>JAGSMR010000015.1:807500-1340000 GCA_029286605.1 Sericinus montela | reverse complement strand
TATTCTTTCATCGTTGAGGTCGTGGAAAATTAACACATAAAATTGTTATTAACAACTTAAATGGAATATATTTGTAGATTGTTCCTGAGTTATCCTTCGTGGGTGTCGTAATTAGTGACTAAGGGAAGGGTAAAAATTGCCTTAAAGATGTAATACAAACATAAACATTATTACTTTACTTGACAAAACATTTGTATTTGGTCGCTTCTAATTTTGTTTCAAAAGTAAAATAAATACAAATTATTAAGATTTGATTTAAGACTCTGTATTTTGAACGAACTGATAATTGATAGGAAATAACACTTATGTGTATATCCTACAGACTAATTAATGAAAAAGGGTCGTCAAATCAAAGTGTCAATAGCCTAATGGTGCGGACTGCGAAACATAACGTCGCAGGTTCGGACACGCCATTCGACTATTATCTTAAAACACTCCAGACACATGCATTGTGGTTTTTATTGAAATTTAAATCACAAGGTAGGTTTATAGTTTTGGTTTGGTTTGAATTTTATGCGAAATAATAATGATGCATTTTTATTTAATGATTTTAAAGCATGTTAACCATACTGGACGTTTTGTTTTTTTTTCGTTATTTATTTTTTACTATTTTCATAAAATAAATTTGAAAAACCATTCAATGCGTGATTAAATTGTATCTTGGCTTATGGTACGAGCGTTGTCACGGTCCGGTAAAAATCGCGGATTATTTGGATTTCGAATGTCAGTTGCTTCTTTTAAATGTTTCATTAATTTAATGACGAAATAATATATTTCAACAATTAATAAATATTGCTCTTTTTTAAATCTCATTTGACTTTTTTTTGAAATTAATCAAATAAAAGACTTTTTGTCAATCTACTTTTTTATAAATAAATATCTTCACGCAATTCGTATATAACACAATAACCTTCGACCAACCTTCCACTGAAGATATATTCGGGACAACGTGACAGGTGGTGAACCCGTCGCCGTGTTTATGTCCAAGCCAACGTTATAATTCGTACATAAGTTTTTGAAAAACCCATTGGTACGAGCCGGCCACCCGGGGATCGAACGCGGGTCTTTTGACTCGAAATTCCGACCATCACTCACCACCACCACTCGGCTATCGTGAGTTTTAAATAAATAAAATATTTTTCGGTCTATATTTCATACATCAGTTACTTTATAAGTGACTGTTGGTGAGCCTATCGCCGCACACCATTCCGTCTTGTACATAAATTGTCACGCGCTTCCACATGTAAATCGATCTCAACTATCCTTGTTTTTGAAGAAGAAAAAGAGTAACAGATATCATTCATATTTCACATTGATCATCATATCATCATATCACAATGAATGTAATTAATTAATACATTTCACATATTAAATATAAACATAATTTATATTTTTTCAAGTATATCAAGAGAGAGAGAGAGAGAGAGAGAGAGAGAGAGAGAAAGCAATAAAATAATTAATTAATTAATTAAATATAACTTTATTAACACTTTATTAACACAAAACATAAAAATCATTGAAAGAAAACAAAGATAAACAACAGTACAATGGACTGCCTTGTCATTAAAAGTGATCTCTTCCAGGCAACCTTTGAATGGACAAGAACTATAGTATAATAAGAAGACGGTGGTGTACATATAAATAGACAGGAACAAAACAAAAGAGATATTACATACACAAAAAGTACATATACTTACATATTATTTTAACGTGAATTTAAATAAAAAAAAATAAAATAAAATATCTTCACGCAATTCCCAATACAGGGGTAGACAGAGGTCAAGTCTAGACAATTAAGTCCCTTTGACCCACCTTCCACTGAAGATATTTTCGGGACAACGTGACAGGTGGTGAACCCGTCGCCGTGTTTATGTCCAAGCCAACGATGAAATTCATACATAAGTTTTGAAAACTCATTGGTACTGCCACCTGGGGATCGAACGCGGGTCTTTTGACTCGAAATTCCGACCATCACTCACCACCACCACTCGGCTATCGTGAGTTTTAAATAAAATAAAATATTTTTCGGTCTATATTTCATACATCAGTTACTTTATAAGTGACTGTTGGTGAGCCTATCGCCGCACACCATTCCGTCTTGTACATAAATTGTCACGCGCTTTCCACATGTAAATCGATCTCAACTATCCTTGTTTTTGAAGAAGAAAAAGAGTAACAGATATCATTCATATTTCACATTGATCATCATATCATCATATCCCAATGAATGTAATTAATTAATACATTTCACATATTAAATATAAACATAATTTATATTTTTTCAAGTATATCAAGAGAGAGAGAGAGAGAGAGAGAGAGAGAGAGAGAGAGAGAGAGAAAGCAATAAAATAATTAATTAATTAATTAAATATAACTTTATTGTACACAAAACATAAAATCATTGAAAGAAAACAAAGATAAACAACAGTACAATGGACTGCCTTGTCATTAAAAGTGATCTCTTCCAGGCAACCTTGAATGGACAGGAACTATAGTATAATAAGAAGACGGTGGTGTACATATAAATAGACAGGAACAAAACAAAAGAGATATTACATACACAAAAGTACATATACTTACATATTATTTTAACGTGAATTTAAATAAAAAAAAATAAAATAAAAAAAACGCGATAAAATCCGAAAATCGTTTTATTTAAAATGTGTAGTATTCGCGTAAATACAAGAAATCATTTATTTCTGTTATTATCCTTTAATTTGTCTACACTTTATCTATAAATCATCAGCATTGCCCAATACTGGGGTAGCTAATTTATCTGGACAACTTAGTTCTTATTTTGACAACATGACGGTGAGCCTGACGTATCTTTATGTCCAAGCCAACGATGAAATTCATACATAAGTTTTGAAAACTCATTGGTACTGCCACCTGGGGATCGAACGCGGGTCTTTTGACTCGAAATTCCGACCATCACTCACCACCACCACTCGGCTATCGTGACTTTTTAAAATAGAGATATATACATAATTATGCATTTTTGTAACAGTAATATATTTTTTTATATTTACGTGGCAAGAATAACTCGCTACAACGATAAGGGCTTTAAATATTTTTTATAGTCATAATATATAATTGATTTTGTAACTACTTTAGAATAATAAGTTAAAAATATGAGTAAAAGTTTAAAAAATTGTTTCAAATAAAATAAAATATGTTTATGTTACATTATTATAATAAGTATTATAATTGAAGTCAATTAAAAAATATTTTTAAAATCGATTTAAGGGTTTAGGCGCTAGAACGTAACAAACAAAGAAAATTATTTACTAGAACACTCGAATAAAATATTTAGTACTATATTCGAGGTTTCTCAAAACTTATGTACGATTTGTATCGTTGACTTGGACATTAAGAAAGCGACAGGCTCACCTGTCACTTTGTCCCAAAAAATATCTTCATTGAAAAGGTGGGTCAAACGGACTTAATTGTCTCGACCTCTCTATCCAAATATAGGAAATGGCGTGAAGAAATTTATTTATTTATTTTTTAATTTTAATTATTTCGGAAAACAACCACTCAAAAAGTGCTATAATTCAAGACCGCTTAAACAAATGATTTAGTGAATTACAGATTTCCACATACTACATTAGAAATATGAAGATTATTAGGAAGGCATTCCTTTATGATAAAAGTTTTGTATTACTTGAGTTAAAAAGTACAGCCAAAATAACTCAAAGCATTACAAAGGGTACAATTACCGTGTTAGCAAGACTACTAAACATATATTTAAACTAAACAAATATAACTAACACATATTTAATTAATTATTTTACACAATTTGACACCGGTTTTCATAGTTTCCCTAGCTCTGAGGTCCCGGATTCGAATATAGCATGGGTTAATATAGAAAACCACTTTTTATACATCGTCTCGGGTGTGAGTGCTCGTGGCACCTTCGGTGTTTCCGATTCCATAACAAAAGTGCTTTGGCTGCTTACTTCGGGAGCAGAGCAGTGTACGTGATGTTGTCCATATTTATGTATGTATTTATTATTATTAATTGTCGCCATTAGTAGAAAACGGTTCTGTCTAAATATATAATATTTCTTTATTTTAAGTTTGACAGAATGGAAATATAAAGGTTAAACGTCATTGCTTACTTATTTTTATTAATAATACACGCATACATAGAGACAACATCACATACTGCTCTGATCCCAAAGTAAGCAGCTTAATCATTTGTATTATGGAATTAGAAACAAGAAAGGTACCACAAACATTAATCAGAAGGGATTTGACGTCTTAATAACGCTATGTTGTACGTAACCCTTCCCATTAAATGACTTTGGATCGAGTTTTCAATTTGCGTCAATGGAGTTAGAAAAAATTTGTCAAAGCGTCTGTGCCGATGTGAGATCGGTTTATATAGGGTATAGAACCCGTAACGTAAATCAGTTATATCTGTGCGGGCGCACCGAAAGCGCACAGCGTACGAAGCTAATGAATACGCGTTGTGTTGCGAAACTGTGATCCGTTTTTGAGTGGTGCAGTGGTGTTTTTTATTGAAATTTAAATCACAAGGTAGGTTTATAGTTTTGGTATGGTTTGAATTTTATGCGAAATAATAATGATGCTATTTTTATTTAATGATTTTAAAGCATGTTAACCATACTGGACGTTTTGTGTTTTTTCGTTATTTATTTTTTACTATTTTCATAAAATAAATTTGAAAAATCATTCAATGCGTGATTAAATTGTATCTTGGCTTATGGTACGAGCGTTGTCACGGTCCGGTAAAAATCGCGGATTATTTGGATTTCGACTGTCAGTTGCTTCTTTTAAATGTTTCATTAATTTAATGACGAAATAATATATTTCAGCAATTAATAAATATTGCTCTTTTAAATCTCATTTGACTTTTTTTTGAAATTAATCAAATAAAAGACTTTTGTCAATCTACTTTTTATAAATAAAATATCTTCACGCAATTCGTATATAACACAACCAACCCCAAACCTTCACTGAGGAATATTTTCAGGACAACGTGACAGGTGGTGAACCCGTCGCCGTGTTTATGTCCAAGCCAACGATGAAATTCATACATAAGTTTTGAAAACTCATTGGTACTGCCACCTGGGGATCGAACGCGGGTCTTTTGACTCGAAATTCCGACCATCACTCACCACCACCACTCGGCTATCGTGAGTTTTAAATAAAATAAAATATTTTTCGGTCTATATTTCATACATCAGTTACTTTATAAGTGACTGTTGGTGAGCCTATCGCCGCACACCATTCCGTCTTGTACATAAATTGTCACGCGCTTTCCACATGTAAATCGATCTCAACTATCCTTGTTTTTGAAGAAGAAAAAGAGTAACAGATATCATTCACATTTCACATTGATCATCATATCATCATATCCCAATGAATGTAATTAATTAATACATTTCACATATTAAATATAAACATAATTTATATTTTTCAAGTATATCAAGAGAGAGAGAGAGAGAAAGCAATAAAATAATTAATTAATTAATTAAATATAACTTTATTGTACACAAAACATAAAAATCATTGAAAGAAAACAAAGATAAACAACAGTACAATGGACTGCCTTGTCATTAAAAGTGATCTCTTCCAGGCAACCTTTGAATGGACAGGAACTATAGTATAATAAGAAGACGGTGGTGTACATATAAATAGACAGGAACAAAACAAAAGAGATATTACATACACAAAAGTACATATACTTACATATTATTTTAACGTGAATTTAAATAAAAAAATAAAATAAAATATCTTCACGCAATTCCCAATACAGGGGTAGACAGAGGTCAAGTCTAGACAATTAAGTCCCTTTGACCCACCTTCCACCGAAGATATTTTCGGGACAACGTGACAGGTGGTGAACCCGTCGCCGTGTTTATGTCCAAGCCAACGATGAAATTCATACATAAGTTTTGAAAACTCATTGGTACTGCCACCTGGGGATCGAGCTCGGGTCTCTCGACTCGAAATTCCGACCATCACTCACCACCACCACTCGGCTATCGTGAGTTTTAAATAAAATAAAATATTTTTCGGTCTATATTTCATACATCAGTTACTTTATAAGTGACTGTTGGTGAGCCTATCGCCGCACACCATTCCGTCTTGTACATAAATTGTCACGCGCTTTCCACATGTAAATCGATCTCAACTATCCTTGTTTTTGAAGAAGAAAAAGAGTAACAGATATCATTCACATTTCACATTGATCATCATATCATCATATCCCAATGAATGTAATTAATTAATACATTTCACATATTAAATATAAACATAATTTATATTTTTCAAGTATATCAAGAGAGAGAGAGAGAGAAAGAGAGAGAGAGAGAGAGAGAGAGAGAGAGAGAGAAAGCAATAAAATAATTAATTAATTAATTAAATATAACTTTATTGTACACAAAACATAAAAATCATTGAAAGAAAACAAAGATAAACAACAGTACAATGGACTGCCTTGTCATTAAAAGTGATCTCTTCCAGGCAACCTTTGAATGGACAGGAACTATAGTATAATAAGAAGACGGTGGTGTACATATAAATAGACAGGAACAAAACAAAAGAGATATTACATACACAAAAGTACATATACTTACATATTATTTTAACGTGAATTTAAATAAAAAAATAAAATAAAATATCTTCACGCAATTCCCAATACAGGGGTAGACAGAGGTCAAGTCTAGACAATTAAGTCCTTTCGACCCATCTTCCAACGAAGACATTTTTGGGGCAACGTTACAGGTGGTGAGCCCGTCGCCGCCTTTATGTCCAAGCCAACGATGAAATTCATACATAAGTTTTGAAAACTCATTGGTACTGCCACCTGGGGATCGAACTCGGGTCTCTCGACTCGAAATTCCGACCACCCAACAACTCGGCTATCGTGACTTTTTAAAAATAGAGATATATACATAATTATGCATTTTTGTAACAGTAATATATTTTTTTATATTTACGTGGCAAGAATAACTCGCTACAACGATAAGGGCTTTAAATATTTTTTATAGTCATAATATATAATTGATTTTGTAACTACTTTAGAATAATAAGTTAAAAATATGAGTAAAAGTTTAAATAAATTGTTTCAAATAAATAAAATATGTTTATGTTACATTATTATAATAAGTATTATAATTGAAGTCAATTAAAAATATTTTTAAAATCGATTTAAGGGTTTAGGCGCTAGAACGTAACAAACAAAGAAAATTATTTACTAGAACACTCGAATAAAATATTTAGTACTATATTCGAGGTTTCTCAAAACTTATGTACGATTTGTATCGTTGACTTGGACATTAAGAAAGCGACAGGCTCACCTGTCACTTTGTCCCAAAAAATATCTTCATTGAAAAGGTGGGTCAAACGGACTTAATTGTCTCGACCTCTCTATCCAAATATAGGAAATGGCGTGAAGAAATTTATTTATTTGTAATAAATTATAAGTGAGAGTGAAAGAATAAATCTTAGCACATGTCTGACCCTTTCTTTTTCAACGCTATCGAGTTTTGACCTGCGGACCTCTGGACCTTAATCTGTTTCCGTGTCTTCTATTTTGAGGTCAGCGATAACAACTCCTAGCACATTCTATGTTATCTACATTATTTTTTCTTGATCTACTTTAACTTCTATTTTCGTCAACATTTTATCATAGTTTGTTTTTATTTGTTATTAGTATTAATTTAATAAGACGTGCAATTCGTATTGAGTTTTTAAAGCATATAAATTATGCTGAACTTTTTATTATTAGATTAAAGAGAAATTGAATTTAAAACGTTATAAGTAGAGGTTTAGTAGCTTAGTTTGATTCCCGGGCCGGGAGTATTAGTTCTGACAAGGCGTATTGAAAGGATTAAACAAAATACAATTTCTATAAACAACTTTAATAATTATGTGAAGTGCTTTAAATAACTAAAAAACTAAGCGGTTAATAGAATATTAAATATAATAAATAAAAAAAAATAAAATAAAAAAACTATAATATCTAAAATTTTTGCGTGTATACCTTATAAAATGATATTTAATAATACTGTTCATTTTACTCTGTATAATTATTAATATATTATAACATATATTCAATATTACTAATACTGTGTAATATTTTATCTCTATATATGAAAATTCAGATTTCGCAATTTTGTGACCGTGAAACACAAAAAAATAAGTTAAGGGGTCGTTTTGAAATTTTTACTCATAACATTTCTTTAAAAAGGTGTCCCTTTATACTTTTTAGCTCGAAGTTTCCATAGATTTGGATATAAGATTGATCCACAAACAATTTCATATCCTTCAGTAGACTTACATAACAGCTATGTACTTGTACTTACTTTATGGAATGAGCTGCCGTCAGCGGTTTTTCCGAACCGATACAACCTAGGGACCTTCAAGAAAAGAGCCTATATCTATCTCAAAGGCCGGCAACGCATCTGCTACTCCTCTAGTATGGCAGATGTTCATGGGCGGCGGTAATCACTTACCATCACATGTGCCACCTGCTCGTTTGCCTCCCTTTTCTATAAAAAAAATGTATGTATGTATAAACCACAACCAAGCAGACTGAGTTAAAGTGCTGGTACTTTAAGCCGGGTGGTATCGGCGTAACCAGTATGCTGTGGCAGTGTACCCCTTCTCTCTCTTCCCGACGGTAGCGGAAAGGAAGGCTGATGGAAAAGCCATTTTGACGGCAGTATCACCATCAGGAAAAAACCAAAACTTTACAAAAATTTAGTAGACCGGTGATGGTCAGCTGTCCCTACGGTATGAGTTGTTTGATACTACGATCTCCAATCCGCTTGCCAAGCGTGGCGATATGACAAGTCCTAATGGGTAGTTCACTGGCAAGTGATTAAATAAGTAATATAGCATTTTTGTATCAGCAGCTGAATAAAAAATATCTTGAGTAAAAATTATCTGGGGTAGGCAGAGGTCTAGTAGAATTAATTCCTTTCGACCCATCTTCCAACGAAGACATTTTTGGGGCAACGTTACAGGTGGTGAGCATAAGTTTCAAAAAAACCCATTGGTACGAGTTTATCACCTGGGAATCGAATTCTCGTCCCTTGACTCGAATTCCGTTCATTCTACCACTCGGCTTACGTGCCTTAGATTAAGTTTAAACTTAACAAGACATTAAACACGCAAAACTAAAATTTAATTCCATTTAGGGAGACCCTGAGTGCAAAGCTTCATTATCAACCATTTTGAAAGTTGCAGTTGTGAAATAAACCTTAACAAAGCATCCACAAATATACGTAATTATTTAATTGTTGACGAGAGAAATTGAACAACAAGTGATTTGAGCTTTAACTATAGTTAGTTATTAGTAATTATGTTGATGAAATAAATTCATACAAGCTATTTGTATAATCTCGAAATCTGTCAGGCAAGACTTACGCAAGTTCAATACGATGCAGATTGAACAAGCAATAGAGCGAAACCAGAGCTTCAAAGTTTTCGCCAAAGATCTGTATATCGGAAAGAGCCAACTGACTAAGTTGAAAACCGACAGCAGCGCAATTATTTGAGATTTTAAGTGAGATTGCAAAATTTTATGGACAGCTGTACGCATCGTCACTAAAACCTCACACAAGTGAGTGGCGACCCAAGAGCCAAGGTTAGACGACACTACTGTCGACGACGACTCTACCTACTGTTTTCCAGAGTGATTATGAATCTTCTAGCAAGCAGACTTGACAACTTTCAGCCTCCCGAACAAGCCGGAGTCAGTACCGCGAAAAGATTTCAGTACCATAGACCACATATACACTTTTCGCCAGTTTGTACAGAAGACTGAAAAGCACAATTTACAATTTTGTCTGGCGTATTTGGACTATGAAAAAGCCTTCGATTCTGACGATATTTAGGCTGTGCTACAGGCTTCAGCGATGCTAGATTGACTACAAACGTATCGAAGTTTTGAAATATGAGGCTACGATGTGTATCCGAGTATAGAATGAAACGAGCCTACCACCTAGGTATCGAACTCGGGTGTCTTGACTCGAATTCCGATCACCACACGGCTATCGTGACTTAATTAAAACAATCTAGTTGCATGCAAATTATAATCTGATAACATTTTTCTTAGAATTATATAAATATGCGCGCAACATGCGGCCATATGAATATTTTAATAAAATAACAATAAGTTAATATTTTATAACATATATTTCCGTTAAATAGTAGAACGTGTAAATAACAAATGATAATTTGTTTTTAACATTGTCGTCCCGATAGCTCTGTTGGTACCCAACCTTGGAAGCTATGGGTTGTGGGTTCCAATCCCGTTAAAGGCAATTTGTGTGATGAATGTTTGTAGTCGACTCATGGAATTTTATAGAAATATTTATCCATGTCAGTATACTCTTTTTTTCCATTGCCATGTGGCAACGGAGTAAGAATACAAATTCGCTTTCTTCCATGGGTAGCGTAAGAGGCAACAAAAGTATTTCGTAAATATACCGGACCAGAATATAACAGACCGATAATTAGCAGCAACGAGGAGTCTGGAACTACGATTGCCAATCCGCTTGCCAAGCATAACTTACGAAGACCAAGTAAGTAAATTGCTGGAAGAGGGGAGGGTCAAGTGTAGTCGGATAACTAGTAGCGCTACGAAGAAAATTATGAATTTAAAAGAACAGAAAGAGGTATGTAAGAATCGTGACACTTGGCGATCTGTTATCTTTGGCCACCCCGAGACTGTGCGTGAAGATAAGTAGGTAAGACTCTGGTCTGGGTGTTTGTTGTACCAAGGTCTTAAATTTCTTACTTTGGTATGTGATGTCATCCCTATGTATGTATGTAGTGTATGTAGTAGTACATACACTGCATACATACGTAGTGTATAATGTACGAATATGTATGTAGTAGTATAACTAGAACTTACCTGTTTTTTTAAAGCTTTGCAAGTGTTATGGCTTGTAGTTGTTCATTGCAGGTGGACAGTTCAGTTATTTTTCACCGAAATAACCAAAGAAAAAACAAATTTTTTGACAGTGGTAGAGCCACGCATCAGCTTTTGTTGTTTCATGAATAGGCCGGCTCGACCCGGGAAGTACCATAACCTCACAGAATACCGGCGTGAAGTAGAAGTCTTACAAACTTCTGCGTTTCGTTTGGTGAGAGCAGGTAAGCGGTGTCCACCCCATATCGGGGCACCTAAGGGAGGCAACGCATCTAATATGCCTCATGTATTGCAGGTGTTCATGGGCGGTGGTAATCACTTACCATCACGTGAGCCACCTGCTTGTTTTCCTCCCTTTTTTTATAAAAAAAAAAATTAAGTGAGAGCTGGTGGTACGGTAATCTGAATTTAGATCTTATGTTGCGCTCCTATAAAGAAAGCTTGCACCGATGAATTTTAAATATTGAATACGGCGACGGGCTTATCTGAATTGAAGTTACAAATAAATTTTGTCAAATGGAGGACAGTTCTAGAAAAAGTTACACGAATGGATGTCCCTAATAGGATACAAACCCACAGCCCTCACATTCGAAGGCCGGAATCTACCAAGTATGGTAGGCGATCGGGTAATCTATATTAATATTTATTATTTATTACTTCGGCGACGGGCTCACCACCTGTCACGTTGTCCCGAAAATATCGGTGGAAGGTTTAGGTGGAAGGTCTACTACTACATACAAAGAGACTTAATTGTCTAGACTAGAACTCTGTTTACGCCTTTATTGGGAATTGCATGAAGATATTTATTACTTAATAAAATATTCACTTCATAGAAACTCTAAAAGTTAATCTGTCAGTAGAGATTAGAACATATTTTAAATCTCTTTATCCCAATTAGTTAGCTGTACAAAGATATACAACAAAATATTTAACTACGTCATCAGAATAATTTATTGCTAATAAAGATTTAAATAGTATTTTTAACTCGCTGAGGAATTTTGCGAATCAATGAGCCGTAACCTGGTGTCACAATCAAATTAAATCAGCATCTGTATTATTTGCGCATATTTTTTTACAAAATAATCTCCAACGTCAAAGAAATGTTATTAAAAAAAATCTTATCTGAATAATTACAAGTTTAATATTTAAGTTTTTGTTCCATAAGGATGTATGTAAAAATAACATCAAAAAATCTAATTAAGTCAAGTTAGTTAATTAGTTTGTCAAACATACAAACTTAGATTTTTAATAATGTATTAGGAATTGATATGTCTTCGGTGGAAGGTGGGATGAAAGAACTAAATTGTCTAGACCTCTGTCTATCCCAGTATTGGGAAAAGCATGAAAATATTTATTTCATTTATTTATTAGGAGTAAGATGCTTCTATCCTTCTAGTTCGATCCTATTTTTAATGTATTTCCTTTGTTACAAAAAGTCAAAAATGTGGATAACTACAGTTTCCTTTGCCTGTTTCTTTTCCGTTAGTTTCCTATGTTATGATATGGTGGGAGTTTAAAGATTGAGGTTCGATGGATGTTATGTGTGTTACATATATCGATAAATAAATTACTGCATTTAAAAAAAAAATAAGATTAGGCGAAATACGTGTCGAATAGACTAAAAGGTCAAGTCCTTTGTTTATGATGTTATGGCGTAAAAGCCGAATTATAAGATAAAATATATATGTACATAGATAGGGACTACGTCACATACACACAAACTGCTTACTTTGGAATCAGAGCATGTCTCTGATTCCAATGTAAGCAGTTTTAGTACTTGCAACAACGAAGGTACCACAAACACCCAGACCGAGAAAATGTAGAAAAAGTGTTTTTTCATTGATCCGACCGGGAATCAAACCAGAGACCTCAGAGCTGGCGACACCGTGAGAACCGGTCTGTGCGCCACTAGTTTACGGAGGTCATCTACAAGATAAAAAAAGGATAAGACTATTTTCTTATCCTTTTTTAATACATGAGGGGGGTAAATTCTTCGGTAGAAAAATATGTATCAACTGAATCGAAAATCAAGACTTAGTCAGTCTTTAGAATGAGAAATACTCATAATCACAATCAACGTACTACCATGCGGTCAGTGACCTGTCTGATTATGTGTTCCATAATAGCGATGGTGTCGCAAGCAATACCAATTTTGTACAAGGCTACAAAACTTCTCTGATATGGCGTTATGAAATATTGTTTTCGGCGATTGGCTACATGTAATTGTAATTCTCAAATTTAAAATACTGACTTTGTTACGTTTATAATAGTTTAAGCCATCTATAAATATTTTTTCTTCACGCCATTCGCCACGCCATAAACAGAGGTCTAGACAATATGTTCCCTCGACTTACTTTCCAACGGAGACATTTTTTTGGGACAACGCGATAGGTGCTAAGCCTGTAGCCGTCTTTATATCCATATATAAATTATGAACGATATAATTCGTTGTCAAGTTTTGAAAAAATCCATTGGTACGAGCTTAAAATCTGGAGATAAAATTCGGATCTCTTAACTCGAGCTTCGTTCATCATTACTGCGTTATGATAAAATAAGATGTGGAGTACTACGGAGTTTCTTTCATGTTTCCTCATACAGTGGTATAGATAGAGGATAGAGATACCTTAGAGGAGAGGAGGATAGGAACCTCATTACAGTGGTAGATTGGATATTAATGTAGAATATTTAGCACTTCCAATTTACAATATTTTTCAATAAAGTTTATTACAATTTATTGGTATAATTTGTTGGTATGCCTATCGCTCACTATGTATTTTACTCCATTTCGGCATGATGCCTTGGTGCCTATGCGGTCTCTAAAAATCCACTACAATGCAGTCCTCCCGTTTCACCAAGTTTGCTGTAGCTGCAACCCTTGGCAAGCAGATTTTCGATCGCTGTACCAGACAACTAGCAAATTATACACTGCTGCACGTCACCGATCTAATAATTTTTGGTATGGTATTTCGACATAACCGTTTGTATCATAAAAATGTTTGAAATTACAGCGACTGGAAATAAATTTAGCAAATTTATCGCATCGGAAAGCGTAAATGCAAATCGTACTAATATTTTAACACTATGTTATATCGTTTTATCATTTAGACGCGTGAACAAGGAAAGTTTCGCAAAGATGACGACTGTGACCTTTTCAATATATTTCGACCTTTGCGTTTAGTGACCGGGTGTTTAGTCACTGAGTTCCTTCCGGTGCTTTTATTTGTAATGATCAACACATACCGTTATGGAATATTTGAGAATAAAAATATATACAAGGTTGTTTTTTATACTTAAAAATAAGGATAACATCCTTTATCACTATAGCCGAGTGGTTGGGGGATCGGAATTCGAGGCAAGAGGTCCGAGATCGAGGCTTGTAAGAATGGGTTTGTTCAAAAAACGATTTAACGATTGCATCGTTGGCTTGGACATAAAGACGAGACGTTCACCAAGTGACACGTTGTCCCGAAAAGTGGCTTCGGTGGAAGGTGGGTACACACCTGTATTGGGAATGGCGTGAAGATATATATTTCAATGGCAATCTTTGTTTAAGATGTTTTATAACTGTTAAAAATGTAATTTAACTGCAAGTTTGGGAACACTGTTATAATCTCTAACTACCTTAGTATTGGATATGCGGTTGTGAGTTTGCACTTGTTTAAAATATTATAATTTAATTTCGTACGTCATCATATCATAACATAAATAGTAAATTACATTCTGTAGCGACTTCACCTTCAACGGAATATGGAAAATATTTTAAAAAATTATTTCCAAACAAAAATTACTACATCCGTACTTCCTTCCGATATTCCGTTTAATTTCTACTTGAAGGATCATAAACATCGATTTTGAATCCAAAAATATGCATACGTATCGATTGATTAACATAACTCATAAATATAAATAGTGTTGTGTGATTTCAGCGAATTCGTTTAACTATTGACGTGAGAAATAAAGACGTTAATAAATAATACATTATTCAGAGATATACATTTACAAATGTAAATTTATATCTCTGAATAATGTAAATGTATATCTCGGTCTAAAATGTACGTGAAGATATTTTTTAGGTACGTTACAACGTACCTAAAAAATATCTTCACGCCATTCGCAATACTAGATAGAGGTGTTGACAATTAAGTCCAGTAGACCAACGTGACAGTGAGCCCGTCGTCGTTTTTACGTACAAGCCAACGATATAATTAATGCACCAGTTTCTGAAGGTGGAAAGCCCGTCCCCGTGTTTATGTCCAGCCCAAAAATATAATTCGTACATAAGTTTTTGAAAAAACTCATAAGCACGAGTGTGCCATCTGAGAATCGAACTCGGGTCTCTTGACTCGAATCTCAATCACCCAACCACTCGGCTGTTGTGACTCAAAACGTAAATAAATAAATAAAAATAAATAAATATCTTCACGCGATTCCCAGTAGAGGGGTAGACAGAGGTCTAGTCTAGACAATTAAGTCCCTTCGACCCACCTTCCTCCGAAGATATTTTCGGGACAACGTGACAGGTGGTGACTTTGCCACCGTCTTTATGACCAAGCCAACGATGTAATTCGTACATAAGTTTTTGAAAAACCCATTGGTACGAGCCTGCCACCTGGGGATCGAACTCGGGTCTCTTGACTCGAAATTCCGACCGAAAATAACGTTCCTAAATTGTTTTATTACCGCTTTTCGTATTCAAGTTCAGCTTAGTTCGGCTGTAACGTTCAGAGTGTTATCGTGTCTGACTAAATTAGTCTGTGACTGACTGACTTTCCATAGTCTGCTGTGTGGTATCAGCGTGAGAATATCAACCTATTTTTTCCCGTGGGTTTCGGAAGCGGAGCCTACGGGAATAGTCATGATAATACAATGGGCAAGCGAAAAATGTCGGTATAACCATGTCGATGCATACTAGATTAAAATCCAATAGAAACGCACCGGGGAGAGTTTGCCACAATCGTCTTGTATGATAAGCCGATTGACGATCGCAGTACCAGGCATCTCGTTATTAAGATGCTGCTATCATCATAAGTACATATCGTACCAATGAGTTTTCCATAAAGCTTTTGTACGAATTCTATCATTGGCTTGGACATTAAGACGGGGACGGGCTCACCATCTGTCACGTAGTCCCGAAAATATATAGAAAATTTTATAGACTAGACCTCTGACTACCCCTGTACTGGGAATTGCGTGAAGATATTTATTTATTTATTCTATTACCGGTTTTTTTCTGGTCTGCTATATTTTGGAGATGGTTATCCTGCCTCATCGAAGGCCATACATATTTTAAAGGCTTTTACCTCTCCTTCTGATTCTATATAACACACCGCTCAAAAAAATTATAATATGCCCTTAGGTATATGGCATATTAAGCTATGAGGGTGGTCTTTAAACTCAATTCACTGTTAATTATGACCCAAACTCTCACAAGACAGAGGTATTTTTAACTTTTGAATACATTAATTTTTAATAGTATTTTTTTATGTGAAAAAAAAAACGGTATTACTATGTAGTAAGCAAAAAACATTGCCATGATTAACTTTACACGCGTAATTTGACAAGTAGACGAGATATTAACGTTCTAACTCCCTAGAAACTAATCGCCGAATGTTTTTTGAGCGAAATAATGACAGGATATTAAAAAGTAATTATATTCAAATTTAGACATTTTTTTTGTAACAATTGGAGCTACGCACGTTCCTACGTACATACAAGCATTTTGGGCATGTATGACGAATGTCGACAACCCAAATTATACTTAAAAATAAATAAATAAATGAATATCTTCACGCAATTTCTAACACAGGGGTAGACAGAGGTTTAGTCTAGACAATTAGAAGATATTTTCGAAGATATTTTCGGAACAACGTGACAAGCGGTGAGCGTGTCGCCGTCTCTATGTACATAAGTTTTTGAAAAACCTATTGGAACGTATCTGTCACCTGGGGATCGAACTCGGGTCTCTTGAATCGAAATTGCGACCACCGAACTTGGTATCGTGACTTTATGAACATAAGTTTTTGAAAAACCCATTGGTACGTGTGTGCAACCTGGGGATCGAACTCGGGTCTCTTGAATCGTGACTTGTTAAAATTATACTTAAAAATACCCAAATAACAGGTATATTGTTTATTCTTAATTAAAATTACAATGAATTCTACAATTATCACTGCGAAACTAATTATGAAATTTACAATGTTAGAATTATATTTGATTATTTCATGTTAATTTAAATAATGAAGATTTGCAATTTTTTATTTGAACACATTGCGGTTTGCGTTCAAATCCCGCTAGAAGCAAACATTCGTGTGATGAATAGGAATGTACGTTTGTACTACATAGACGTGTGTAAATATATATGAATGTATCTGTCAGTCATGTTTTTCCAAATAATTTTTGGCGAAAGGTGGGTCGAAACGACTAAATTGTTTAGACCTCTGTCTACCCCAGTTCTGGGAAAATACGTGAAGAAGTAAAAAATATAAATAATAATAACACTTAATGTTACTATTTTTTATGTCTGGTTACGTCTTTATAAATCAGTTGGAAGCATTCAGCTGAATGTGGATATAAAAAGTAAACGCTTCAGAAAAAACGATAATGTAAACTGTTTTTTTGGATAATCTGTATCCGAGACTGTCATAGACACTACTATTAAATGTACTGTAATAAAAAATTACTACTAAATAACAAAAATTTACTGAAATAAAAAATTGCTTACTTGCGTCTTTCGTCACTGCATTCGATCGAGCTTAATAATAATTGTCCTTATTATTTATAACTTAACGTGAAATAAGTGGTCACTATTATAATGTTTTGCTATCATAGACAAGTGCTTGGGCGACCTGCATTCAAAGCCGGAGAATAAAGTTTGATACATAAAGTGTGATTTCGTTGGAAAATAATTGTGTATTCCTACGCCGCAAATTGACTTTCTTCCCGTGGCTGTAGTATGAAGCGATTAAGCTTAGAAATATCGTTGGCTACAGAAAGATAGTGTTATTACTATCTCGAAAAATATCAAACAAAAATTTGACAGACCGATGAATCCTGATTCCTAGAGCCTAGATAGATTAGATTCCCAGGATGTACTTACGTACGATTAACATCTTTGGCTTGAAAAAAAAAAACGGCAACAGGCTCTCCACCTGTCTCTCCATATTATCTAAAAATGTCCTCGGTAAAAGGTGGATCGAAAGGACTTAATTGTCTAGACTTCTGTCTACCCCAGTTCTGGGAAAATACGTGAAGAAGTAAAAAATATAAATAATAATAACACTTAATGTTACTATTTTTTATGTCTGGTTACGTCTTTATAAATCAGTTGGAAGCATTCAGCTGAATGTGGATATAAAAAGTAAACGCTTCAGAAAAACTGATAATGTAAACTGTTTTTTTGGATAATCTGTATCCGAGACTGTCATAGACACTACTATTAAATGTACTGTAATAAAAAATTACTACTAAATAACAAAAAGTTACTGAAATAAAAAAATTGCTTACTTGCGTCTTTCGTCACTGCATTCGATCGAGCTTAATAATAATTGTCCTTATTATTTATAACTTAACGTGAAATAAGTGGTCACTATTATAATGTTTTGCTATCATAGACAAGTGCTTGGGCGACCTGCATTCAAAGCCGGAGAATAAAGTTTGATAAATAAAGTGTGATTGCGTTGGAAAATAATTGTGTATTCCTACGCCGCAAATTGCCTTTCTTCCCGAGGCTGTAGTATGAAGCGATTAAGCTTAGAAATGTCATTGGCTACAGAAAGATAGTGTTATTACTATCTCGAAAAATATCAAACCAAAATTTGACAGACCGATGAATCCTGTTTCCAAGAGCCTAGATAGATTAGATTCCCAGGTTGTACTTACGTACGATTAACATATTTGGCTTGAAAATAAAAACAGCAGTAGGAAGTATTTAGTGAGCATTAAACTATTTAAATGATTAAATAATAAAATAAATGAATCCGCACACATTTCTCGTCTTGATGATTTTCCGCATGCCACGGAAATTGGTCTCAAGAATAAAACATAACGAAATTGGAAAAATAGGAGCGTTGGCTAATTCCAGGCAAATGCCTGCCAATTATTAGGTTGTCCCAAAACAGACTTGGGTTTGAAAGGGCTTAGTTTTCTAGTCCTCTCTCTACCCCTGCATTGGGAATGGCTTGAAAATATTTTATTTTTTCATTTGTTAAAAAATACGTAATCGGGGTTATCTACGGTGTTTCTTTCGCCTGTTTCTTCTCCCGCTAAAGTTAGAGGGAGGGATTTAAAGGAGGAGGATGAATGTAATGTTTTATTTACATCGATATATTTGTCTGATTTGATTTGATTAGATATTATGATATCGTCCCCGTTATCTGTATGCTATCAAAAACATCTAATTTTTTTAAACTGCATTAAATATAAGTAAAGTTTCATAAACAAAGCCATACACGAAGTTGATTGATGATTGCATTTCGAAACAGAGAATCCGGGTTCGATGTACAGAAGCAAGACTCGTGTACGAATGAGTTTTTTGGCTTGGGTATAAAAAGGGCGACAGGCGGGTGGTTTCCCTACTCCACATTATGCGAACAATATGCTCCGGTGAAAATTTGCATGGAAAGAATTAAATTCTCCTCTGTCCATCAAAGTATTGGCAAACGCGTGAAGATAAAGACACAACTTACAAAAATTAAGCAGACTGGTGACGGGCAGCATCTTCTACGGTGCGAATTGTCTGGTACTGTGTTCACCAATCCGAATGCCAAGCGAATCTGTCAAATCCAAAGAAATGTCGCAAATCCTCTTTATAAGTTATTTACCGTGTGTTAAGGGTGTAAGAATTTTATCACTCCCTTTCTTCCCGTAGGTGTCGTATGAGGCGACTAAGGGAAACTGCCTTAAATATCGTTATGGCAACCGATGGATGGCGGGATAACGATCTTTAAAAATGCGAGACCGAAGTAATCAGACCGAAGATGGGCAGCAGCGTCTGAGGTGCGAGTGGTCTGGTACTGCGATCACCAATCCGTTTGCTAAGCGTGGCGATTGTGGCAAAACCTCCTTGAGAATCCCAAAATTAGAGAGGCCTATGTCCTGTATTGAACTTTAATAGGCCGCTATGGTATTGTATATGTAAGTGATGCCCATATTCTGTACATAGATGGACTTTTACAGGCTATTAAGTAAACTAAACGAGAAAGTTCAGACAGGAACTTTTAATATATAATTCGCATACATTCGTTATTACGCCTCTATCATTATCTTAAAGTAACTGTTATTCTTAAATTAATGAATAAAACAACAATTGACGACCTCTGTGGACGAGTGGCGTACACATCGGTTTCCATGGTGACGCCAGCTCTGAGGTTCCGGGTTCTATTCCCGGACGGGCAATGTAGAAAACACTTTTGCTACATTTCATCGGGTCTGGGTGTTTGTGGTACCTTCGTTGTTTCTTATTCCACAATGGAGCTGCTTAGGCTGCTGCTGCTTACTTAAAATAATTAACGGGTAGTTTATTGTGAAGTTCGCTTCATACGTCATACATCTTTGATTTATAAACCTGACTTGAAACCTGTTTTCTCACGTATCTGCCACAACTTCTCCATTACCAGTTCCCATCACGTACGTCTTTGCTGAGGTCAATTCCACCGAAAAACGTTTATTTACCGAGTAAAAATATTGTAATGAGTCGTTATTATAGTTAAAAAAATATTTGTCAAATACTTTAAGAAATGAAAATTGCATTAACGTTATAATCCTTACGCATATTCTCAATACCGGGGTAGACGGTGATCTAGACAGTTAAGTTCTTTCGACCCCACTTTTACCGAAACTAAATTTGGCATCAAAGCGTAAAATATGTAGATACATGCGAATTTATATTGAATATAAATTCATATGTATCGTATGCACACTAATATCATGAATATTTATATATATTAGACAAATAAACATTCATGAAGTACAAACATGTTCACCACATAAATGAACCTGAACCTGAAATTACCCTTTGAACCCGAAACACTTAGCTTCGAAGGCAGCGTCACTGCCAATTACTCTATGGGGCCATCATCTGCCATACATAGATACTTTTTTACTGTTATTATTTTGAAGAGCCTATTAAAATCCTGTAAGAGTTGCCGAGCTCGGCGAGTCGTCTGCATAATTTTTCGAGATGGTAACCCACGTCATCTCTTACAACACATACGGAATAAATATAAATATTTATAAGTAATATTATTCTTATGCCGATAGTTTGTGTAGCCGCCTAGTGGTTGGGTGATTGGAATGATTCCAGTTCGATCCCCAGGTAGTAGACTCGTAGCAATGGGTCTAATTTTGGCATAAAGACAATCAATTGTGTAGCCCTCTGTCTACCCCAGTATTGGTAATAGCGTAAAGATGCTGATACCACACGAGATTTTTATTAGCTAAATTATACAATTTGACTTACTTCTGCCGTAGGTGTTCGTAAGGATTGCTTTTGTTTGATTTCTAAAAATTCTAAAATCCCAAGCATAAGTAGTGAGCTCTTTTATGTTATGAAAAATTTTTTTTTATTTATTTATAGTGGTGGTTGCCTAATCAAGTTTTTACGCAGTCATGTATAGTAAGATGAATTGTAATATTATTCATAACTAAACATCTAAATCTGTATTAATGCTAATTAAAATAAAAGTACGTTATTAAGTTATGTAAATGAAGGTTGTAACCAATTACAGATATAAAATATACCATGTTGTAAATTTGCTTTGAGGAAAAAGATTAATACAATGTTTATGTTTTAAAGACTCGAATATGAATATTTTTACGTATTAGAGACGCTACATTGAAACTGAACTTGCACGATAATGTTAGTGATATTTCAAATTGATATTTAGTATAATATATATGAGTATATCCCGTGTGGTAACGATGTTAAAATGTTGCCATTCCCTTTCTTCCCGTGGGTGTCGTAAGAGGCGACTAAGGGAAAGGGCCTAAAATGTCTTAATGGCAACCGATCGATGGCGGGATAACCATCTCTAGAATTGTCAGACCAAAATAATTAGATTAAGACGGGCAGCAGCGTCTGAGGTGCGAGTGGTCGGGTACTGGGATCGCCAATCCGCTTGCCAAGCGTGGCGATTATGGAAAATCCTCACCTTGGGAGAGACCTGTGTCCGTTATGTATATGTGTATAAGTTGTTGTTGTTCATTTTGTTAAATTTCATTAAATTTGTTCGGCGTCTTCACATTTGATAAATTTATGAAAAGTTACAGAAAAATGAGACGACAAAGGCAGTTTTAGTTTCGATAGATTTCCGTTAATTATTAATGTTAAACTTTTACACTTACTTACTTATCTTCACGCACAATCCCTGAGAGAACAGATCGCTAAGTGTCACGATCCCTACATACTTCTTTCGCTTCTTTCAGATTCATCATCTTCTTCATACATGCACGTCTAGGTATCCGAGTACTCTTGACCCTCCCCTCTTCGAGCAATTTGCTCACATGGTCTTCGAAAGTTAGTCACGGTCTACCTCGACACCTTTTAATATCAACTTTCGCGCTATATATATTCTTCACCATTCGGTCTTCACTCATTCGCTCAACGTGCCCAAACCATCGAAGCACGCCCTTATCCATTTTTGTGACAAGGTCATCTTTCAAACCTGCCATATTGCGAACCTCTTCGTTTCGCTTTCGGTCGGGCATGGTAAAGCCACATTTTACGAAGAGATCGCATCTCCACTGCATTCAACCTGCTTTTATGGTATGCCAGATACCCAGGTTTCGCTGCCATATAACAAAGTCGATACCAACACTGCATTATGTATTGCAAGGCGTGCACTTTTCACTACGCCTTGCCTTTTGACTAACGCAGTCAGGGCACCATTAACCTTGTTCCCGGCAGCGACACGCCTGTCCACATCTTAATCATCTTCCATTCCGATAAACTTTTACAGAGATTAAAATTTTGATAACTCGGTTTTTCCTGTTCCAGATAAATGAAAGATGGTGGTGGGAGCCAAGATGACTATACAGCACGTGCCCAGCAAGGGTCGAATCTCCATAATGAAGATACAAAACTTCACTGTACAAAAAAGACGTAAGAATCTTTGTAACAATAAAAAATTTTGAAATAAGAAATTAAGAAGTTTAGAAATTAAGAAATTAAGAAATTTTAAAATAAGAAATTTTGAACAAATAAATAAATATATCATAGGTCCTATTCCTTTGACCCATCTTCCACTAAAGACATTTTCGTGCCAACGTGACAGGTGGTGAGGACCGTCGCCGTCTTAATGTCATAGCCAACGATATTATTCGTACATAAGTTTTTGAAAAACACGAGCCTGCCACCTGGGGTCAAAATCGGGGCTCTTAGCTCGAAATTCCGACCACCCACGACACGGCTATTGTGACCCCTACTATAATACAATTATTTTAGTATACATTTCGTAAAAATATGTATGTTACATAATACATCTGAATGTTTGTGGTTTCCGATTCCATTACAAAATTGCTTTAGCTGCTTACTTTCGAATCATATCAATGTTTGTATCTATGTTAATATCTTTTTAAACGTCGGGAAATAAAAATAGTTTGTAAAAACTAATTAAAAACGCGATAAAATCCGAAAATCGTTTTATTATGAATCCCTATCTTTTTATTTATTATTATTGACCCCTAAGGTAATATTTGCTCTCTAATCTCTTCTTCCATCAATATTATTAAAGACATGCAGAAATATGCAGTAAAGTTGCATTTATATTCTGAATAATGTGTTAAAAGCTTCCTGTTTCCGCATAGATTGAAATCTTGCGTTTATTATGAATTTAAATAATGTCCATTTAAAAGAATTGTAAATAAGCATTATTTATTATTTAAAAAAAAAACATTTTCTTATCAAGATTTTCAAAGACATCTCTAAAATAAAAAAAAAACGAATAATTTTTTTTTAAAGTCATATCTTCATCTCGAGGGATTGTACACAAGTGATCAAGCTTCGCTTGTTGGAAAGAGTTGACGCTAAAATACATTATAAAAAAAGAGAAAATGACAAAACAAGCGGGCTAAGGTAAAAGTGGAAAGCTATTTACATAACATAAGTTAACAGTCCACCTAATATGGTAGGTGCCAACTGTAGCCCACAACACCTGCAAACCATCTCATAGTAAGATGGTTACAGCTGGCTTGTCACACAATGTCTTATAGCTTACAATACTCTTAAAAGAACATAACAGTTACTCTGTTATTTGGCGAGGTGAGAGAGAGAGAGAGAGAGAGAGAGAGAGAGAGAGAGAGAGAGAGAGAGAGAGAGAGAGAGAGAGAGCGAGAGAGAGAAAGAGAGAGATACTGACTCTTACAATTACAACGCTTGAAAATTTGTAAATTCATTAATTATTTATATACTTAGATTAATAAGCTTATGAAGGTACTAAGAAAGGATATTTTAAAAATAAAAACGTAGTTTTTCAGTTAAAACATTACAACACATATGTAGTACCACCTTGTAAACCAAAGTATTTAATACACATAAATGTAACAAATACATACCTGAATAGGTAAGTACCTAAAGTACTTTAGCTTTACTCCATCTGTGTGTGATATACGTAAAGCTCTTTTTAATTTATATAGATAACTAGCTGACCGGCAAACGTTGTTTTGCCTCATAAAAAATAAGGGGTGATTGTAGATGGGTGAAAATTTAGGGTTGTATGAATTTTTAATTCTATATCATAATAAAATTTGACACGAGAATTTTATATATTAGATGTATATTTTACAATCCGCTAGCTGAGTTGTACGGTTTCTTGGACACTAAGACTGAAAGACTCAAAACTTGTCACGTTGTCCCAAATAAACTTCGGCGAAAAATGACCGGAAATCGACTTCATTGTATAGACCTCTGCCTACCCTTGTAAAAATACAGTACTAATAACAATTTATTGTTACAGAGTCGGTGGTCAAAGTGGTCTACGGCTCTCTTCTAGCGATACTGGCCCTTATATCCGTTATTATAGATCCTGTAGAGATTTTCACTAATTGGGTAAGAGAATTTATTACTAAATTGGCCATGATGGTATAAGATTGAGAGTATGTTACCCCTTTCTTCTCGAGGATGTTCTAAGACGTGACTTAGAAGTAAAGCCATATTAATATAATGGCTAACAGGCAGATGGCGGGATAACCATCTCGAATAATAACCAGACCAAATTATAAAAGAGCAGTGACTGGGAGGAGCATTCAAGGTGCAACAGGTGATCAGAAGGTTGCGAGTTCAAATCACGTCGGGGTCACCAGTGTTGCGGACGATGTGCATCAGGAAAATGGTAGCTACCCGCCAGGTCGGGTGATCCTAACCTGGGGAGGACGTCGATATTTTTTTATTGTGCGAACTTCGATAGCGCGATTTAGGACGTCGATTTGTTTCCTGAATCAGCCACTAGCAAGCGTCTTATGTGGAGACATAGATGTCGCTACACATGTTACACCATGACGGTGCTTGGTACCGCTATCGCCAATCCGCTTGCCGAACTTGGCGATTATGGCAGAACCTCCCACGGGAGAGGCCCATGTCCAGTAGTGAGACAACGAGAAGCGGCTATGTATGTAATATTTATATACAGACAAATTCTTTAAATTACTAAATTTTTCATCAACGAAGTAACCGACAGTAACGTCACTGGTACGTGCTGATGAAAACTATTCATTCATTAATATTTTATGACAATATCACTACCTAGTATTTGTAACCGTAAATATTAATAACAAAAGCGTTTAACGTAGTTTTTTTAATTACTGACAATGAATAAATAATCGTCGGTACGTATTGTTTTAGGTTTATAGCTTGCTCACTGACAGTGGGATATTTTTTAATTAACTTATATTGCTGTTTGTCTATATCGATTAATTGTTTTTACTTTGTTCTTATTTTAATATATCACGCAAATTTTTATTAGAATAAGAATTCAGTATAAAGTTAATTCAATATGATACACGACACTGTATATACACTATGGTCACGTTTTTTTATGTAAAAAAAAACATTATAGAACTGTCCATATGTTAAACAGGTAACTTATCTACTTACATATACGTAGCAAAACTTCTTTTCACATAATAAAGAGCGGCAATAGCCTAATGGTTTAGGGTGCGGACTGCGAAACATGACGTCGCAGGTTCGGGCCCCGCCATTCGACTATTGACGTAAACCAACTCCAGACACAAGCATTGCAGCTTACTTGGAGTGGTTAACAGGAATACTAGTAATGTTATTCAGCATTCCGAGTAATCTTAAAAAAAAGATGTGTACATATATTAGAAAACATAAACAACATATTTAACATACATAGACAGCGTCATATACATAGCTCTGACTTCAAAGTAAGTAGCTGAAATACTTATGTTATGAGATCAGAGACACCTAAGTTACCACAAACATCCAGACCCTAAACAACGTAGAAAAAGTGGTTTTCTACATTAACTCATCCAGGAAATAAACTCGGGACGTAAGAGTTGAAAACATGAAAACTGGTGTGTACAAGACTCTTAATAATATTTTTATATAATATTTTTACCTCCGTCTCCACTACCTCCTCTTAAATGATGTCTAAATGTCACTTAAAGCTCGTAATAACCTCGACGAATTATAAAAAGTTACGACGCCAAAAATCTCCAAATGTGAACGCGTTGATGTCTCTCCTATGAAGTAATAGATGCTTTACAGATAAACTACATTATTGTCACGATACCCGAGTGGTTGGATGATCGGAATTCGAGTTGAGAGACCCGAGTTCGATTCCCAGGTTGCAGGCTCGTATTAATGGATTTTTTCAGAACCCATGTACGATTCATATCGTTGGTTTGGACTTTTATACGTCGACGGGATCGCCACCTGTCACGTTGTCCCAAAATATATTCTCGGTGGAAGGTAGGTCAAAGGTACTTAATTGTCTAGACTAGACCTCTGTCTATTGGGAATGGCGTGAAGATATTTACTAAATTATTGTCCACTACATGACCTATTTCTCAAAGTTAACATAAATAATTTTTCTCACGCTTTGCAGTCGTAAGCTGACGTGATGAACGAGTCAGTATTAGTTAATGTTAATTGTATAATATGATAAGATCGTTTTGATGTCCATTAATTCAGCAGTTTATACGTAATTCGCATTAAAAGTTGGCATTTCGTGTTTTAAAATATGCTACAACTTCACCACTACTATGTTTTACACGTTGTTGATTTTATCTCATATTTACGACCTTACAGTCTGTGTCTAGAGTTGTTCTTATCGTAGAATTTTTATCTTAAAGCATTTCCCAATACAGAGGTAGTAAGAGGTCTCGACATATTTGTCTTTACGTTACATGTGTTAACACTTGAGTCGTGAAGACTAATTTGTACCTTATTTTGTACCTTTTTTTGGGATAGTAGTTTAAATCGTTTGTAAGTTTTGAAATAACTTATTAGAAGTGACTGCCCGGCCATCTAGAACCACTGGATAGGGATTGCACTAGGTCACAAATGATATTTGTTCAAATAGATGTAAAATAACAATATTAAACATAGTTTAAATTAAAATTGTTACTAACCGGATTACTAACCATTCAATATGGATAACTTTTTGTCCGATTTAAATAAATTATTGTTATTATTATTAGTACGAGTCTATCTCTTGAAGATTTAACTCGAGTCTCTTGACTGGAATTCCGATCACTCCAAACACTCGGCTATAGTGACTACCTATATAGTTAAAGAAATTTTCTGTTCAAATATGTTCATTATGCAATATTTTTATTCAATCCAATTTTTTTTCTAGAACCTGTTAACTGCTGTCGTCAACTTAAACTACTATAGAACAAGTTTGCAAAAGTTATTTAATTTTTATTCTAATTTTCTTTTACGTACATTTACAATGTGTTGCTATAGTGAATATTTTAATTTCTATGAGACGTTTATCAACTAATTTGAATATTTTTGTTGTATCATTGCTTGCTTGTTTGTTATATCATTATACTATATAGAACTAAATCGGGCATAATTAAAAAAGATTGCGTGGAACTTTACGTGTCATAAGTAAAACACTTTACATTAAAGACCCCCTTTGACAGAGAATAGAAAGCAACTCTCTCACTCTTTCTTCCCACCTATTTCGGAGGAGAGGGAATTATCTTACCAGCGTAAAGCTTCGAAAGTTCGTTCGTTCCCATCATTCCGATGGGAATGATGGGAACGAACGAACCACTCACTACCATAACTAAAAAGTTTCACTTCATGTCTCCGAAATGATTCTCATATACCTATATCTTTTTAAATCAAAATAAATAAATATCTTAGTCACGATAGCCGAGTGGTTGGGTGGTCGGAATTTCGAGTCAAGAGACCCGAGTTCGATCCTCAAGTGGCCGTACCAATGGGTTTTTCTAAAAACCTATGTACAAATTATATCGTATTTATTTATTTTAATAAATATTTTTTTTTATAGAAGAGCAAACTGCAGGTGGCTCACGTGATGGTATGTGATTACCGCCGCCCATGAACACCCGCAATACCAGACGCATAGCAGGTGCGTTCCCTCTCTTAGAGTGCCCCGCCCCCCAGAGTTGGGGGAGGGGGATGTGTGGGCCACCGGTTACCTGCACTCACCAGACGAAACGCAGTAGTTTGTTAGACTTCTACATCACACCGGTATTCTGTGAGGTCGTGGTACTTCCTCGGGCGAGCCGGCCCCTTCATGCAGCAGCAAAGGCTGATGCGTGGCTCTACCACTGATATCTTCACGTAATTCATATACAGGGATAGACAGAGATCTCTAGTCTAGACAATTAAGTCCCTTCGACCCACCTTCTATCGAAGACATTTTCGGGACAACGTGACAGGTGGTGAGCCCGTCGCCGTCTTTATGTCCAAGCCAACGATATAAATTGTACATAAGTATTTGAAAAACTCATTGGTACGAGCCTGCCACCTGGGGATCGAACTCGGGTCTCTTGACTCGAAATTCCGACCACCCAACCACTCGGTTATAGTGAGTTTTTTTGATACGCATAAATAAAATATGTTGTGTACACCACTCATATACGGAGACAACTTCCGTGGACGAGAGGCGTACCCTCGATTTTTCATATTGTCGCTAGCTGTGTGGTCCGGGTTGATTCCTGGATGTGTAAATGTATAAAAACCTCATTTTCTATATTTTCTCGGATTTGGTTTTTATACAAGGGCTGCTTACCCTCTGTCTACCCCTGTATTGGGAATTGCGTGAAGATATTTTTATTTTTTTTTATTTTTTTATTAATTGAAATCAACCGGTATATCTCATCACGTATCTCAACATACCAATATCTGCTAAGATCTTTATCTCAATACGAAAAATTTATATGGTTATTCGCAAACAGGATGTGCGAGGACACTGTGTGTTTATCTCGACACTTAACGCACAAATCAGTGTTGGTAAGTCATTGGCAAATTCAATATTGTTCTTCCGAGATTCAACAGTTTCAATGTTGATGAAGATAATGCTTAGTTAGATTTTGTAAGTCATTAAACCGAGGCCGGTCTTTGTCTATTTAAAGTAATGACAACAGAATTTTTGTTTAGGTGATAATTCTTTCTTCGTTGTTTAATAATTGATAAATGTACACATAGATAGGGACAACATCACATACATTACTCTGATCGCGATACTAAAGTGCTTTTGTTATGGAATCGGATACAAATGTAGGTACTACAAACCTCTGACCCAAGACAATGCAGAAAAAGAACAGAGCATGGTGAACCAAGGTAATGGAGTAGTTTGTTAAAGAAGTTCCTGTTCGATTCCCATATAGAAATGAATTGTTAAGAAGCGAGAAAGAGAAATACTTTCATTGTCATTGTCAAATAATGTCTTTGTCTAGTTATCAATGGCGAGATCCATGGTATCCTAGTCAGGGATATCCCTTCGAGATGCGATTTTTTTTTTGTAGAATAGGGAGGCAACGAGCGGGTGGGTCACGTGATGGTAAGTGATTACATTCGCCCATGAACACCCGCAATACCAGAGGCATAGCAGATGCGTTGCCGGCCTTAGAGCTCCCCCCCCCCCATCCCCAAGAAATGGGACAGAGGTGGTGTGTGGGAGGGGGGAGGGTTTCAAAATTTCTGTTTTCGGTTCGAAATTTATTTACGGAACGTAAATTGTATTGTGGGCTTGTACACGAAACACAGTAGGCCCCCTCCTCCCCAGTGTAGAGCGAAATACAGGAATAATTTGCACCAGCACTGGTAAAATGCGATCCAAACTGGACATACTTACCCCAGTATTGAGTAACTTTATAAAACGTTACTTTTAAAATTTTATCATTACTAGAGGTAGGAAAATATAAATTATCCCTTATCTTGGAGCTTACTTTTATCAATCAGACAACCTAAACTTTTCCTAGACTATAAGAGTTAAGGCGGAACCAAAATAAGAAATTCCCTTAATTACTACTTATAACATCAGCTTTCTGCCGGTTACATACATAGATACATACATAGATAAGAATAACATCACATACATTGATCTGTTCCCAAAGTAACTGCTTAAGTACTTGTAGTATGGAATCAGGAACAATGAAGGTACCACTAACACCCTGCCAGTTTTTTTTAAAACTGATTCCGCGAGGTCAGCTGAAACTAGAGTCGTTTGTCTGTTTAAAAATTATACTTGTTTTAACCCCGTTTACACTTTCATTAAAATCTTTGAGGTGCTATTTTTACATTAACATCATACATTTAAACTTTAGTTATTTCCATAGATATTTCAAAGATTAATGACTATGACCACGCGCCAATACTGAACCTAAGAATATACAGGTATCAGGAAATATATTTAGCATTACGTAATGATTACCGATGTTTTAAATCTTTATCGATTCATAATTGTCTCGATTGAGGGAAAAAAATATAATAACGCGTTAATAAAATAACGTACAATCAACATTTATTTGCTGTCGGTGTAATTAATTGTTGTGACCCTGACCTACTGCATTCCGTTCACTGACCTTTCCACGTGTTGTGATGCTGTACATTAACCAATGCATACTCGTTAAATGTTCTGTACATTGCTTCTTTACATAGCTAATGCTATAATGAAATTGAAGTATTATTGTCAATGAATCGTATCTTACTATGGTATCGTTTTATACGAAGTATACGTTAATGATAGCTAAGAATAAATTTTAAATAAACGATAAATAATATTTTTTTTCATCTTTACGCACAAATGCTTGCTCCTGGAGAGATTCGAGTCCACAACCCTTAGCTTCGAAGGTAGCAATTAAACTATAGGGCTGTCAATAATATTCATTAAATTGTTGTATATATTATTACAATAGAGTAATAAATTAAATAAAGATCCTTTTAATGTATATCAAATCAAATAAAATCTTTATTTATCCATCGGTAGTTACTTCTTAAACTACCACCGTTTTGTAATGAGGTTCCTCTGACGGAAAAGAAACGACGAAAGAAATTCAGTTAAGTTCCTCTTTTAACGTATAGAGCCTGGCGCGTAACTTAACTAATGGTATAAAATTATATAGGTAATAAGATTACATATCACTATTTCATTTAATGTATTACACATGTGAAAGTATTACATGGATGACATAAAAAGAAGACTTTTTAACTTTTATGACATATATTTTATGACATATAAAAAGTCATGATAGCCGAGTGATTGGGTGGTCGGAATTTCGAGTCGAGAGACCCAAGTTCGATCCCCAAAGGGTAGGCTCGGACCAATCAGTTTTTTCAAAATTTATGTACGATTTTTATCGTTGACTTAGACGTGGACACTGCGACTGGTTCTTCAGCTATCACATTGTCCCAGAAAAATGTTTAAGGTGAGAGGCGGGTCGAAAGAACTTTATTATCTGGACGTAACGCACCTAAAATCCAATGCAGTATATAGTCCTATCCGATAAAGAAGGGTTGACCATTTCTTAGGCTCTCAGAATTCCTTCTTTGCCACCGAGCTCGTGGCAATAACCACCAGTGGCTGCCACCACGGCTTGTAAATCGACTGACAATTTAAATTTCTCTTTCTTTCTTTAGTACCTGGAGCTACAAGAGGGGAAGTTTATCTTTCGCATGTGGGAGAATCCGACTTACCAGCTGGTCTCCGAGGTTCACCTATTCAACTACTCCAATACCGAGGAGTACTTGGAGGGCACTGACAAGACATTAAAACTGCAGGAGATAGGACCCTTCTTCTTTCAGTGAGTATTAATATTCTACTATTTTCTTTCTAATACATTCTAATAATGAAAGTAACGATAGCCTGGTGGATGGGTGTCAGAATTCGAGTCAAGAGACCCAAATTTGTACCCCTGGTTTCAATGTGGTTCTTAAAAAATTTACATACGATAACGTTGGTTTGGAAATAAAGATGGCGACGGGCTCACAACCTGTCACGTTCCCCCAAAAAATGTCTTCGGTGGAAGGTGGATCGAAAGGACTTAAGTGTCTAAACCTCTGTCTACACCTGTAGTGGGAATGGAGTTAAGATATTTATTTATTTATTTTACTATTACTATTATTACTTGCAGTCTCGCGCATCTCCGCTTTCGCCTCATTTATTTATCCGAATTACTTGATAATTATCGTAATGTTATGGAAAAATTACACAAAATCTATATAAATTGTAATTATAATTGTTATTCTGATGTGTAATGTATATTACTGTAAAGTTTCATCAAAATTCCCGTAGCATTAAAGGGCGGTAACCCTTTAATGCTACGGGAATTTTGAATATGAATTCCTGAGCATTACCTCTGGCATTTCGCAGGGATCTGTTATGTGTATATTCATGTTTGTAATGTATATTAACGGAATAGAAAAGTGTTTTATGAATTCTTGGCATGTTATTTATGCTGATGATATAAATGTCTATAAAGTTGTGTTGTCGTTTGATTACCTTCACCTACAATATGAGATATTCACGATAGCCGATAGGAATTCGAGTTAAGAGTTCGATCTGCTGGAGGTTCCTGCCGATGAGAATTTATCAAAACTTTTATACGATTTTTCTTTGGCTTGCACAAAGATGGTGACAGGCTCACCACCAGTCACTTTTTACCAAAAAAAGCTCCAATGAAATGCAGGTCGAAAGGATTACATTGTCTAGAATTCTGGCTACGCCTGTATTGGGAAACGCGGAAGAATTTTTATTAAAATATGAGAATTATTGAATATCCAAATGTGTAGTAGGAGAACAAGCTAAGGGTAGCTTTTTTTAAAGAAGGCTTTAAGAGGCGACTAAAAGAAAAATCCTTAAAAATAGCAATGGCCAATAACAATTGGCGGGATAATTATCTCAAATATACCAGATTTAAAATTACGCAGACCCCGTGGCTAAGGTGTCTGTTAATGCCCTCGCATCACCAATCCAATTTCCAAGCGTGGTAGTTATGTAAAATCTCCAATATGGAAGAGGTCTATATCGAGAAGTGGTCTTCTACAAGACGTTAGTTAAGTTCCTTTAAGAAAGCTCATTTAACGGAACTTTTAAATTTCAGAACGTTTAATGTTCATTGACCGGTAATGTCTCTCGGATTTTTAGATTCTAGAAGTTTTTTGACTCCACCATGTTTAACTTTTTTGCATTTAAGTGTTTAGAAGATCGTTAGAATGTTACAAAAACTTTGACAACGTTAAACCTCTGACACGACGACTTTTTGTTAGCACTAGCTAGCGTCTTGGAAACAATAGAATAATGAACGTAAATTTTTTGCTTAAATTTGTCGTAGTTTGACCTCGGAAGAGTATGAAGTTTAAACAATACAGAATATTGTGTTATACTCATATAATCAATATATATAAAAGCGAAAGTTAACTTCATACATTGAATGATCACGATTTTCTAAAACTACTTGACCTATGACAATGTAATTCGGCTAGAAGATATAGTCAACCATGAAATAATTTAAGGAAACTCCCTCAGAAAAGGGTGGAATCAGGGCTAAAGTTATTTGGAACTTTGTGTTATTTATGGACTTAAGACCTTAGAGACTTTAGGGACCTTAGGGCCGACAGCTTAGTAGGAAGTGACCTTCCTTTGACGCTAAGGGATTTGTTCGAAATTCCCGCTGCCGATGATAAAATAAATAAATATCTTCTCGCAATTCCCAATACAGGGGTAGACAGAGGTCTAATCTAGACAATTAAGTCCCTTCGACCCATCTTCCACCGAAGATATTTTCGGGACAACTTGACAGTTGGTGAGCCCGTCGCCGTCTTAATGTCCAAGCCAACGATGTTATTCGTACATAAGTTTTTTGAAAAACCCATTGACACGAGCCTGCCATCTCGAGATCGAACTCGAGTCTCTTGACTCGAATTCCGATCACCCAACCACGAGGCTATCGTCACTTTTTTATATACAACCATATTTTATGTTTACGCTACGCACAGGTTTTTCACAATTCCACAGTAGCATAAACAGATTGTTTAAGCCTATTCACGACTTGAGACTATTAATTCATTAAATAAATAAAGAATTATTGCGCCATATTGTAGGTCTAGTGTCCTTTTAGCAACTTTATGTTACTTTTCGCATTGTCTTACCCGACTACCCATGAAACGGGTAACTTTATTAGCTGATTTAAATACGTTTTATGATGTCCTGGTAGAATGGAAGTGTCAATAGAATTATTGTTTATGGTGTGAATAATGAAATATGATATCGCATTTTCGAGCCCGTCATTCGTATATTAATGTAAATAGCTTAATATTAAAGTTTTTGTTGAGGCTTTTTATATTGTAAATTAATCGAATCACTGGAGCCGCGAATTAGCGGTCAGGGAACCATTGATCCGAACGGTTATCAAAGATCAAATTTAACGTTATTATTATTATGGCTAAATAAATTCTTACCTATTTAATATTACTACAACTTAACATTTGCTTCACGCTAGCTGAGTGGTTGGGTGATAGGAATTCGAGTCGAAAAACCACAATTCTTTACCTAGGTGGCAATGGGTGTTCTACAAAACTTATGTACGATCTATAGCGTTGGCTTGGACATAAATACGGCGACTGGCTCACCAACAGTCACGTTGTTCCAAAAAATGTCTCCGGTGGAATGTGGGACTTAGTAGTCTGGAACTCCTTCAACCTCAGTATTGGAATGGTGTGAAGAAATAAGAATTTTAGGGTACAAACGTACCCTAAAACTCTTATTTCTTTTTCAATAAAATGATTCTGTTTCAGAGAGTTTCGTACGAACGAAAACCTCACTATCGACCATGAACGTGGCGTGATGCGGATGCGCCCCAGGATCACGCTCAAGTTCATGCCCGAGAAGTCCGTCGCACATTACAGAGACGTCAATGTTGTCATGCCGAATATTGCTCTAATAGTAAGTAAAAATAACATTACAGAAAAATGTTATGATTTTTTAAAGCATTGGTTATGCTTTTGTTATAAATAGAAAGAAAATTTAAAAAATCATAACACTTACACGGGCGGGAGTTGAACATGTAGCCTATAAACGCCCACCGCTGAGCAAAGTCAAATATTTGAGAGAGATTTGCATGGTGTGACTTACTTCAAAAGTGTGTAATGAGAGAGACTAATAACATGGTATGACTTGTTTCACATGTCTGTAAAACATCATTTAAATTTTGTTAAGGTATGTTGCACATTTTGCATTATTTTTTTAAATTTTTCATCTAATATGATTATATAAAAAGTAACTACGCAAAACTACGCACGCAGAATCTAATAAACGCAGAATCCTAATTGTTTATCTAAAATAAAAATAGCCTAAGTTACTCCTTATGACATCTGCTATATATCAGTAAAAGTCGCGTCACAATCGGTCCAGACGTTTCAGAGATTAGCCGGGACAGACAGACAGGCAGGCAAAAATTACAAAATATTTTATAAGATTTGATATGCGTTTAGTGAAAAGCTGTTGATTTGGAATTACAAACAAACACTTAAATTTTATTTATATGTACATGTTTTCTTGCAATAAATTAAGTAGTTTAATTAGTTAATTCGTAATTTTCATGTATGGATATCGTGACATGAGTACATCATATTAAAAGACTACCGGATACTTTCAGGCGAAGTATCGCAACTTTAAAGTTTCTTCTCATTTGGATGAGTAATGCAGTTCACTCATAATACAATGAAAATAACAGTTCATTCCTTTGTGCAAACATTTATTATTAGATATCGGAAAGAAAGACGTAATTCATTAATAGCGAGTTGTTAATATTATCTATAACCTCGTTATGGCTTCGAAACATAAATCATTTGATAACATCAACATAATTGAAGAAACACATCTTATTGTTATGTGTTATCATTCCGGTTATGTACTTGTTTATATTTATTGCTATTTATTTGTTGTGGGATACTTTTTTTTACTATACTTTACTACTATACTTTTATTTATAGAAAAGGGAGGCAAACGAGCAGGTGGCTCACGTGATGGTAAGTGATTGCCCCCCCCCCCTAGAATTGGGGGAGGGGGATGTTTGGGCCTCCGGTTACCTGCACTCACCAGAAAAGATGCAGAAGTTTGTTAGACTTCTACTTCACGCCGGTATTCTGTGAGGTCGTGGTATTTCCCCGGCCGAGCCGGCTCATTCATGCAACAACAAAAGCTGATGCGTGGCTCTAGCACTGTTAAATACATCTTTATATCATAATGAATAACATTTGTCTGTTTATAATATAAAAATAACTGCTTTTATATAACAGCAGCGATAATAGTAATTTTATCTGATTTTTTTTATTTATTTACGTATATACTACACCTTTCTTTGCAAATTTCTGCCCAGCCTTTCTTCGCAAACTACACCTTTGCGAAGAAAGGGTGGCAGATTTGTACGCGAACAATGGAAGTGGCAACATTAAGGCTTCATGATGTTACTATGAACCCGCTAGCCAAGTCACTGCCGACCTTACCTTCGAAGCTGGAAGTTAGGGGTTCTATTCCCGCTCGGGCAAACATTTGTACTCGAGTGACGGATGTTATATGTTTATAGAAATAAATAAATATTTGAGAGATGCGAAAGAGGTATGAAAGGATCGTGACACTTGGCGATCTGTTTATTGTCTTTGTCTACCCCGTCAGGGGATTTGCATGAAGATAAGTCTTTAAATATTTATCTATGAAATTATATCGTAACGATAACTTAGATACGAAGACGACGTGGTAAGCCCATTTACCTTACCTCTTTTTACTCAGTATTAGAAAAATGAGTGAAGATAAAAATAACCAAATCATCTTTAACTTATTAATAAACAACAGAAAACAATTCTTACTTATCCTTTATTAATAAATCACTATTTAGTCACGATAGCCGAGTTGTTGGGTGGTCGGAATTTCGAGTCGAGAGACCTGAGTTCGATCCCCAGGTGGCAGTACCAATGAGATTAAAAAAAAAAAAAAACTTATGTACGAATTTCATCGTTGGCTTGGACATAAAGGCGGCGACTGGCTCACCACCTGTCACGTTGTCCCGAAAAGATCTTCGGTGGAAGGTGGGTCAAAGGGACTTAATTGTCTAGACTTGACCTCTGTCTACCCCTGTATTGGGAATTGCGTGAAGATATATATATATATATATATATATATATATATATATATATATATATATATATATATATATATATATATATATATATATATATATATATATATATATATATATATATATATATATATATATATATATATATATATATATATATATATATATATATATATATATATATATATATATATATATATTTATGCAAAAAATTTGTGGTACTGAATTAAATACAACGCAAATGATGATGGAACGTTACATTTTATAATAAATGCACTTCATGTTCGATAAATAGTATAAAAGATGCGTTAACTACTTCCGCTACTGAACAATTAATTTAATTTGAAACGCTCCTTCAAGAGCAGCCTAGAAATTTGAGTCACTGAATGACCTTGTGAAAATTATTAGTCGTGAACTTATATTACAAAAGTCCTTACAACTCCAAAGATGTTTCCTAAAAGCATGGAGATAAGGTTAAGAATTCTAGTATACAGATGTTTTCGCTTGATTACTTAAGTCATATTTAGTTTGTACATATTAAAAAAAACTAAAGTAATAAGAGAACTTATATGTAAAGTCTGCCGAGTGGTTGGAGCTGTTAATAATTATTATCCCACTAATAAAATATAAAAACAAAGGAAGGAATTTTTTTGAGTAGATATTGTATTTAGCCACCAAATCTCTGAGAAAAACTATTCTTTTTTCAATTTTGGTCTTGTATGGATGGCTATTTCCATTTACAAAGCTTTCCCCTTCGTTTTAATTTATCTAATTGCGACTTAATTGAATCATTTAGGAAATTGCAAAGTAAACAAATAATAATAGGTATGAACATACCATTCTCTTACTTCCCATGGGTCTCGTTTGAAGCGACTAAGAGAAACCTTCAATACCATAATGGCAACCGAAATGCGTTGCAATAATTTTGAAAAAAAGACCAAACCATAATTAAACAAACCGGCGATGGACATCAGTGACTAAGGTGCGAGGTGTCTGGTACTGCGTCTATCAATCAGCCAAGTTTTGCAATTATTATAAATCCTGCCTAAAGTTCAGTAATGAAATTGTAAAAAGAAGACAAAAACGTTTATTGCACAAATACGCCACAAAAATTTCCATAGAAGAACATCGCAGACAATTTTAACGTCATTAAACAAACAGTAGGTACAAAAAACAATGAACATAAATGTGACAATGAGTAACCTCATAAATGAGACATCTTACCATTTCTAGAGTGTTATTGCGATTGATTTGATCCCAAACTAAGCATCAAAAAGCACTTTTGTTATAGAATCGGAAACAACGTATATACCAAAAACACTCAGACCCGGTATAATGTAGAAAAAGTAGTACTCTACATTGACCCGTCCGGGAAACAAACTCGGGAATTCAGAGCTGGCGACGCTATGAAAATTTAAGTGATGAACACTGATGGAACGCAATGCGGCGCCTATAGTAAGCAGGCCTTATGCTACATATTTATGTATTTTTGTATATAAACAAACTATTTAAAAAGTAAGATGAATGGACATTAAGTTAAATTTGCACGTATTTCGCGCACGTGTGAAACAACCTTGCGGTATTAGAATGTGGTTTTTCACCGATGTGCTTGTTATTTTATATTTGAAACGCATTACGCAAGCACGTTACTGGAACGACTTGTGTAATGTGTCGTGCATCGATTTTGTTATTCGCTACTTACTACCTCAACATTGGATATTTTGTCGCCAAGGCTCTCTTTATTATCATGGTTTCGTAAAATTTAACTGCTACTACAATCACTGAATAGTTCGTCAATTCTTACGCGATTACAACTTAATCAACACGGTCAAAGTTGAAGGAAATATTATTTTAAACATCAACAATATTTTGAATTAATTACGTTGTCCCGAAATATCTTCGGTGGAAGGTGGGTCGAAGGGACTTAATTGTCTAGCCTAGACCTCTGTCTACCCCTGTATTGGGAATGGCGTGGCGTTTTTGATATTTTTTTATTATAATTAATTGTCTCGTTAGCCGAATGATTGGGTGATCTGATTTCGAGTCATGAGACCCGAGATCGATCCACAGTAGGCAGGCGCTTACCGATATGTTTCTTCAGAAACTCGTGCACACTTAATATCCTTGTCGTGGAAATAAAGACGACGACATCTGTAACTTTGTCCAAAAAATGTTTTCAGTGAAAGGCGGGTCGAAAGGGCTTATTAGCCTGAATCTTGCCTCTGTCTTCCCCAGTATTGTGAATGGTGTGAAGATTGAATAATATTTTATATTTTTTCGACCCGATTGCCTAACTGGTGGTGAACCAGCCTTCGAAACTAAGGGTTGCGCTAAACCCGCTAGCGGCTAAATTTGTTTGTGATTAAGTCATGGATGTTGAAATGAATATTTATCTATGTAAATATATATATCAGTTCATTGTACCGTTATCTTGGATGACCTAGCTCACCACCAATCACGTTGTTCAAAATAGGATCCTGTGAGTGGTGTGTCGAAAGGACTTAATTGTCTATCTGATTGAGAAATGCGTGAACATATTATTATTAATAAAAATACTGCATAACTTGGTCACGCAGTTCTGTCCACATATAACCACAAACCTTATTGGGAATATGCAAAAAAAATTAAAATATCTTCACGCAATCCCCAATACAGGGGTAGTCAGAGGTCTTGTCTAGACAATGAAGTCCCTTCAACCCACCTTCCGCCGAAGATATATCCGGGACAACATGACAGGTGGTGAGCCCGTCGCCGTTCTTATGTCCAAGCCAACGATATAATTCGCACATAAGTTTTTAAAAAAACTCATCAGTACGAGCCTGCCACCTCGAACTTGGGTCTCTTGACTCGAAATTCCGACCACCCAACCACTCGGCTATCGTGACTTTTTTTAATAATCGGTAATATGCGTAAAATATAATTAATAATAATAAATAAATACACTGATTCAGACAACATCACATAAAAACCCAGACCCGGGATAATGTAGAAGTGGCAATGGTACATTGACACCGAATTAATCGAACCTGGGGGCTTAGAGCTGAAAATCTGTATGTTCGCCACTCGTCCACTCGGGTCATCAAAGATTAAACAAATACATAAGGAAAAAAAGATAGAGAAACCGGTTCTCCTTTCTTATGAATCTTTTCATCCAAATTAAATAAAAGAGAGTCTTGTTAACTTTTGTATTAACATAAACATACTTTTTAATTTCTTTCAGGCACTCAGCACATTAATGGCGGATAAACTGGGCTACTATGCCAACGCCGGGGCCTACTATTCAATATCCGCGATGGGTTCGAAACTCTTCAAGAATATGTCTGTGGAGGACCTATTCTGGGGTTATAGTGACCCTATGGTATCAATCGCGAATACACTGCTACCTGGATGGATAGACTTTGAGAAGATCGGAATTCTAGATCGAGTTAGTATTAAAAAAAATATCTTCTTGCCATTTCCAATATGCAGAGAGAGGTCTCTAGACATTTAAGTCCTTTCGACCCACATTCCACCTACTTAGTACTAATTTTACTCATTTCAGACATTCTGAAGTAATTCATAGCGGCATGTTAAAATCTGTAAGAGAGGGTTTTCAATAATCGCCACTCTCAGCAGGCTGATTGGCGATCGCAGTACAAGACATCTTACACCTTGATCGCTACTGCACGTCACCGGTCTGCAATTTTAGGAGTTTTCTAAGATGGTCAATCCACTACGCGTTTGTAACCAATGGCATTTTTAAGGCTTTTTCTTACGCCACCCACGGGAAGAAAGTCTTAATCTCTCTATCTCAAATCTTATTTAAAGAAAATAAATATCTTATCGATATTTCCAATAGTGCGGTAGATAGGGGCTTAAACAATTATGTCCTTTTGACCCACCTTCAATCGCAGACATTTTTGGGACCACGTTGTCCCGAGGTGGTGAGCCCGTCGCCGTCTTTATGTCCAAGCTAACGATTTAAATAGTACATAAGTTTTGAAAAACTTCACTGGCACGAGCCTACCTCCTGGGCATCGAATTCGGGTCTCTTGACTCGAACTCCGATCACCCAACCACTCGACTATCGTGACTATACTTAATTAATGTTTTATTTAATAAATGTGACAAGCTTGTCTATTAACAGGTTTAAGATATTTATTGAAGAAAAATTTTGAAATATAGATTATTAAAATAATTTAATATATTAATAACAGTAATCCCTGGGAATGAGATGATCCCTCCCAAGCTATTTCTAGAATAATATATATTTTGTATAATATTGGTAAAAGGTTGATAAAAAAAAGAGGATACCTATGGAGTTTCTTTCGCCTGTTTCTTCTCAGATAGAGAAACCTCATTCCGAAACGGTGGCAGATTAAAATTTACTACCGATAAACGAATGTTCATTTTTATATCGGCGAATAAATTATTTGATTTGAAATAATATGAAAACTTTGATTTTGTTAATTTTGCTCTTCCCGATAATTTTGATGATGACTGTACTCACTTCATATATTTGTGTATTGCTATGCTCATGAGAAATTCTTGTCTATAGTTCTACGCGCAAAGACCGGAAAGAGTAGAAGTAGAATTAAAGGATGCTTCGAAACGATTCTCCATCAATAGTTGGAACGATTTGGAAGGGCTCCCCGAGCAAGGTTTCACGGATCTCAATACTAGGTTAGTATATTCATATTTTATGATAATATGGAGATGTTGGGGAATATGACTTAATATTTAAATTATATTCAATGCGATTGGTAATTTATAATATATATATAGAAATAAATAAATATATAAATATGGACAACATCAGATACATTGCGCCGAGCCTAATGTAAGATGCTAAAGCACTTGAGGTATGGGAATCGGGAACAATGAAGGTACCACAAACTCACAGAACCCGGGACCTCAAGATGGCGACACCTTGAGAACCGGTGTTTACGCCACTCGTCCTCGGAGGTCGTCAAATTGAAGTATTAAACTGCGATCACGAATCGTTAAAAAAGCCCATGATGGTAAATTCTCCTTATCGCAAAGTTATATATGTACTTATGTATATATATGCACGAGGTAGGCCAAGACTAACATGTGACCATGTGAGCCAATTGCTCGAAAAGTACTCGGAAACCTAGACGTACGTGTATGAAGAATATGATGAACCAGAAACGAGCGGAAGAGGTATGAAAGTGTGATACGTGACGATCTGTTCTCTCTGGCTACCCCATCAGGGACTGTGTGTGAAGATAGATAAATATATATACTTTTACAGGCCGTTACGTATGTATGTATACAAATTAAGTTTAAAGGTCCTATAAAAGAACAGCGACCTTGCTGATTTTCTCCATCGGTGCGTCAGATACTTGAGAAGCAAGCGCTGGATAATAAAAAGTTGTTTGAGTTTGACTGAATGTCTTTGACCTAGTTAACCAGTGACGGTGAGTCTTGAGGCTAAATGAAAAAACTGAGAAAGGCTAGCTAAGAAAGGATTTTAGAAAACTCCTCCGTAAAAATTTTTGCAGTTCCATACCAGGGGTATTAAGATTGGCATGTAAGTTTCTATAGGAAAATACTCATCATTTTTTGGGTTGTGCATTTCGAAGTTATGCTCATCATATCATATCCTATTTATCAATACCATATACATTAGCCGACACAACAAAGACGCAGTTTGAAGGTTATTAATGCAAAATTTTAAAAATCATCTGTCATGGCAGAGATTCGAAGCCGCGACCTCTGACGTAACGAGTAAAACGCACTTACCATCGAGCTCGTATATCCCATCATAATTTGAAATTTTAAATCTCACTTTTCCTTGCGCCCCTTGGCCTTTTAAATTTTTCATCAATTTAATAACAAAAAGAAGAGGACTTTGACGGTTTGCATGTTTTAAAAATGATCTTTTTAACTTTGTAAATTGATACATTTGTTCCAGCATCCCGTGCAACCGCGTGAAAGGTGCTTACGAGGGCCTGATGTTTCATCCCAAAATAAACAAGAACGAAATTTTCCCCATCTTCAGAAAACAGGCTTGCCGGACGTATCCATTCTCTTTCCTCGAAGAAGCAACAGGACAGGCAGGATTCAACTATTACAGGTACGCACCTTATTTTCAACTTGGTAAAGTTACGATAGCCGAGTGGTTGGGTGATCGGAATTCGAATCAAGTGTTCGATCCCCAAGCAATAGGTTCGTACTAATGGGCTTTAACAAAACTTATGTAGAGTTTGTGTCGTATACTTGGACATAAAAGACGGCACCAGGTTTACCACCTTTCATGTTGTCCCAAAAAAATGTCTTCGGTGGAAGGTGGGTCAATTGGACTTAACTTTCTTGACCTCTGTTTACCCTTGGATTAGGAAATGCGTGAATATATTTATATTTCATTAAGTATTCCTGTCAACCACTCCGACTAACAGTTCACGGCAATAGTCGGTATTGGTGAGCTTGAAACTGCAGTCATTTCGCAGTCCGCACCTTAAACAACTATTGACACTTTTATTAAAAATCTTTTTTTATTCAAAATTCAACCTTTTTTTGGGGAGAAGTCCTACCCCAGTTCACGAATACCCGATCTGTCGGGTATCTATCCTTTTCTAGCAGCACCTTTTACACCACATTCGAATATTGTACCATTGGCTAGGAGACGTCAGGTTACCCACAGGAGTCCTTATTCCGAATAAGCTTCAAGCATAGGTGAATTGATCTAATATTTTAATTGTCTTGACTTCTGACTCTCTCTGTGTAATGTAAAAAGAAAATAAAAACATTTTTTCTCTTATTCACAGATACCAGTTACAAGATTTTGCATTCAATAACAACTCTACATATGCTTGTAAATGTAACAGCAACTGTCTTCCGGACGGATTCGTCGACATAAGCAACTGTTTCTATGGTAAGTGAAAGAAAAATTGTCTATTATAATACATGTAATAGAGAATAAATAAACAATACATGCATAGATAGATACAATATCAGATACAATGCTCTGATCCCAAATTAAGGAGCTAAGGCACCTGTGTTATGGAATCGGAAACAACGAAGGCGCCGCAAACACCCAGAGCCGAAAAAATTTTGTAAAAGTGCTTTTTTTATATGGAACCGACCGGGAATAGAACCCATTCCTTAGACTTAGACGACGATGCCCCGAGTCCGATGCCCCGTACGTTGGCTCGTACCAAAGGGTTTTTCGGAACTTACGTACGGGAGGGTTTGTTATAAGACCTAAGACACCTAAGACACTTCCCGTCGTAAGTCTGCTGAATTCTGGTAATTTTTTGAATGGTTATCCCGCCACCTGTCGGTATTAAAATGCATTTTAAATTAAACTTAGAAAATTTATACGACGCCCACGGGAAGAAAGGAAGAAAGAAAAGAAATTTGTTTAAAAATATGTAAAAAAAATTAAACCACTTATGTAAAAAAAATACTTAAATATTTTGGCGCCGTAACCACATGACCGAAAAAGAGGAAATAATATTTTTTAAATAAATTAAAATTAAATTAAATTAAATATCTTCACGCAATTCCCAATACAGGGGAAAACAGAGGTCTAGTCTAGACAATTAAGTCCCTTCGACCCACCTTCCACCAAAGGTATTTTCGGGACAACGTGACAGGCGGTGAGCCCGTCGCCTTCTTTATGTCCGCCGTGTTTAAATAAATCATACGTAGAAAGGCCAGAGGTATCACAGAATTGTCATCGCAGCTAATCGTCGGGTACGTTAAATTCCAGGAACGGTTTACATAAATAAAACAATATTACAAAACTGGGACAGAAAAAATTTACAAACTCCATTCGTGCTTCGTTGTTGACACATTTATTTCTTTCAGGCTTTCCCATCGCGCTGTCGAAACCTCATTTCGTAGATGTGGATCCTACTCAGCTAGCCCACTTCGAAGGCTTAAAGCCTGACGCCGAGAAGTACAATTCACGTTTTGACGTTGAACCGGTAAGTTGTAAAGATTAACCAGGAACTTAACTAATTTAATAAACTTTTTAGTGACTTACTTATCGTCGTTTTATCCTTGCCTGAGATATCAAGGATATTTTATGTAAAACTTGGCATACTTTGTTTTGAAAGGCGATGTTTGTAAATTTGAACTTATGGATACTTTATGTGGTGACCGTTCTATGTGAAACATTTTGGAGAAGGCCTACGTTCAGCAGTGGACTCTCGATAGGCAGAGAAAGAGGCGAAGAAGATACTTATAAACATTTATACTTTACTTATTTACTTATTTAATATACATAACTTTTACAGTTCCGTAATCACCAATACGATAACGCTATCTACATCTTTATGGTGCATTTTTCTGAAGTTGAAAACCATGAAACTCATGCTGGGCTTTAAATCAACTGACCGAGTCACGGTTAAGTAGAGGTTGCGAAATTAATGAATTAAAGTCTCATCATCGATACCGACAATTTAAGGACGTATCTCTCAATTCAATATTCCCTTACAGACTGTTGGTGTGCCCCTTGCTCTGTCTATCAACATCCAAGTGAACATAGCGGTAAGGACGTCACCGGGGAACCCCATAACGAAGCAAGTGAAGGACAAGGTGCTGCCCATCGCGCGGTTGTCATTGGTACGTCTTAATTGATGTTAACAGTGGTAGGGCCACGCATCAGCTTTTGTTGTTGCATGAATGGGCCATTCGTCGGTAGCTTATTGCATATGGCTTTTCTTTAAGTCACCTCTTAAAACACCCGCAAAATGGTGGTTTTATATTTTTTCGTCAAAACGACGCGGCAAAACGGTATATAATTTATTATTTATTATAATTTATTATAACACAACTTATATTTTAAATTAGCATTAGAACATAGAAGTCTGTCAGTCGTAACTGCAAAGTTCCGGGAAACTATTTCAAGAATTTTCGTCAAATCATCACAGTTATGTTGGCTTAGTAACCCCATTCAATTTCTTAATAAGTTAAGTCTATACTTACTAAGTACTCACTAATTGTAGATTTTACTTATTATGTAGTAGGACAAGATTCGATCTGAAACTCGTCACCTCATTGCTTACTTCTCAGTTTTTATTTCATTTAACTTTAATTTTCAGTTCATTAATTTCCATAATACTATTTAGACAATAACTTCTATTATAATGTTGTGACCACAACAAAAAAAATAGTATTAATTAATAAAATGTCACGATAGCCGAGTGGTTCGGAGGTCGGAATTTCGAGTCAAGAGACCCGAGTTTGATCCCAGGTGGTTGGCTCGTACCAATGGGTTTTTCAAAAACTTATGTACGAATTATATCGTTGACTTGGATATAAAGACGGCGACGGGCTCACCACCTGTCACGTTGTTCCGAAAATATCTTCGGTGGAAGGTGGGTCTAAGGGACTTAATTGTCTAGACTAGACCTCTGTCTACCCCTGTATTGGGAATTGCGTGAAGGTATTTATTTATTAATAAAATGATTTAATATAACAAAAATTAGAAAACTAGGATTAATTTAATAAGCATTTTAAAAATATATATTTCATAGATAATTTCATTTTCAGCGCTGTGATGAGGCTCCGCCGGAAGTGATCAAACTGCTTCGACTACGTTTCGTCATCGCTCCACCGCTGGTCATGACTGTAGAGATACTTCTTTTCATTGTTGGTATGTTCTTTGCGATCCAAGGCATCTATAGAATCTGGAAACCCAGTTACAAACTCATCCAACCAAAGGAAGAGCCCAAAGTGAGAAGGAAAAGCAGCGAACGACGAAGAAGCAGCGTAATTCTGAATATGTCCGATAATTGTGCGTTTAGAGATGACGACGAATTGGCTAAAGAGGCTGTTTCGCTCTTAGCGATCACTGAGGAAGATGGAGATATGCCGGATCTGCTATTTAATTCGTAAAATAGTAAATATTTTTATGATTACTATACTCTACACTTAAGTTTTACACTCTCTCTTAAGTTATACATAAACATTAACGAACTATTCTTTTTTGGTACATCAAGAAAAGTTAAAGAAATATTGATACCAATTTAATGGTAAATGTGAATGACAGACCCTATTTCATATTGTACAAAAACTCTCGATATATCTTAGCCTTATAGCTAAAACGGATTCCTATTTTAGGGTTACCTACATCCAATCGCAGAGGTTGTCGCAATTCAAGGCGATTTATCCCAAAGTTTCTAATAGTTAGTATGACTCTTGCCTTTAAATTATTTAAATATTTGTGTATGTCTTAATTTAAAGCTTTAGAAGGAAGATATAATCTTCCTTCTTCCTTCGAATATTGATAGTTGTAGTCTATGTATTTGTTAATTCTAAGCCTTAATCTTTGTCCTTTTTTCCATTTATGTGCGTGCTCAAGTGATTATATTTGCTCAAATCTAAGTAAGTAGTACATATATGACTAAATTTGTAGAATATTGTGATTCTTACATAATATTTATCTTTATAATGACTTACCTGGAATAACTGGACTGATTTTTTACTGATATTACTACTAATAATTGAATACTGATACTTAAATATTCAGACTTTAGGGAAATGTTTCCAATTGTGTTTGCTTACAGCTGTTGTTCTTGTTTTATTTGTTGTATTGTTCTTGAAATAATATATTATCAAATCCTTAAAATAATTTATATGTATTTGAGTGTTGTAAAAAAATAATTTATTTGCTTTGTTATGGTCTGTAAAAGTTTACTGTAAGGTATAGGATTCTGCAATAAGAAAAAGTTACCATAATCAACTCCTCGCACCTTCGATGCTGTAGCCCATCATGGATCTGCTAAAATTTTACCTACTTTGTATGTTATACTAAATATTGTGATACTATTTTTAGAAAAATTAGTTCTTAAGTACTTAATATGTTTGAATTGTAAATATTGTGCTTTGTAAATATAGACTGAGGGGTAAATGTAATAAATATTTTTTATAACGGTTTAAATGTGTTGTTTAGTTTTTGCTATAGTTTATATATAGCGATTTAATTTCTTTTATACTATGAATAAAATTAAAAATCAGGTCTTCAACAAGGCATTACATTTTCTCATTTTTGCAGCCTCAATATACCGTATTTATTATGAAAAGAAATGTTTATCTTCATACAAAAACATATCTTCACGCTATTCCCAATACTGGAGTACACATTGGGCTAGACAATTAAGTCCTTTCGACCCACTTTTCACCGAAGACAGTTTTTTGGTAACGTGACAGGTGATGAGCCTGTCGCCGTATTTACGTCCAACGATATAAATTCATTAAATTAAAAGAAAAACTATTTTAGTAATTGATCACTAGTAAGCTAAAGCTAGAGCCAATTCTTTAGTATTTTACAGTTAACTTTACAGAATGTTGTAAAGTTAACTGTAAAATATAGTTAAAGGTTATGTATAATTAAATAATAAATTATTTAACAATGCTGGTCCACATTTGCCGCCAGTTCTTTATTTTTTTTTATTTGTGTCTTTGTCACTCCTATCTGCCTGAGGTTCTACTGCGGACTGTCTTTGTACTAGTTCCCAGGAACAAGACGAACAATGCCTCTGATAAAACTAATTATCGGCCTATCTCACTTGCCACAACAGCTGCCAAGCAGACAGTTTATTAAATGGCACTCTCGAAAGGCATGTAGATATTCATAATGCCCAGTTTAGCTTTAGAGCAGGGTTGTCAACTGCTATTAACAACTGCTGTATAATCGAAAATGCTATTCTCATTCAGATTGCAATGTGGTGTGAGACAGGGAGGATTAAGCTCACCTTTATTGTTCATATCAATGAGCTTATTGCACAACTCAGAAACGCTCATGTCGACTGTCATATTGATGGTTTTAATAATTAAATGGTTGATTAAATGGTTGATTTGTTTTAATAATTTAAGCTATGCTTACGACATGGTGTTACTGAGCCCCACAATCAACGCGCTATAAATAAAAAGATAAATATCTTCACGCAATTCCCAATACAGGGGTATAGAGATAGTGGTCTAGTCTAGACAGACAATTAAGTCTCTTTGACCCACCTTCCACCCAAGATATATTCGTAACAACGTGACAGGTGCTGAGTCCGCCGCCGTCTTTTTTTCCAAACCAAAGATAAAATTCGTACAAAAGTTTTGAAAAACCCATTGGTACGAGCCTGACACCAGGGGATCGAAGTCGGGTCTCTTGACTCGAAATAGCGGCCACCCACTCGACTATCGTGACTTTCTATCGTGACATCTAAAAAATATAATGGTGATTAAAGTAGAATAGTAGGCAGGGTAATATCAGCCAACCTATGTGCTCGCTGATATAATAGCATTCTGCGGGCGATATCTGTTAGAAGTGACTTTTTCTGACTCAGCATCTAGATCTTCAAACGATGTTACATCTTAAGTCTAATATGGACAATTTAAATGTTCAGAGCGTTAAAAATAAGAAAATAACAAACAAAAGTGTGACGTCACTAGAAAGAAGTAAACGCCGTGGTTCTATTCTCTGTGGAGGTACTAAAATATGGTTTATATTCATACACATAATTTTTAAGTACGTAATGTCATTGTTAACATTTAATTAAAAAGAAAACATCATTATCAGTTTAGAATAAATATTATCTGTAATATAATTATCACAGGACATGTCAAAGAAGCCTAGCTTTAACGCTTTTTATAAATAAAAAAAAATTACAAAATAATATTTATTATGTTAACATTATTAATCTACATATTATACAATTAAGACTAGATATCATATTTACATTACATTTATTAAAATACAGATTAAATATTACTAATGAAATAATTTTAAACCTAAAGTTCGCTAAATATTGTAGCATTACATTAAAGTTAAATCCATGTTCTAGACAATTAAGTCCTTCCCTTCCCGCTTTGGGGACAAAGATATAAATTGTACATAAGTTTTTGAAAAAACGCATTGTTACGAGCCTACCTGGGAAACTAACTCGGGTCTCTCGACTCGAATTCCGATCACCCAACCACTCGGCTATCGTTACTCGATTAAGGTAAGGTTTCCCATAACCGTCACGGTTGGCAAGCAGATTTGCTATCGCAGTTTCAAATAACGGTGACAAATTTGGTTTCTTCGTGATGGCCATCCCGCAACTGTTGGTAGACAAGACATTTCCAAGGATTCATTGTCTTCAAAGAATTGCCTCTTAAAACGCGCCTTAACTGTACATCATATCTATAGACAATTGGTTTTCTGATTAGATTCTTGTCTTTTTATGGCGGGGGATAAATTTGTTCCTTTATATTGTTGCCAACAAAACAGTAGTATATATTATATCGGGTTTTACACTGCGCCATATCTATAAAATGTAGGCCACAATTTTATAATAAAAATTATTTTATGTATGTTAAAGACAATAGGTAAGGTACTTAAGAATCTAGTAATAAACATTAAGACATCATTTTTCGAGGAACAAATTTGTAAAAGTACTTATCACTTACATAATATTATTTATATTTTTTTGGATAATTGTAGTTATTAATATACACCATATTGAGTAGAAACAATTAATTGTGAAATTTTAATCACGCAATATACAGAGATTGTTATAATATAACGAGAACATTATGAAATCAACTGATACCGGCACAATTCGAACTCGCGCCTTATGTATACTGTGACAAGGCTTTTACCTCTGAGCCGAATCGCACCTGCGTCAGTAGATTTTCTAATTTCTCTTTTATTAATAACAAAAAGTTCAACACGATTGACACGTTTTAAAAACCAATGAAAAGCATCATACAGATATTGTGTCATTCGGTTCAATACTACATTATTGTTTACGTTTAGACTTTTAATACGTTTAGAATTTTAAGAGCTTTCAAGAGAGCCTCGAGCTTCGTAGTAGCATCCGTACGTATTCTCAGCTTGTGTAGATGTGCGCGTATATCCAGAAACTTTCGTGAGATATTTTTTTATATAGAAAAGAGAGGCAAACGAGCAAGTGGCACACGTGATGGTAAGTGCTTACCGCCGCCCATGAACATCTGCAATACCGGAGGAATAGCAGATGGGTTGCCGGCAACATTATTAATCTACATATCATACAATTAAGACTAGATATCATATTTACATTATATTTATTAAAATACAGATTAAATATTACTAATAAAATGATATTAAACCTAAAGTTCGCTAAATATTGTAGCATTACATTAAAGTTAAATCCATGTTCTAGACAATTAAGTCCTTCCCTTCCCGCTTTGGGGACAAAGATATAAATTGTACATAAGTTTTTGAAAAAACGGATTGTTATGAGCCTACCTGGGAAACTAACTCGGGTCTCTCGACTCGAATTCCGATCACCCAACCACTCGGCTATCGTTACTCGATTAAGGTAAGGTTTCCCATAACCGTCACGGTTGGCAAGCAGATTTGCTATCGCAGTTTCAAATAACGGTGACAAATTTGGTTTCTTCGTGATGGCCATCCCGCAACTGTTGGTAGACAAGACATTTCCAAGGATTCATTGTCTTCAAAGAATTGCCTCTTAAAACGCGCCTTAACTGTACATCATATCTATAGACAATTGGTTTTCTGATTAGATTCGTGTCTTTTTACGGCGGGGGATAAATTTGTTCCTTTATATTGTTGCCAACAAAACAGTAGTATATATTATATCGGGTTTTACACTGCGCCATATCTATAAAATGTAGGCCACAATTTTATATTAAAAATTATTTTATGTATGTTAAAGACAATAGGTAAGGTACTTAAGAATCTAGTAATAAACATTAAGACATCATTTTTCGAGGAACAAATTTGTAAAAGTACTTATCACTTACATAATATTATTTATATTTTTTTGGATAATTGTAGTTATTAATATACACCATATTGAGTAGAAACAATTAATTGTGAAATTTTAATCACGCAATATACAGAGATTGTTATAATATAACGAGAACATTATGAAATCAACTGATACCGGCACAATTCGAACTGTGACAAGGCTTTTACCTCTGAGCCGAATCGCACCTGCGTCAGTAGATTTTCTAATTTCTCTTTTATTAATAACAAAAAGTTCAACACGATTGACACGTTTTAAAAACCAATGAAAAAGCATCATACAGATATTGTGTCATTCGGTTCAATACTACATTATTGTTTACGTTTAGACTTTTAATACGTTTAGAATTTTAAGAGCTTTCAAGAGAGCCTCGAGCTTCGTAGTAGCATCCGTACGTATTCTCAGCTTGTGTAGATGTGCGCGTATATCCAGGAAACGTAGTGCGCAACGTTGGTGTATACGTCTGGCACGCCGCGACGCGCGCAGCCTGAGCCGAATGAAGTCAGCCCTCGAAGCTCCCAGCGGCCGCCCGCGCGCCCCGCCGTGCTCGTGCGACACTGTAGAGGACCCCCACTGTCGCCCTGCATCGTACGTATAGGAAGAAGCAAGGACGTTTATTCAAGGTCGAACTAAAACACAAAGCTAAGAATCCTAAAAACAATGCACTAAACAGATCATACATATTAAATTATCGAAACTTTCGTGAGATATTTTTTTTATATAGAAAAGAGAGGCAAACGAGCAAGTGGCACACGTGATGGTAAGTGCTTACCGCCGCCCATGAACATCTGCAATACCGGAGGAATAGCAGATGGGTTGCCGGCAACATTATTAATCAAATACTTCAGTACGACGCGGGACTCGAGCGCGAACTCATCCCACTCACGCTGAATGAAGGACCTCCGATGGGTCCGAAACTAGTCAGTACCTATACCGATTATTTTTACGTGGGTTTAGTCGTTTTACATTATAAGATCATGAATAGTTTACTATCACGATTGTCGTTGGAGGAATTCCATAATAAAACAAACACTTTTACATTTATTATCTAACCTGACCGATTTCGCCTATAAGAGCATAATCAAAGGTATAAACGGTATATATTAAAATTCGCAAACTCTATGTTATGTTAGAGGCAGAAAAACATGGACAATGGATTTTATTCTTGTTTTTTGTGTTTGTGTTATTTAAATATTACATACATATCTTCACGCAATTCCCTTAACAGGGGTAGACAGAGGTCTAGTTTAGACAATTAAGTCTCCTCGACCCACCTTCCACCGAAGATATTTTCGAGACAACGTGACGGGTGGTGAGCTCGTCGCCGTTTTTATGTCCAAGCCAACGATATAAATCGTACATAGGTTTTTGAAAAACTCATTGGTACGGGCCTGCCACCTGGGGATCGGACTCGGGTCTTTCGACTCTAAATTCCGACCACCCAACCACTTGGCTATCGTGACTACAAAGTCACAACGTGTTGTTTAAATATTGAGCTAATAAAAATAATTAAAACCTATCTAACAGCATAAGTGAAACAGACTGGACTCAGTAAACATTTAAATACAGATACGGACATTGTTCTGAATACGTCTCTAGTTCTAGTTACCAGTTTTTACGGAACTTTTGTGTTTAACTTTTTCTCCCGACTTTACTTTGCAGCTGCTGACTCTGATTTACTGTACAGGGATCTGAGAGTAGCTGATAAAGTTTTTGTTTTAGCTCTCGGAGGAAATGTCTTGGTGATCAACTTTGTCCACGCATTACCCAATACATTCACCAGCATTTCACCAAAACTTATTTTAGACTTTGGGTTCTTATCCTTTTCATAGTCTGGGTTAGAGGGGACTAAGGGAAACAGGGCCCCGAAAGTGCAATTGTCTATCGACAGATGACAGGATATCCATCTCGAAGGTTACTTGGGACAACGTGACTGGATGTGGGCTGTTTTAGTAGGTAACAAAAGACGGACTTAATGCCATAGGGCATTCTCTACTAGACAACCTCACTCGTTGAAGAGAAATTTTGTGATAGGTGAATAAACTACTAATATACTAGCATACATAGAAATATACATAGATACATATAAACATCCCCGACTCGAGTAGAACTTACTCAAGCGGGATTCAAACCCGCAATATTTAGCTTCGAAGGCAGGGTCACTACAAACTAGGCTATCGGGTCGTCATAGACAAGTTTAAAACATATTATAAATAAATATCTTCACGCCATTCCCAATACTGGGGTAGACAGATGTCTAGTCTAGACAATTAAGTCCCTTCGACCCACCTTCCACCGAAGATATTTTCGAGACAACGTGACGGGTGGTGAGCTCGTCGCCGTTTTTATGTCCAAGCCAACGATATAAATCGTACATAGGTTTTCAAAACCCATTGGTTCGAGCTAGGAACCACCTGGGGATCGGACTCGGGTCTTTCGACTCTAAATTCCGACCACCCAACCACTTGGCTATCGTGACTACAAAGTCACAACGTGTTGTTTAAATATTGAGCTAATAAAAATAATTAAAACCTATCTAACAGCATAAGTGAAACAGACTGGACTCAGTAAACATTTAAATACTGATACTGACATTGTTCTGAATACGTCTTTAGTTCTAGTTACCAGTTTTTACGGAACTTTTGTGTTTAACTTTTTCTCCCGACTTTACTTTGCAGCTGCTGACTCTGATTTACTGTACAGGGTTCTGAGAGTAGCTGATAAAGTTTTTGTTTTAGCTCTCGGAGGGAATGTCTTGGTGATCAACTTTGTCCACGCATTACCCAATACATTCACCAGCATTTCACCAAAACTTATTTTAGACTTTGGGTTCTTATCCTTTTCATAGTCTGGGTTAGAGGGGACTAAGGGAAACAGGGCCCTGAAAGTGCAATTGTCTATCGACAGATGACAGGATATCCATCTCGAAGGTTACTTGGGACAACGTGACTGGATGTGGGCTGTTTTAGTAGGTAACAAAAGACGGACTTAATGCCATAGGGCATTCTCTACTAGACAACCTCACTCGTTGATGAGAAATTTTGTGGTAGGTGAATAAACTACTAATATACTAGCATACATAGAAATATACATAGATACATATAAACATCCCCGACTCGAGTAGAACTTACTCAAGCGGGATTCAAACCCGCAATATTTAGCTTCGAAGGCAGGGTCACTACAAACTAGGCTATCGGGTCGTCATAGACAAGTTTAAAACATATTATAAATAAATATCTTCACGCCATTCCCAATACTGGGGTAGACAGATGTCTAGTCTAGACAATTAAGTCCCTTCGACCCACCTTCCACCGAAGATATTTTAGGATAACGTGACAGTTGATGAGCCCGTCACCATCTTTTATGTCTAAGCCAACGATATGAACCGTACATAGGTTTTCAAAAAACCCATTGGTTCGAGCTAGGAACCACCTGGGGATCGAACTCGGGTCGCTCGACCCGATTTCCGATCGCCCAACCACTCGGCTATCGTGACTTAAAACATATTATATTCTGTAAACTATGTAACCGTCTTTTAGAAACTTTTACCACTTTCAAGGTGAATGTTAAGGTCAATCCGTCGTCAACGAATTCTGATTCACAACAATCAATCGAGCTCTGCGATCTAAGATAGAAACAAAAAGAGTCTGTTACCGTTTATACTAGTCATCTAATTCAATCTCGCTTGTCGTCTGTCTAATTCGGACAGTTTGATGGAGCAAAGATAATTCTTTGAATTTCAGCTGTCACATTATTTATTTGACTTTTTATTTGACGTCTGCGTATTTTTTGGTTTAATTATCATAGTTTAAAAAACAAAAAAAAAATCTTCTATAAATATAATAGACTATAAAGATAATATATAAATAGACAGGGTACCCTAAAACTTGGAATCAGAGTTCACTTGGAGCTTCCACAATTGGCATCATATGTACACTTCCAACCTCCACACCTTACAGTACACTGTACACTTCCAACCTCCACATCCATATATGATATGGTGATATAAATAGTGCTGTCTTTTATTTTCATCAACTGTTCACAAGTGACAATATTGGCAATTTTTTTAGCTTTTCTTACACCCTAAGTAAAAATGGAAAATAGAAACACTACAAAGATACTTACGACGCATGCCCCCGTGCTTCCATCAGTACTTCCTGCGCATAAATGTCCGTCATTTAAGGGCAAGGATAAAGAGTATCTGTCTCTACAAATATCTAAAGGCAAAATTGGCACTTCTGCTTCCAGCAATACATCAGTCAAAGTTCCATTTGTCTGCTCTCGTCCCCAACCAGTTGTGTAACATTCATCTCTGACGTCTATACCGTTGTTGTCTTCGATGAATGGGTCAATTTCCTCTCCAAACATCAGTTTCTTATCACTTCTCTCATTCATTTTCTCTATATCTTTGTCATTAATATTAGTCTTTATTAGCCGAACTACACTATCTAATGTTACTTTATCAAAAACAATATCTCTATTTTTCTTCTCAGCATTAGGGTCCACTACATCGTCATCACTTTTTTGTTCTGCTTGTCTATTTGAATTATTAGATACTCTGATATTGTATCTTAGATTTTTATGTTTTTTGTTATTGAATCCCGAGAAAAGAGTTTTCGTTAAATTATTTAGTTTTTCTAAATATTTAACCGCGGTATCCGGATCTGGTTTAGGCCGTTTGGCAGATTTCTTTTTAAGAGATTCAGATTCGGATCTCACGTAAAATGACGTGCCCTTTTCAGGGCTATAATTGGCGAAAGGTGATTCGTACGATGGCAAGCATATTGTACGAATTCTGCTGCCTGCGCTGACGTCGGCCGCTTTCGTCATTTTCATCAACGCTAGAAACAAACATGGTTTTAATATTAGTTAAATTTTGAATTTTAAGAAAAACTATCAACACTGAATAAGTAGTATTACTAGTATTCCAACTAAGCTGCAATGCCTTTTGAATGTGGATGTGTGATGGATTTGTCGAATGGCGGACTCTAAACTGCGATGTTATGTTTCGCTGTCCGCGTAATTACTAAGCCATTGATACTTAATGACATTTTAAATTATTGTATTAAATCATTTGTAATCTTGCAGTGGTGACAAAAGACATAAATGACATAAAATATTTTATTTAATTTTTTAATTACGTTGGATACCTATACTGTTTTACGATCTCATTCTGTGAAATCCTGGCCCACCATAATATTGTCCTGGTCAAGTCTTTTTGGCAAGAATCGAAGCCGTTGCCTGGCTCATACACACAAAACAAAGACAACATTTTACATTTGTGTACTTTCTTATTTATATTTAACATGAATCTAGTCTGGTAATTTAAACATTTAAAGCGAGGTGGTGGCGTGAATATTCGACGCGATTGCGACAGCAGCAGGAGTACTTCTCTAAGAGAGAAATCTCTTCTATTTTTTGTGTTGGTCTACATTCACAAGAGGCGAAGATTATTCTCCTCCTCATGTGAATGCTATTCTGGTTTTATAATTAATTAGTGCTAGTTGTAAATTGGGTTGACTGATTTTCACCGATTTATGTTTTCAAAGTTGGTTTTAATTGGTCTAGATGGTTGTTAGATGGTGTTTTATATGATTATCCTACATTTGTCAAAATAGCCTGTATATAATGTACTACTTAACTGTTTTTTTGTTTAACAATTTCTAGGTATACAGGCCAACGTAAGCTATACAGAGCTAGTGTAATTTCAGGCTATGATGCATCACTAAAAAGACATTGGTGAACTCCTTCATTTGACAGTTTGTAGATGAGGAAAATGGGCAGCAATAGCCACTTACTGAAGATGAGCGGCGTACACAACGACTTTTCACGGCCTCGCCAGCTCTAAAGTCCCGGGTCCGATTCTCGGATGGTTCAGTATAGAAAAATGAGTCTACATTTTCTCGGTTCTGGGTGTTTAAGGTATATAACATAGGTGATTTAGCTACTTTGGTATATGTTACAATGTGTGTATCTATGTATGTATTTATTGCTATCAATTTCATAACACTAACCATTTAGTTTGAGATAAGAGCAATTTATTTGATGCTCTTCATACCAATGTATTAATTTTAACTACAAAAAAATCAAAGAAAGAACTCGGATACAATCACTGACCTATGTCATGTTGATAGTTGTGAAAGCGATGGTGCAATATGATCTTTTCAATGGGAACATAGGAGCCTTTCTGCTCAGCGCGATCCCATTCACCGAGGACTGCGGTCCATAGCGCTGCCACTGGCAAATTGAACAGCTCACTGGAATATTTAGCATTACATTAATAGAAAATGTCTTACTAATTAATTAGTATTCTACGCAAAATACGCGCTCGGACGTGGAGTTGCATAAACCAGCTCGTCTAATTACTCTTTTTACGCTTTTGGTTGCCTGTAAGAGATCGCTATGCAGCGCTTAAAAGCAGTATATATAACCGATAGCCGAGTGGTTAGGTGGTCGGACGCTTAGGTGGTCGGTGTTTCGAGCCATGAGACCCGAGTTCGATCAGGCAGGCTCCACAAAAGCGACAACAACACCACACAAAAGATCGAGGCTGGCCCGTACCAATGGGTTTTTCAAAAGCTTAAGTACGAATCATATCGTTGGCTTGGACCTAAAGAGGGCGACGGGCTTACCACCTGTCACGTTCTCCCGAAAATGTCTTCGGTGGAATGTGGGTCGAAAGGACTTAATTGTCTAGACTAGATTTCTATTACCCCTGTATTGAGAATTGCGTGAAGATGTTTATTTATTTATTTTATTTTAAGTATAATTAATTTACCAAGCAAATTAATAGCATTACTTGTGTATGCAGTGTGCCGTGGTGAGTAGCCAGAGGGGATGGATTAGAACCCCGCCACACCAGTGACCTATGAGACCGTAGTTCGGATGCAGCAGTTGCAACGACACCTGAAATTTAATAATTGTTCTATTCAGTAGTTTCGGATTCATGTTAAAGTCAAAATCTTTACTTTTTGATTTAGGTAAATACATTTCACGTGTCTCATGTTGATTTTTAATTACTTTTTTGGAGATGATACAGAAGATTTCAACAGTGGTAGAGCCACGCATCAGCTTTTGTTGTTGCATGAATGGGCCGGCTCGACCGGGGAAGTACCACGACCTCACAGAATACCGGCGTGAAGTAGAAGTCTAACAAACTTCTGCGTTTCGTCTGGTGAGTGCAAGTAACCGGAGGCCCACACGCCCCCCTTCCCCCAATTCTGGCGGAGGGGGGCACTCTAAGGGAGGCAACGCATCTGCTATGCCTCTGGTATTGCGGGTGTTCATGGGCGGTGGTAATCACTTACCATCACGTGAGCCTCCTGAAGTGAGCTTTCTGATTCCATAGTACAAGTGTTTAAGCTGCTTACTTTGGGATCAGACCAATGTATATATTATTCCTATGTATGTAAGTATTTATTTAAAAAATCAATTTCTAGAAAAAGTTTCAAATATTTTATAGTAAACTACCCTTCTAAAGCTAACAATAAATAGACGCAAAGGTAATAAAAGCACATTTTAAAAGGTGATAACATTTAAGAAACAAAATTGAGAATTTCAGACCAAGCCTTCTAAGTACCAAAAGAAGCGCCTGGTCAAAAATATGAAGTATGTGGCAGTCATCTCCCTCCACAAACATAAGTAGAGCTATAAATCATATTTATTTATATCTTCACGCGTTTTCCAAATATTTAAATCACATAATTTATTTAAAAGTCACGATAGCCGAGTTGTTGGGTGGTCGGAATTTCGAGTCGAGAGACCCGAGTTCGATCCCCAGGTGGCAGTACCAATGAGTTTTTCAAAAACTTATGTACGAATTTCATCGTTGGCTTGGACATAAAGGCGGCGACGGGCTCACCACCTGTCACGTTGTCCCGAAAATATCTTCGGTGGAAGGTGGGTCAAAGGGACTTAATTGTCTAGACTTGACCTCTGTCTACCCCTGTATTGGGAATTGCGTGAAGATATTTATATTTATTATTTATTTATAATATATTTTACGAATTAAGAATATACATTCGTTTAGCCACAGTATTGTTTTTTACTACCCCACTGTTTCGCAAGTTCTCTGTTCCTACTATTACACATAAATATATAAAATGAACATAGCAGTTGCGACTATTAACAGAACCGGCATATTATATATATATATATATATATATATATATATATATATATATATATATATATATATATATATATATATATATATATATATATATATATATATATATATATATATATATATATATATATATATATATATATATATATATATATATATATATATTTATATATATATATATAGAAATTCGTACATAAGGGTCTCTCGACTCGAAATTCCGACCACCCCACCACTCGGCTATCGTAAATATGATAATTTAGAAAAGTAAAAATTATCACAAAGGAATTATATATAACTATATAAATGTATATAGCGCGCATGTGTTTGTATATAACACACCCTGTGTTTGTGTATTATTTAATGTCAATGTCATATCTAAAGCATTTCTTCAGTTTTTTCATAACTCCAACAACCATTTCTTAATAACATTTTTCGCTTTCCTACACGAGCACAGCTTTATAAGATATACGAGTGGATATAGATGGCGACAACATCACATATATTGCTTTGATCCGAAAGTCAGTACCTAAAGCACCATGAAAGCTAAAAACCATGAAAGCTTAAAAACCATGAAAACCAGTGTGTACGCCACTCGTCCAGGGACGCCATGTCGCTTTATTTAAATATCTGTAATATATAATAATTATATAATTGATATACCTGCCATGGCCAAGCTCCTCGTTTCGACTCCCTGCCACGAATGATCCGAAGCTGGCCAGCGGAGCGCTCTCGTGGCTGCCGCGTGTGTCTCCGGAGCGATACGCCACATTCTGGAATAATAATATATTTTTTTTATTATTTCACACATATGCCCAATACACACATATGTGTAGAATACATTACATATATGTATACATCACATATATGTAAAATAGAGGTCATTAAGATGGCGGCAGACTCACTATCTATTTTCATCCCAAATAGGATATAGGTCAATGTGAGACATAATGATTAAAAATTTTCTAGGTAACTGAGTCAGGTTAAAATTCGTCATGTTATGTAAACTATTAGTAAGGTACGATAGCCGAGTGGTTGAGTGGTCAGAATTTCGAGTCAAGAGACCCGAGTTCGATCCCGAGGTGGCAGGCTCGTACCAATGGGTTTTTCAAAAACTTATTTAGGAATTATATCGTTCTTCGGTGGAAGGTGGGTCGAAGGGATTTAATTGTCTAGACTAGACTCTGTCTACCCTGTCTGATATTAATTAATTAATTAATTTATTTATTTATTTATATCAGTATGCAGAAGTCTATAAGACTAACTTGTGACTTATAGACATAGATAGGGACAACATCACATACATTGCTCTGATCCCAATCAATGCAGCTTAATCGCCTTGTATTATGGAATCAGAAACAACGAAGGTACTACAAACATACAGACTCGAAAAATTTTGAAAAATTTTGTTTTTTCTACACCGGTACATCATGAAAACTAGTTTATACGCCACTTGTCTACAGAGGTCATCTGTCAAATATGTAATGTGTAATGATCGAGAGGGAATCTTAAACAGGCTTTTATTAAAAAGTCCTGTTGGCTCTATACGAAATATTAGCTTTTAAATCATATAATAATAATTATTACAGTGTTTTGAATTTATTCACATATACATTTCCGGTGGTAAATGGTGTGTACAATTACCGTATGAGAATAACACCACATATTTTAGCATATAAAACGGCTGTCTCATTTGAATGTACAATATTCGATTCCGGCGTCACTTTCTAGCGCGTTGATTTATGCTTTAATATGCAAAATAGTCGTAATTCCTTTGCAGAATATTATTTCTTTAACCTAGTATTAAAAACATAAAAGACATAACAAATAGTATATTAGTATATTATATTAGTATAGTTTATTTAACATTTTAGTAAGATACGATACCCGATGGCCTAGGTTGAAGTGAACCTGCCTTCGAAGCTCAGGGTTGAGGGTTCTAATCCCGCAAGAGGCAAGTATTTATCTGATGAATGTGACTGCTTATACTCAAGTGATGGATATATATATTCAAATTCATTGTTCAACACTTGTACACAATTCACTTTATTTCAATTATTTATTAGTTAACCGACCGGTTTCGCCTTACGGCATCATCAGGGTATTGACAGAGCTTATTACTAATATTAAATATTTTATGTTTATACTACCCACAATAAATGAGAAACATCGTTTAAATCAAAAATTATAAGTTAGTAGACGGTAGGTAGAAATTTAGGGATAACATACCTAAGGCATTGCCACTGATTTTGGGAAAAATAATAAATTTAATTATTATTTTTATCAAATTTATTATTTCAACAATCGCAAGTATAAAGGATATTTAAATGTTTAAATAGTTATTTAACTATGTAATTATACATGTTGTATTGTTGGCTTGGACACTAAGACGGCGATAGGCTCATCACCTGTCACGTTGTCGCAAATTAAGGACTTATTTAGCTACACCTCTGTCTACCCCATTTTTGGAAAAAGTGTGATTAAAAAAAATACATTTATGTATTTTCTCGACATTCCGTGTTTGCGTTCATTCAACTGATGTTTCCTGTTGTCATATTATATAGGTAAGAATTTACAAAAATCACTTTCCGTGCGGAAATACCTTGGGAAATTTGAACCCGCAATCCATAGCTTCGAATGTAGGTTACTGCCAACTAAGCTATGGGGTCGTAATGTGGGCTATCGTGGTAACCAGATGACACATCTCAGTGACGTCTCTATGTTATATTGATTTCTTTGGCATTAAAATATTCCAGTGAACGCTTATTTACCGAGAAAGCACGCTATTGCTTCCTGTTCTCATAAGCTATTTGAGATAACACCCTATTAATATGTAGACATCTTAACACTATTCCCAATACTGGGGTAGATAGAAGTCTAGGCAAATAAGTCCCTGCGACCCACCTTCAACTAAGGACATTTTTGGGACATCTTGACAGGTGGAGAACACCCATTGGTACGAGTGTACCAACAGGGGATCGAATACGGATCTCTTGACTCGAATTCCGATCACCCAACCACTCGGCTACCATGGCTTTATAATTATAACCACTTCATAATTTATAATTAGCAAGTAACCAAACCAAAAGTTGTAAGCAAACAATAAATGAAATCATCATTGGTCTATATGACAATCGTCAAACTGTCGTGTTAATAAACTACTTAAGATACAAACATGAAAGTCTTGGTTGGACAGAACGTGGTAGAGTCGAGAAAAGAGTCAAGCTGAGCGTCAGCTTCTGCTGCCGGAGGAATGGGACAACTCATCCGGAATTGCACCACACACTTGCAGAATACCAGTGAGAAGTAGAGCCATCTCATGCTTCCGTTTATTCGGTGTGTAAGACAACCGGAGGCTTATACATAGATATATAGAAACAGAGATAGGGAATAGTCATGGTTGGGTGGTCGGAATTTGGAGTCAAGAGAACCGAGTTCGATCCCCAGGTGGCAGGCTCGTACCAAAGAATTTTTCAAAAACTTATGTACGAATTATATCGTTGGCTTGGACATAAAGACGGCGACGAGCTTCCAGAACCAGTCCCGTTGTCCCGAAAATATCTTCGGTCGAAGGTGGGTAAAAGGGGCTTAATTATCTAGCCTAGACCTCTGTCTACCTCAGTGTTGGGAATTGCGAAGAGATAGGGATAACATCACAAACATTGTTTGGTTTAAAAATAAGTAGGTAAAGCATTTGTGTTATGGAATCCGAGTCAATGAAGTTATCACGAACAACCAGACCTAAGGCAATGCAAAAAAATAGTTTCCTACCTTGACCCGTTCGGGAATGGCACCCGGAAAATCAGAGCTATCGACACCAGGCCCAATTATAGATGCCCAGTTAATGGTTCAACGCAGCCACGTTCATCAATAATAATATACTACGAAAGGAACTTCGTTCCAACCGAGTATTCCACCACACTCACGGATTTTGTTATTTCCTTAACTTGAAACAGAATTGTAACTGAATATATTTAAATATTTACAAAATAATTATTCATTAAGGACATTGACAGGTATAGGCCTCCTGTAGCAGTGTCTAGGTTGAACTTTTCTTTGCCTTCTTGGTCCAGTTCTTCTCCAGCAATTTTTTTTATAATTTCTGCTCCCTATCGTTCTCTAGGGCATCCCCTTTCTCTTTTCCACTTGGAACTGACTACTTAGTAACTAATTTTATCCACCTTCCATTTTTATAACGCAATTTTTTATTGGTTTTTAAAGCATTTAAGTTATGCTGAACTTCATGTGGGCACGGTTTACAGTGGAAACGGTTCCGCCGAGGTCGCGAGTTCGAATCCCTCTGGTATCAGTTGAAATTTTAAAAACATTTTTTCTCTTATAATTAATAACACCTTCCATTTGTCAATCTGTTTTTCGGATTATGGAGAGATTTTTATAGAGATTATATCTTAAATTAATATACTATATTGACAAAATAATTATTATTCTCAAAATCGATGTATACATGTAATTTTTGTGCTCTGTCGTATAGTGATGACGTAGTATATCGTAGTAATTTATCAAATATTAACGTAAACATTTTAAATATGTTATGTACAGTAAGTTTATTTGTCAGTTGTTGTGTAATTTATGCTTCAACAAACACTTTCCATTGCATTATATGAACGAAATTCTCGTAATATCCTTCCGCAAGCAGGCAAATGTAATGTAACAGTTCTAAAGCAAACTGAGATATTACGGACTTTAGTTTTCGCTTTCTATGAAATGTATTTGCAGTAAGCGTAACGACACGTAATCCACGGAGTTAAGTAATAGTAAAAATATTAAAAAACATATGTTACGTAACAAAGTTTGTTGAGTAAAATTCATAGTTTAATAATAACCAATAAAATGTATAAATCAATACCTATCTTCATACTATTCTCAATACTGAGGTAGACAGCGATCCAGACATTAAGTCATTTGATCCACCTTCGAGCGATGATATTTCTGGGGCAACGTGACCATGGTGATCCTGTCGCCGTCTTTACGTGCAAGCCAACAATATAAATCGTAACAGTACGTAGTTCGTATACCCTTGTAAAAATCACCTGCTTACTACAACAATAAATTTTTTACTTTTTAAACTTAAAAAAAAAACATTTATTAATCTTAATTTAAAAAGTACACTCTTGAATGTATATCTGTTTGTGTACTTAACTCGTATCCCTCGAAACAATTGCCTTTTGTAGTAAATGAGCCTAACTTCACATTTTAAGTAGACGCAATACAGAGAACCTGTAGTAGTATGAATTATTTAGAAGTTCTCGGTCGCATCTACGAGTAGTAACGTCATACACGCTTGTTTGACTTGCGTCTTCGCGGAAATGGAACAGAGGATATTAGGATTCTGTTAATGTCTCTGTTTACTGTCTACGTAATGCGAAATGTCATTGCGAAAATTATATAGTGCCATTACAAGAAATTAAATTAAAATAACTGATCGAAATAAAGCAGACAGTCAGGTCAGTTGTTAGTAGTACTGCCTTCCAAGGTAAGAGTAATGGGTTCGAATCCCGTAAGGAGCTAACATTTATATGATAAATATGAAAATGTATTTGCAGTAAGCGTAACGACACGTAATCCACGGAGTTAAGTAATAGTAAAAATATTAAAAACATATGTTACGTAACAAAGTTTGTTGAGTAAAATTCATAGTTTAATAATAACCAATAAAATGTATAAATCAATACCTATCTTCATACTATTCTCAATACTGAGGTAGACAGCGATCCAGACATTAAGTCATTTGATCCACCTTCGAGCGATGATATTTCTGGGGCAACGTGACCATGGTGATCCTGTCGCCGTCTTTACGTGCAAGCCAACAATATAAATCGTAACAGTACGTAGTTCGTATACCCTTGTAAAATCACCTGCTTACTACAACAATAAATTTTTACTTTTTAAACTTAAAAAACATTTTTTCTCTTATAATTAATAACACCTTCCATTTGTCAATCTGTTTTTTCGGATTATGGAGAGATTTTTATAGAGATTATATCTTAAATTAATATACTATATTGACAAAATAATTATTATTCTCAAAATCGATGTATACATGTAATTTTTTGTGCTCTGTCGTATAGTGATGACGTAGTATATCGTAGTAATTTATCAAATATTAACGTAAACATTTTAAATATGTTATGTACAGTAAGTTTATTTGTCAGTTGTTGTGTAATTTATGCTTCAACAAACACTTTCCATTGCATTATATGAACGAAATTCTCGTAATATCCTTCCGCAAGCAGGCAAATGTAATGTAACAGTTCTAAAGCAAACTGAGATATTACGGACTTTAGTTTTCGCTTATGAAATGTATTTGCAGTAAGCGTAACGACACGTAATCCACGGAGTTAAGTAATAGTAAAAATATTAAAAACATATGTTACGTAACAAAGTTTGTTGAGTAAAATTCATAGTTTAATAATAACCAATAAAATGTATAAATAAATACGTATCTTCATACTATTCTCAATACTGAAGTAGACAGCGATCCAGACATTAAGTCATTTGATCCACCTTCGAGCGATGATATTTCTGGGGCAACGTGACCATGGTGATCCTGTCGCCGTCTTTACGTGCAAGCCAACAATATAAATCGTAACAGTACGTAGTTCGTATACCCTTGTAAAATCACCTGCTTACTACAACAATAAATTTTTACTTTTTAAACTTAAAAAACATTTTTTCTCTTATAATTAATAACACCTTCCATTTGTCAATCTGTTTTTCGGATTATGGAGAGATTTTTATAGAGATTGTATCTTAAATTAATATACTATATTGACAAAATAATTATTATTCTCAAAATCGATGTATACATGTAATTTTTTGTGCTCTGTCGTATAGTGATGACGTAGTATATCGTAGTAATTTATCAAATATTAACGTAAACATTTTAAATATGTTATGTACAGTAAGTTTATTTGTCAGTTGTTGTGTAATTTATGCTTCAACAAACACTTTCCATTGCATTATATGAACGAAATTCTCGTAATATCCTTCCGCAAGCAGGCAAATGTAATGTAACAGTTCTAAAGCAAACTGAGATATTACGGACTTTAGTTTTCGCTTATGAAATGTATTTGCAGTAAGCGTAACGACACGTAATCCACGGAGTTAAGTAATAGTAAAAATATTAAAAACATATGTTACGTAACAAAGTTTGTTGAGTAAAATTCATAGTTTAATAATAACCAATAAAATGTATAAATCAATACCTATCTTCATACTATTCTCAATACTGAGGTAGACAGCGATCCAGACATTAAGTCATTTGATCCACCTTCGAGCGATGATATTTCTGGGGCAACGTGACCATGGTGATCCTGTCGCCGTCTTTACGTGCAAGCCAACAATATAAATCGTAACAGTACGTAGTTCGTATACCCTTGTAAAATCACCTGCTTACTACAACAATAAATTTTTACTTTTTAAACTTAAAAAACATTTTTTCTCTTATAATTAATAACACCTTCCATTTGTCAATCTGTTTTTCGGATTATGGAGAGATTTTTATAGAGATTATATCTTAAATTAATATACTATATTGACAAAATAATTATTATTCTCAAAATCGATGTATACATGTAATTTTTTGTGCTCTGTCGTATAGTGATGACGTAGTATATCGTAGTAATTTATCAAATATTAACGTAAACATTTTAAATATGTTATGTACAGTAAGTTTATTTGTCAGTTGTTGTGTAATTTATGCTTCAACAAACACTTTCCATTGCATTATATGAACGAAATTCTCGTAATATCCTTCCGCAAGCAGGCAAATGTAATGTAACAGTTCTAAAGCAAACTGAGATATTACGGACTTTAGTTTTCGCTTTCTATGAAATGTATTTGCAGTAAGCGTAACGACACGTAATCCACGGAGTTAAGTAATAGTAAAAATATTAAAAAATATATGTTACGTAACAAAGTTTGTTGAGTAAAATTCATAGTTTAATAATAACCAATAAAATGTATAAATAAATACGTATCTTCATACTATTCTCAATACTGAAGTAGACAGCGATCCAGACATTAAGTCATTTGATCCACCTTTGACCGATTATATTTCTGGGGCAATGTGACCATGGTGATCCTGTCGCCGTCTTTACGTGCAAGCCAACAATATAAATCGTAACAGTATGTAGTTCGTATACCCTTGTAAAAATCACCTGCTTACTACAACAATAAATTTTTTACTTTTTAAACTTAAAAAAAAACATTTATTAATCTTAATTTAAAAAGTACACTCTTGAATGTATATCTGCTTGTGTACTTAACTCGTATCCCTCGAAACAATTGCCTTTTGTAGTAAATGAGCCTAACTTCACATTTTAAGTAGACGCAATACAGAGAACCTGTAGTAGTATGAATTATTTAGAAGTTCTCGGTCGCATCTACGAGTAGTAACGTCATACACGCTTGTTTGACTTGCGTCTTCGCGGAAATGGAACAGAGGATATTAGGATTCTGTTAATGTCTCTGTTTACTGTCTACGTAATGCGAAATGTCATTGCGAAAATTATATAGTGCCATTACAAGAAATTAAATTAAAATAACTGATCGAAATAAAGCAGACAGTCAGGTCAGTTGTTAGTAGTACTGCCTTCCAAGGTAAGAGTAATGGGTTCGAATCCCGTAAGGAGCTAACATTTATATGATAAATATGAATGTATGGTTATATGTATTTATAAAAGTATATTGTATTTTAGCTTGTACACAAAACCGTGAAGGCACAGCAACTGTAATGCTGTCCCAAATACCTACCCCGGTATGGGAAATTGCGTGAAGGTTAAAAGTAAAACAGACTGGTAACGGGCAGCGCTATTTTAGGTGCGGTGTGCCTTTTACTAAGATCGCCAAACTATTTGCCAAATATGGAAATAATTTCGAGATGTATGAGGAAGACTTTTAGGTTCTTGATAAGTTTTACTGCGGAATTTTTTTAACAAAGGTGTTGATATAGAGAGACATTTGTGATGAATAAGTACATTCTTATTACTAAAATTCGTACGAGTACTAACATTAGCACTTGAGTCATGTATGTTTATATGTGTAAGAATTTGTATCTACGATAATGAATGATGTATGTAAGTATATTGGTAAATAAATAAATAAATATCACGACTGCCGAGTGGTTGGGTGGTTGGAATTTCGAGTCAAGAGACCCGAGTTCGATCCCCCGGTGGCAGGATCGTACTAATGGGTTTTTCAAAAAAAAAAAAACTTATGTACGAATTATATCGTTAACTTGGACGTAAAGACGGCGGGTCGGCAGATCGTTAACTTGGACGTAAAGACGGGTTCACCACCTGTCACGTTGTCCCGAAAATATCTTCGGTGGAAGGGGCTTAATTATCTAGATTAGACCTCTGTCAACCCCTCTATTGGGAATTGCGCAAAGATATTTATTTACTTATTATTTGAGAGTATGTAGCTGGGATATTCTAAGAGATTATGTACCTGATTTCTCGAATATTTTATTATTAGAATACGATTTACTGTCGAAAATCTATGTCAAAGCTTTTTCCATAGTTGCCTCGAGTCAGGCGGTCTTATTGCTTAGTGCGATTTTTTCTAGACAACCTATAGTTGAACGAGATAGAAGATGAATGTTATCTGGTGTGGATCAATAATGCATAAATACTATGATCACCCTATCCGAAGTCCACTGCTGAACATAGGCCTCCCCCAAAGATTAGATAGAGTAATTACTAAATTAAGATTTAATTAAGAAATTAAGATAATAAGTATTTTTCAAAATGGCTATCCTACCTACCTATCGGTTCCACTTAAGGCTTCTCCATTAGTCGCTCCGTATGACATCCACGAAAAGAAATGATATAGTATATTCTTACACGATAAACACGCGGCAAGATCCGCATTTAACAGGTTACAATGACTAATAAGTCTGTCACCATCAATAGCCAACCGAGAGGAGATAATTTAAGAAAAATTTCATAGATACGAAGCCTTCTTCCTCGGGATGAGGATAACCTCCGCGGACGCGTGACATACGCACCGGTTTTCATGAAGTCAATGTAGATAACCACATTTTCTATATTGTCTCGGGTCTGGGTGTTTGTGGTACCTCGATTGTCTATCGAATACATTGTCTATAGAATAAAAGTAAAGTCACTTCCTGTAGCGTCTTAGGTGGAAGGTGTCTGATGCTTCGATCCCCAACCCTACGTGTAGTGAACTTTTATAGGCTGTTATGATAATGAGGAAAACCTCGTAGGATCCTCCTGCTGGATGTACTCGTTATTAAATATCTTCACGCAATTCCCAATACAGGGGTAGACGGAGGTTCTAGTCTAGACATTTAAGTCCCTTCGACCCACCTTCCACCGAAGATATTTTCGGGACACCCACCCAACCACTCGTCTATCGTGACTTACTCGTTATGTACTCGTCATTCGTCTCTAAAATATTGTTTTGGAAAATCTATAAAGGTTCACGTGCTAAAGAGTCACGAGCCGAGTTGTTGGGGAGGTCAAGAGACCAGAGTTCTATCTCCAGGTGGCAGGCTGGTACCGATAGGTTTTTTCAAAAAAAAAAAAAAAAAAAAACTTATGTACGAATTATATCGTTAACTTGGACGTAAAGACGGCGGGTCGGCAGATCGTTAACTTGACGTAAAGACGGCGGGTCGGCAGATCGTTAACTTGACGTAAAGACGGCGGGTCGGCAGATCGTTAACTTGACGTAAAGACGGCGGGTCGGCAGATCGTTAACTTGGACGTAAAGACGGCGGGTCGGCAGATCGTTAACTTGGACGTAAAGACGGCGGGTCGGCAGATCGTTAACTTGGACGTAAAGACGGCGGGTCGGCAGATCGTTAACTTGACGTAAAGACGGGTTCACCACCTGTCACGTTGTCTCAAATCTTCTATGAAAAGTTCCGTGAAAAAAATCACCTTCTTTTTTGTTCGTCGTACTTTTGTTTCCGTTCCCATAACACAAGTGATTTGGCTACTCACTTTGGGATCGGAGAAATGTATGTAAAAAAAAGAAGAAAAATATTTAATTCAGTTCACTATCATTGCGAACCATCTTTTTTCAGCAAATCCAAAGAATCCGTGCCGAAGTGGCTACCGGCTGGCCGCCGATGTTATCGCCGACGGAAGGCCGACACTGGCCGACTAATTGCCGCTCAGATTGTGTGGATAACATTCGAGGAATTATTAACGGCATGCCGTGAAAGTCGCTTTTGTGGTACCTCGATTGTCTATCGAATACATTGTCTATAGAATAAAAGTAAAGTCACTTCCTGTAGCGTTTTAGGTGGAAGGTGTCTGATGCTTCGATCCCCAACCCTACGTGTAGTGAACTTTTATAGGCTGTTATGATAATGAGGAAAACCTCGTAGGATCCTCCTGCTGGATGTACTCGTTATTCGTCTCTAAAATATTGTTTTGGAAAATCTATAAAGGTTCACGTGCTAAAGAGTCACGAGCCGAGTTGTTGGGGAGGTCAAGAGACCAGAGTTCTATCTCCAGGTGGCAGGCTGGCACCTATAGGTTTTTTCAAAAAAAAAAAAACTTATGTACGAATTATATCGTTAACTTGGACGTAAAGACGGCGGGTCGGCAGATCGTTAACTTGACGTAAAGACGGCGGGTCGGCAGATCGTTAACTTGACGTAAAGACGGCGGGTCGGCAGATCGTTAACTTGGACGTAAAGACGGCGGGTCGGCAGATCGTTAACTTGACGTAAAGACGGCGGGTCGGCAGATCGTTAACTTGACGTAAAGACGGCGGGTCGGCAGATCGTTAACTTGACGTAAAGACGGCGGGTCGGCAGATCGTTAACTTGGACGTAAAGACGGCGGGTCGGCAGATCGTTAACTTGACGTAAAGACGGCGGGTCGGCAGATCGTTAACTTGACGTAAAGACGGCGGGTCGGCAGATCGTTAACTTGACGTAAAGACGGCGGGTCGGCAGATCGTTAACTTGGACGTAAAGACGGCGGGTCGGCAGATCGTTAACTTGACGTAAAGACGGGTTCACCACCTGTCACGTTGTCCCGAAAATATCTTCGGTGGAAGGGGCTTAATTATCTAGATTAGACCTCTGTCAACCCTCTATTGGGAATTGCGCAAAGATATTTATTTACTTATTATTTGAGAGTATGTAGCTGGGATGTTCTAAGAGATTATGTACCTGATTTCTCGAATATTTTATTATTAGAATACGATTTACTGTCGAAAATCTATGTCAAAGCTTTTTCCATAGTTGCCTCGAGTCAGGCGGTCTTATTGCTTAGTGCGATTTTTTCTAGACAACCTATAGTTGAACGAGATAGAAGATGAATGTTATCTGGTGTGGATCAATAATGCATAAATACTATGATCACCCTATCCGAAGTCCACTGCTGAACATAGGCCTCCCCCAAAGATTAGATAGAGTAATTACTAAATTAAGATTTAATTAAGAAATTAAGATAATAAGTATTTTTCAAAATGGCTATCCTACCTACCTATCGGTTCCACTTAAGGCTTCTCCATTAGTCGCTCCGTATGACATCCACGAAAAGAAATGATATAGTATATTCTTACACGATAAACACGCGGCAAGATCCGCATTTAACAGGTTACAATGACTAATAAGTCTGTCACCATCAATAGCCAACCGAGAGGAGATAATTTAAGAAAAATTTCATAGATACGAAGCCTTCTTCCTCGGGATGAGGATAACCTCCGCGGACGCGTGACATACGCACCGGTTTTCATGAAGTCAATGTAGATCACCACATTTTCTATATTGTCTCGGGTCTGGGTGTTTGTGGTACCTTCGTTGTTTCTGATTTCATAAAACAAGTGCTTAAGCTTACTTTGGGATTAAAGCAAAGTATGTAATGTTGTCCCTATGTATATATGTATTTAAATACGAGTAAATAGATAGGGGCGACATCAAAACATCAGAGTAAATAGCTAAGTTAGTTTCAAAGTAGATAAAGCTCTTGTGTTAAAGTATCGTATGTAGTCAATATGAAAGTTGATTTTTAAGAAATGCAATTCGTAAAGATCCTGCGCTAAACAATAAATAGTCAAAGTCCGTTTGACAGATGGAATTCCCTTTCTGTACAACACTTGATTCGTTAAACGGCCAATTGATTTAATCCATCAGATATCAAAGGCGTATCTTTATCTGAGCAATCTTAATTGGCCAGACTGTGCTTCGTCTAGAGTGAATTATTATTGTTGAACCATGCATTTGTGAGATCATTTCATTCGAAACTATACAACATATACATTCATTGATAGATAATTGCAAGAGGAGGGGATAGGGAGAGAGGATATTTTTCTTAAACAAAATTATGCTAATATTTACGATACTTATTAACTAAAAAATATCTTCATGCCACTTCCGACACAGGGGTAGATAGAGGTCTCGAAGTCTTTTCGACCCACTTTCCACCGAAGACATTTATTGAGGCAACGTGACTGGTGGTGAGTCCGTCGCAGTACCTTAAGTCACGACAGCCGGGTTCGATTGATCGAATTCGAGTCGCGAGACCCCTGTTCGATTCCCAAGGCTCCTTTTACAAAACTTATGTACGATTTATATAATTACTTGGGCCAGCGTAAAAAGACGGCGGGTCATGGGATGTTCACTTGGACGTAGAAGACGGGTTCACCACCTGTCATTGTCCAATATCTTTGGTGGAAGACTTCAATTATCTGGAGTTAGACCTCTGTCAACCCCTCTATTTAGAATTACCAAAGAGATATTTATTTACTTTATTATTTGGGGTAATAACAGGGATGTTTACTAGGGGTGTACCTGATTTTCTCCAGAATATTTTATTACAATGGGAGCCGATTTACTGTCAAAATCTATGTCTAGAAGGCTTTTCCGCCAGTTTGCCTCTCGAGTCAGCGGTCTTGGCCCTTAATTACACGTTTTTCCTAGACAACCTAGTTGAACTTGAGATGAAGATGAATGTTGTGTGGTGTGGATCAATAATTTGCATCACTTCTTTAGTCTGCCCCTATCAAAAGTCACTGAACAGGAAGCCTCCCAAGATTTAGATGAGGCCCAATTTACTAAATTAGATTTTAATTGAAATTAAGATAATAGGCGGTACTTGCTTTTCAAAATGGCTATCTACCTACCTATCGGTTCCATAATTGTGGGCTAATGGAAAACCATTAGTCGCTCCGTAGCAACTCCGAAAGGATATAGTATGTTCTTTGATAAACACGCAGCAGGAATCCGCATTTAACAGGTTACAATCACTAATAAGTCTGTCACCATCAATAGCCAACCGAGGAGATAATTTAAGAAAAATTTCATAGATACAAGCCTTCTTCCTCAGGATGAGGATAACCTCCGCGGACGCGTGACGCTGCCTGGTTTCAAGAAGTCAATGTAGATCACCACATTTTCTATATTGTCTCGGGTCTGGGTGTTTGTGGTACCTTCGTTGTTTCTGATTTCATAATACAATTACTTTATATACTTACTATGGGATCAAAGCAATGTATGAGATTTTGTCCCTGTCTATGCATTCCTCCTCGGGATCGAACTGAACCCTCCTAATCCGAATTCCGATAACCCAACTATTCCGCTATAGTTGTGCAATAATAATAAAATCGTTAATTTAATTTTCAACGCTCACCAAAGGTCACGTGTAACAAAGTAATTACTTACGTGTTTGATTACGTAAAAATCAATCGCCTATGCTCTAATAGAATTACCATCAACTTCTACAGCCATGTGCTGGCACCTTGCGAACACAAAGAGATGGTGAGGTACATCATTAATCCGATAATTGTATTTATGTAAGAGTGGCAACGAGAAATAAGCGGCGAGGCACGCCCGGCGCTTTCCTGTCAAGTGGACGCCCCATAATGACTCCGGACATCAAGATACAAAGAGCACGTTGATGATTAAAAAGGCTTAAGCACTTCTATGATCTGGTAAGTCATTGGACTCATTAGCGTTTAGAAAATACTTTTGATTTTGTTTGTTCGCTTTAAGAATGTTTCTTAGTAGGGTAGAGAATGTAGAGTTGTGAGGTTGATATTCAAGATAAAAATATACAATGTTTTAAATTTTCTTGGTCTATTTTGAATAATATTACATATAATTAAGTACAATTATGTGTATTAAATATATTACATATGAGAGTTAAACATAATTAAATAAAGTTTCAAATGTTTGCTTCTCATTTAAGCAACACTAGCTTTTTCCTGCGACTACGCCCGCTAATGTGAGGAAGTAAGGTCAGCAAAGATAGAAAACTGTGATAGTTGAGCAAAAAAACTAATTTTAGCGTAGTGTATAGAACTTCTATAAGTAAAATAATTAGTATGTAAAGAAATAAACATAGATAAATAAGTCATTTGATTTAATTTCACGATCGCCGTGGACGAGTGACGTGCACACCGGTTATAGTGGTGTCGCCGGCTCTGAGGTCCCAGATTCGATTCCCGGTCGGGCCAATATGAAAACACTTTTTCTTCATTTTCTAGGGTCTGAGTATTTGTTGTACCTTCGTTGTTCCTGATTTCATAAAACAAGTGCTTAAGCTTACTTTGGGATTAAAGCAAAGTATGTAATGTTGTCCCTATGTATATATGTATTTAAATACGAGTAAATAGATAGGGGCGACATCAAAACATCAGAGTAAATAGCTAAGTTAGTTTCAAAGTAGATAAAGCTCTTGTGTTAAAGTATCGTATGTAGTCAATATGAAAGTTGATTTTTAAGAAATGCAATTCGTAAAGATCCTGCGCTAAACAATAAATAGTCAAAGTCCGTTTGACAGATGGAATTCCTTTCTGTACAACACTTGATTCGTTAAACGGCCAATTGATTTAATCCATCAGATATCAAAGGCGTATCTTTATCTGAGCAATCTTAATTGGCCAGACTGTGCTTCGTCTAGGTAGTGTGTTGTTGAACCATGTGCATTTGTGAGATCATTTCATTCGAAACTATACAACATATACATTCATTGATAGATAATTGCAAGAGGAGGGATAGGGAGAGGATATTTTTCTTAAACAAAATTATGCTAATATTTACGATACTTATTAACTAAAAAATATCTTCATGCCACTTCCGACACAGGGGTAGATAGAGGTCTCGAAGTCTTTTCGACCCACTTTCCACCGAAGACATTTATTGAGGCAACGTGACTGGTGGTGAGTCCGTCGCAGTACCTTAAGTCACGACAGCCGGGTTCGATTGATCGAATTCGAGTCGCGAGACCCCTGTTCGATTCCCAAGGCTCCTTTTACAAAACTTATGTACGATTTATATCGTTGGCTTGGACAAAAAGATTTTATTAATTAAAAACTACAATAATCGTAGAGCACTGTTCCTTTGTGGCATGGTACCAAGAACGCTGCCTATATTTTCACGTTGAATGGTGATATACAATGTGGTGTTTACTCAATAATAATAATTATGCAAGAGGAGGGAGAAGCGAGGAGTTGAGGGCCGAAGGTTACCAGATAAAACACAGATGTTGGTAGATTCCAATTTTGCTTACAAGTCGTCTGGGTCAGTACCACACTCTTGCCAATTTCTGCCACCTTAACAATACTTTTGTTCTAGTTTCAAATGTATAGAGACCTATTGTAACCACGAGCAATAAGGTTCTCCAAGTCCTCATGCTGATAATGCATCTGGAAAGTTCTTCGTTTGAAGTCTGTTATAGGTGTCGTGAGTTGCATTATTGACTTACGCGTGGTAATGGAGTAAGCAAATAGTATTGCCAATATTCGCATGAGTATCGTAAGAGGCAGCAAAGGGATAATTGTAAGTCCTTTAAGGATCTGGTAAGTCATTGGACTCATTAGCGTTTAGAAAATGTTTACTGATTTTGTTTGTTCCTTTAGAAATGTTTCTTGGTAAGGTGAGGAAATGTGTTAGAGTTGTGAGTTAGTATTCAAAGATAAAAAATATACAATGTTTTAAATTTTCTTGGTCTATTTTTGAATAATATTACATATAATTAAGTACAATTATGTGTATTAAATATATTACATATGAGAGTTAAACATAATTAAATAAAGTTTCAAATGTTTGCTTCTCATTTAAGCAACACTAGCTTTTTCCTGCGACTACGCCCGCTAATGTGAGGAAGTAAGGTCAGCAAAGATAGAAAACTGTGATAGTTGAGCAAAAAAACTAATTTTAGCGTAGTGTATAGAACTTCTATAAGTAAAATAATTAGTATGTAAAGAAATAAACATAGATAAATAAGTCATTTGATTTAATTTCACGATCGCCGTGGACGAGTGACGTGCACACCGGTTATAGTGGTGTCGCCGGCTCTGAGGTCCCAGATTCGATTCCCGGTCGGGCCAATATGAAAACACTTTTTCTTCATTTTCTAGGGTCTGAGTATTTGTTGTACCTTCGTTGTTCCTGATTTCATAAAACAAGTGCTTAAGCTTACTTTGGGATTAAAGCAAAGTATGTAATGTTGTCCCTATGTATATATGTATTTAAATACGAGTAAATAGATAGGGGCGACATCAAAACATCAGAGTAAATAGCTGTTAGTTTCAAAGTAGATAAAGCTCTTGTGTTAAAGTATCGTATGTAGTCAATATGAAAGTTGATTTTAAGAAATGCAATTCGTAAAGATCCTGCGCTAAACAATAAATAGTCAAAGTCCGTTTGACAGATGGAATTCTTTCTGTACAACACTTGATTCGTTAAACGGCCAATTGATTTAATCCATCAGATATCAAAGGCGTATCTTTATCTGAGCAATCTTAATTGGCCAGACTGTGCTTCGTCTAGAGTGAATTATTATTGTTGAACCATGCATTTGTGAGATCATTTCATTCGAAACTATACAACATATACATTCATTGATAGATAATTGCAAGAGGAGGGATAGGGAGAGAGGATATTTTCTTAAACAAAATTATGCTAATATTTACGATACTTATTAACTAAAAATATCTTCATGCCACTTCCGACACAGGGGTAGATAGAGGTCTCGAAGTCTTTTCGACCCACTTTCCACCGAAGACATTTATTGAGGCAACGTGACTGGTGGTGAGTCCGTCGCAGTACCTTAAGTCACGACAGCCGGGTTCGATTGATCGAATTCGAGTCGCGAGACCCCTGTTCGATTCCCAAGGCTCCTTTTACAAAACGTATGTAAGAATTATATCGTTGGCTTGATATAAAGACGGCGACGGGTCACGTTGTCCCGAAAACATCTTCGGTGGAAGGTGGGTCGAAGGGACTTAATTGTCTAGTCTAGACCTCTGTCCACCCCCGTATTGGGAATGGCATGAAGATATATATTTTTATTACTTTTTTATTTATTTATTTATTTATTTATTTATTTATTTATTTATTTATTTATTTATTTATTTATTTATTTATTTATTTATTTATTTATTTATTTATTTATTTATTTATTTATTTATTTATTTATTTATTTATTTATTTACTTGCGAAGGTAACGATCCTGGGGTCATTACCCACGCCATTAGTTATGGCAAATCTTTTATGCGAAAATTCTATGCCCAGTCATAGCCCCAGTCGCAGTAGACACTTCACACTTAGACGCTGTTGTCTCGAAGCGGTGGAAACAATTTATGTGCAGCATTTTACAGAGACTAGACATGTCATCAAATTAAATGTAGAAAATTTTTATGGTACCATCGCACAGTGATTGGATTTAGTCAAACAAAACCTGTTAACAAAGATCTTCGGCTTACTTACGAGGGAATATTAAACGTAATGATTTTGTAAATTTTAATGATTGAATTCTTACAAACATTTATCGAATAATATGTCATCATATCATAATAATGGTAAGAAGCGTTTGCCATAATCGCCATGCTTCACGCCTCACTCCTTCCACGCTGCTGCCCATTACCGAGTTTTGGAACTTGTATTTTAAAGGCTTTTTGCATTGACACGTCCCGTGAATCAACCTAAAGCTTCGGAGCTGTCGTCACCATGAAAACAAGCACGTACGCCGATCGTCGACAAAATTTTTAATTGAATTGCGTTTAGTTAGAAAAAATTGGCAATCTTTCGCGATGAAAATGAAAAGCGATATAATGGAATCGTTTGACTTATCTAGATCCGGTTGGAAGTCCGATGCGGCTACGTCTCACGTAATTTTGTTTTTGTGACCAAAGAAAGTCGATGTTAAAAGTTACGCCACTACGGTCCGTAATGCACACGGTTAACTTTTACAAAAAAAAAGCTACTTGGACTTCGTTACAGAAAAAAAAGAGTGCTATTGTTTTTTGTTTCTTTAACACTCGGACCGTTCTGCGTAATTTCACCGATGACTAATTCTAGTTTGGTAGTTGTTTTTTTTTACTTTTTTTAAAGTTTTTCTTTCATCTACATAATTTTGAACATCGTAAATACATGCATAATGGCTAGCAACACTTATCTACAGAATATTTCACTCCTATTAGGGGGATTAGTGTTGTCTTTATGTATGTGACCAAGCCAACGATATGTTTACAACAACAAAAGTATATGAAATACGAAGAAATAAATATCTTTGACAGTATGAATGAAAAAATAATAATGTAGAGAACTTATTAGTCATAATATGTCTTGAAAGTAAGAATAACAGTGCGAACAATTTTTATTCCATTTTTTTTTTGACTTTTTTTCTTGTCTTCCACTCCTTACTCTTAAGCAGTAAATAAATAAACACATATTAATATATAGATAGGGACTACATCATTACACATTGCCTGATCGTAACCCAGGGATGCTAAAGCTAGCTGGTATGGGAATTAAACACCCGAAGGCACCACAAACACCCAGAGAAAATAAGAAAAATGTTTTTTCTACATTGACCTGCTGGACTGGGAATCAACTCGAGGTACCTCGAGATGGCGACACCATGAAAACTGAAATTTACGCCACTCGTCCATGGAGGTCGTCGCCATATACATGGCTGTCAACAAGCACATACGTGCACAATGAACATCAAATTTCCATCATGTATCTTATGTCCATAAGGAACAAAAAATATCTCGCATGAGATTTTGCTATTTTTGGGACAACGTGACTTATTCGTATTTTCAAAGGTACTATCGCGAAATCCACATCCCCGTTTCTGGTTGGAAATAAATACATACACGTATATTAGCTTTTTCAACTCAATCGCCACAAACCAAAGAGTAAGTAAGGGGTTGTTAATATAGAAAATTTTCCATTTTTAAAGAAAGATAATAAATAAATAAATATCTCCACGTCATTCCCAATACAGGGGTAGACAGTACGTAACGTAGTGACGTAGAGATAGATACTTGTACCCTAGATAGATAGATATTGCTTTGATCTCAAGGTAAGCAACTAAGGCACCCAGACACCCAGTCCCAATACATTGTAGAAAAAGTGGCTATTGGGTGGTATTGAAATGTTCCGGATTCGAACTCGAGACCTCAGAGTTGGTGATATACTAAGAAACAGTGTTTACGCACTTGTCCACGGAGGTTCACGGTAAGAAGTCGGTTATCATCTATGTAACCTTTGTTAATCGTATCTTGATTTGTACCCGCTGTAACATTAATACGAAAAAAAAAACGAAAACAGTTATGACGTTTTTTTTATCTTCAGGCATTTCCCAATACAAGAATAGCTAGACTAGACAATTTAGTACTTTCGTCCTACATTACACCGCAGTTTATTTCAGGATAACGTGACAGGTGGTGAGCCTGTCGCCGTCTTTATGTTAGTGTTGTCTTTATGTATGTGACCAAGCCAACGATATGTTTACAACAACAAAAGTATATGAAATACGAAGAAATAAATATCTTTGACAGTATGAATGAAAAAATAATAATGTAGAGAACTTATTAGTCATAATATGTCTTGAAAGTAAGAATAACAGTGCGAACAATTTTTATTCCATTTTTTTTTTTTTACTTTTTTTTCTTGTCTTTCCACTCCTTACTCTTTAAGCAGTAAATAAATAAACACATACATAATATATATAGATAGGGACTACATCACATACATTGCTCCGATCGCAATCTAGGATGCTAAAGCTATTGTGGTATGGGAATCGGAAACAACGAAGGCACCACAAACACCCAGAGAAAATGTTGAAAAAATGTTTTTTCTACATTGACCCGACTGGGAATCAAACCGGTACCTCGAGATGGCGACACCATGAAAACTGAAATTTACGCCACTCGTCCATGGAGGTCGTCGTCACATACATACATACGTCGTAAATACACACATACGTGCACAATGAACATCAAATTTCCACTGTATGCTATATCTTATGTCCATAAGGAACAAAAAATATCTCGCATGAGATTTTGCTATTTTTGGGACAACGTGACTTATTCGTATTTTCAAAGGTACTATCGCGAAATCCACATCCCCGTTTCTGGTTGGAAATAAATACATACACGTATATTAGCTTTTTCAACTCAATCGCCACAAACCAAAGAGTAAGTAAGGGGTTGTTAATATAGAAAATTTTCCATTTTTAAAGAAAGATAATAAATAAATAAATATCTCCACGTCATTCCCAATACAGGGGTAGACAGTACGTAACGTAGTGACGTAGAGATAGATACTTGTACCCTAGATAGATAGATATTGCTTTGATCTCAAGGTAAGCAACTAAGGCACCCAGACACCCAGTCCCAATACATTGTAGAAAAAGTGGCTATTGGGTGGTATTGAAATGTTCCGGATTCGAACTCGAGACCTCAGAGTTGGTGATATACTAAGAAACAGTGTTTACGCACTTGTCCACGGAGGTTCACGGTAAGAAGTCGGTTATCATCTATGTAACCTTTGTTAATCGTATCTTGATTTGTACCCGCTGTAACATTAATACGAAAAAAAAAACGAAAACAGTTATGACGTTTTTTTTATCTTCAGGCATTTCCCAATACAAGAATAGCTAGACTAGACAATTTAGTACTTTCGTCCTACATTACACCGCAGTTTATTTCAGGATAACGTGACAGGTGGTGAGCCTGTCGCCGTCTTTATGTATAAACCAACGATATAAATCGTAGTAGTTTTGGAAAAACTGATTTGTAGGACCTTACCACCTGGGGTTTGAACTCGTGTTTCTTGATTCAAATTCCGATCACCCAACCACTCGGCTATCGTGTCTTCTATTGAGCAGTGGCGCGTAACAGGTTATCCAATAAACCAAAGCGCACATAACGATAGCGCGTGCTAGGAAGACTTCCTGTTCTCTCTTGTTTCCATCCGGGTATCAGAGCTACCTTTTACTTTCATAGGCACTCGCCCGCTCGCTATGTTTACATCTTCAAGCTATTCTTAATACTGGGGTAGACAGAGGTCTAGAAAAATTTAGTTGTTTCGACTCAACTTTAACGAAGACCTTTTTTTGTGATAATGTGACAGGTGCTGAGTCCGTCACCGTCTTTATATTCAAGCCAACGATATAAATCGTACATAAATATTGATATTGTGTTTATTATTATATTGTACACGCTAGTCTACCATTTTGTGACCCATTTCCAGTCACAGGTCTGCTGGAAGAGATTTCTAAAGAAATAAGCAGGGCCTTTGTACAAATTTCATTTTGTGATTATATTGTTAACTTTGTCTTTATTGTGTACATAAATATTAAATAAAATTGAAAAAGCCATTCGTTCGGGCTTAACACTCGGGTACCTTGACTCGAATTCCGATCACCCACTCAGCTATCGTGAATTTTTAATCTCGCTATATTCCTTATCGGTTGTTTTAATAAATTATAGCGATGCATTTCAAATAGCTATTAGCAGGTAAGGTTGGTCGGAATAACCAACTGGTTAGGAGGCTAGCTTTACATGCGGCTGACCAGGATTGGATCTTCGGGCTGGCACCACTAAAATTGTTAATGGCATTTATAAGTATTGAATTTAAAACTTTCAATTTTCAACCTTTAATAATTTTTTCTTATCATTTCATTTTATTATATGGATTGATAGACTTTGGAACTATTCTTTGTTAACTTTAAAAAGTTTCTAACTATAATAATTGATAAATAAAAGACAGAAGATATCTACTAACTGCCTACGTACCAGAAGAATCTGGCAGGTTGAGACAAAATAATAAAATATATATTTTAAGTTTGTATACAATTAGCCTCGAGAGGGTTGGCAAATATTATACAATGAAGTTGTGTGGCGGACTAACCCGTCTTCTAATCTTTCTTAAAGTATACTGAGAAATCGCATTTGCCCAATAGTGGACATTTATAGGCTGCTACTTCACGTTTCTTTTTTACTTTGTATGAGTATCTTTCTTTTTTATACTCATATATACATAGATAAGGACAACATCACATACATTGCTCTGATCCCAAGTAAGCAGCTTAAGCACTTGTGTTGGGGGATCGGAATAATCGAAGATACTTTAAATAAACATACCCGAGAAAACGTGGAAAAAGTGTATTCTTCATTGACCGGGAATCAAATCCGGGACCTCAGAGTTTCTCCTTCACGGAGGTCGTCAATTAAAGTCAAGGCAATTCGGAGTGTCTACCTAAAATATTCTAGACTCTCTAGCTTACAATATTTTAAATATACAATCATATTGAGACGAATAGTAGTTATATCCATTCCAATAAACTTATACGGTATATGCCATATATATGGCAGCAGCTATATACGGCAGTCTAACGAGCGATATATTGCAATCGCTTCTCTGCTTGCCAAGCGTGGCGATTGTGGCAAACCTTATGGGAGAGGCCTGCAGTGTACTTTTAGAGGCTTTATGTAAGTATTTATGTAAGCTTATTACAAGTATATCTAAATGGATAGATAAGTTCCTCGATATAGCAGCAAAATTCAATTATTCCTCAAAAGTTGACAAATATGTGTCTCTTATTATCCAGCTTTCTGTTTTAGGCTCGAACAGAAATGACGCAACTCGATTAATTTGGTACAATCCCATAATAAAACACTCACTGCGTCATACAGCTCTGTATTATAGACAAGATAAGTTAAATAATTTTGTTACGCAATTGCCTTCGAAGTATTTCTTTCTAGTACAGTTAGGACGCGAACCAATCGCGTGTTATTTCAAACAAGTGCTAAGGGCTGACTACACAACTGCGCTCACGGCCTAACTATGTGGGTAGGGTAGGTCTTAAAGCCATTCCCAATACCGAGGTAGGCAGAGTTCTAAATAGTTAAGTCTTTTCGACTCACGTTCTACCTAAGACACTTTTTGGGATGACGTGTCTGGTGATGAGCCCTTCGCCGTCTTTATGGCCAGGCCAACGGTATAACTCGTACTTAATTTTTTGGAAAACCCATTGGTACGTGCCTGCCACCTGGGGATCATATTCGGGTCTCTCGACTCGAAATTCCGACCACCTAATCACTCGGCTATCGTGACTCTTGATCTAAATAGACTAGAAGAAATACTAATTTAGATATATAAATATTTAAGATAAGCTTGTCTAAAGTAATAACATCGACAAAACCGCAATCGCTTATAACTTACATCACACAATTATAATAGTAAATCACAAACCAAAGTTTATTACGGTGTGGAACTCTAGCGCTTTCCTATATTTACGTAAGCTTTATTAACTTAAGGCTATTGACAGCTGAACAAAAGCCTCGAGATGGAGCACAATACACGGAATGTCGTGAATTGCTTCATTCACAAAAGACGCTTCTGGTTTTTAGTTCTTACTACATCGCTCTATTAGTTTTACTAGCTTTTACACACGGATTCGCTCACGTTGATATCTTTAAAGTCAAACTTATAATCATTCCCTATTCACGGGTAGACACCGCTCCACCGAAAATATTATTAAGTATTAAATATTATTAAGATTGACAACGTAACAGGTGAGCCCATCGCCGTCTTTATGTCACATATAAATCGTACTTAAGTTTTTGAAGAAAAAAAAAAACTCTGGTAGTAGTGGTTTTTTTCAAAAAAACTTCTTCATAAAACCAGGGGATCGAAATCGGGTCTTTTGACTCGAATCTCGATCGCCCAACCACTCGGCTATCGTGAACTAAATGAACGTGATCATTAGAAAGTAAGTAAAATATAAGATTATTTCTGAAACAAATAGAAATAGCTGATGCTATACTTAATTGACTAGTAGTTTTACCCTTATAAGTTTAATATCAAATAGATCTTCATGGTAACGTCAAAATTTTCAAACAAGTTACGAAATAGCGGCTCACGTCTAATAATGACTTACATGGAATAAATTTGTAAACCTTAGGTTACATCGTTTTAATTTTAAATGGAAACGTAAATGAAAAAAGACTACGTTACTCGCTGATAATGTAGCTTTTTGTTGGTGAAAGAATTTTTTAAAATCCGTTTAGTATTTAACGTCACAGCGTAACAAACAAACAAAATTACGCATTTATGATATTAGTACAATTCTCTGACACCGGAACTTGATCCTTCACTTTGGTTTTGGATGGCCAGTTAAAGTCTACTGCTGGACGTAAACCTCACACCAGAGTGAATTCATGATTCACGCTTGACAAGCATGGCTCAGTCACATGGTCTGTGAAAAAATTTTTGCGAATTTTAGAGATAAGTTAGAGATTTACATACATACATACATACATATAACCACGCCTCTTTCCCGTAGGGGTAGGCAGAGACCACTTCTTTCCACTTGCTACGATCCTTACATACTTGTTTCGTTTCGTCCACTTTCATTATTCCCTTCATACATTCTCTTCGATTCAGGGTACTCTTGACCTGGCCTTTTTTCAGGACGTCCCTGATTTGGTCTTGGAACGTCCGCCTAAGTCTTACCCTTCCTACACTTCCATTCACACTCGCCTTATAAGCTTTTTTCGTCAATCGTTCTTCATTCATTCTCTCGACATGGCCAAACCATCTCAGCATACCTTTCTCAATTTTAGTCACTACATCTTCTTTCAAATCAATTTATTCATAAAAACAAGAAAACACATTCGTTTATCGATAGTAATCACTTATTTTTAATCTCCTAACGTTTCGTAATGAGATTCCTCTATCGGAGAAGGAACAGGCGGAAGAAACTCCGTAACTCAGTAATTCGGTATTACAATCCATTCAGTATTTTTAATGTTAATTAATAAATGTGTATTTAACACTTAATACTATGAATGTCCGACATTAATCTCCAACCTGGGTGTTCATGGTACCTTGGATGTTTCTGATTCCATAATACACGTGCTCAAGCTTCTTACTTTGGAATCAGAGCCATGTACATGATTTTGTCCTTATCTATGTAGTAATGTATTTACGAGTATTTATACACCTGATTGATGCAATCAATGTGACTTACACAGATGTTGGAATGTAATTCACTCTCACAGACATTGTACTTAATTATATGATTACTAAATTACCCATTAACCTGACAAACAAAATGACAAATGACACCAACAATTATTGTTCAAATAACAGTGATAAATAACATCGATGTCCGACAGGAATAAGTTTAATTTGCCGCATGGATTGAGCCGCCGTCGCGTCGTCAGAGTCCAAGCGTCGAACTCGTGACCCTTGAGAGTGAAAGCCGAGAAACTGCCATCTAGAATTACTTACAGTCTAGGCAGTTGAAATGGAGTTATCATAGATTGCGTACCGGAACAGCTTTATATAAAATGGCGTCACACACTCTCGTAATACGAGATGAATTAATTTCAACGGAAAATTTTCCATAATATCTATCTGCCACGTAAATTTTTATATCTAATCACCTCTTAAAGGATTTGTTTTCTTGAAAACTTTAAATAATAAAGGTCAACGAATCACGTAATTAGATCATAAAGCTGGGGTCTTTGCAGGCAGGGCAGGGCAAAGCACTGCTTTAGCTCTTGCACACACAGTCTGTGATCCTGACACTTAAGCGGAGCCCTAGCGCCCAGAGACTTGTACTTAAGTTTGGTGCCCTTTTGAATCAAAAAACTAAAAATTATAAATAAAAAATGTTATAATTTTTCTTAGGTCTTAACTTAAATATGTGTATATATAAATGAGTCTAAGACAGGTCTATAAATAAATAATAAATAAATGTGGACAACACCACATACATTGCCCTGATCCCAACGAAGCTAAAGCAATTGTGTTATGGAATCAAAAAACCAGACCCGAGGTAGTTTCTACATTGACCCATCCTGGATTCAGACCAGGGACCACCGGGTACGACTCCATGAAAACCGCTGACGACACCTTAAAACCCGTGTGTACATCATTTAACTTCAGAGGTCGCTAACAGTTATTAATCGTAGATATTCGTTGAACTCAGAAATTAACGAAGTTTTCATTAAGTAATTAACCGGGAAAAACTACATGTAATTTAGACTTTCATTGTGCCGAGGACTGATACGTGCCCTCAAAGATGGTTGAATCTGAGAAAAAAAATCCTTTTAAATACCCTAACATCAGCAAATTCTGTGGGAAATAAAGTATTAGTCAGTTTGCGAATGACCAGAGCCGGGCAAAGGTGAATTATTTGAGCAGAGGAAGCCTGTCTGTTTGTTTGTTCTAAGTTCTAAGTATACTTACGCGATTACGCTAATTTCATACTCCTAGTTAATTTTTGTTTATTGTAATAATTTTACTGATTATGTTTCCCAATGAACTTTAACAGATCGTTAAGTAAATAAGGTACATGTTGATTATAAAATCGGAGTAAGTAATTCTCATAAGATATTTTTTACATTTTTTTCCAGTGCTAATATTACATCTTAAAACAAATTGAAAAATAGCGTTTATAAAGTTGATTTGGGCAACAGAAACACTTTTACCATTCAAAATAATTTGTTTTATACGAAATTTGACCGATTTCGCGCATAAAAATCAATAATCTTACCTTTTTGTTATTGAATTCATGTATGTTTATTCAAAATACAATCCATACCATAGTGAAGCTGTGGTCGCATTTTGAGAGAGACATAAAAATCTATCCTTTTGATTTGTAGAAAAGGATATTTTGCAATACTATGTGAGATTCTTGCACAAAATTCTAGAACTCGCCAGCAGTGCCGCGGGCGATGAATAGTATTTAAAATTGAAATTAAAATTAAGTTCGAAAGTTGTTGTTGTCCAAAAATACCATACCAAGAATTTCTTTTAGAATATAGTAAATTATTAAATTCGTCTAGTTAATAGGAAGTTCGGTTCGTTAATTCCATATATAAATACGTGAAAGTGAATCAAATTCGCGCGTACAATAATCGCCACAATCTGATATCTCGATTAAAAATGTCTGAAAATCGATACCGATCAGAGACTACCGAGAGTCGATGTGAACTGATCAATGTGTGCCACTTCAATCGGTTATTTTATTATAACTCCAGTAAGTCAATCAAATTCATCAAACTGGAATGTTGAAGCATTGATTTTATTGTTGGTTTGTCTGATTTATTAGACGATTTGACCTGACTTGTCTCGTCGAATGTTCTAGACTATTAAAATTATTTTAAATTTTTTCATATATATTAATTTAGTTATGTTATATTGGGTTCGAAGGCTGTGTTCACTAGCGATTTATATGTAGATCATTGACCCTAATAGCTTACGAACAATCATAAAAGTTTTGCGTACTTTCTGGTCTCGTGTTTATCTGTACATTCTGATCCTGATCCTGATGATAATGTTGCGTGTGTCCCGTCCGTGTCAGAAGAAATTTTACAGCATTTTTTTCTTTAATTTATTAATAAAATTTCAGCCAAACTTATATGTTTAAAATCAAAAAAAATTACAAAGTAATAATGTGTTAATTCAGTACCTCTTCCATCTAGCTACCAAGTTTCATACAAATTCGTTCAACGTTTTCGTTGAGGTATGAAAGAGATACAAACATCCAAACACACATAATAAATATATATGTCAATACGTTAATTTTATTTAATTGTATAGAGATTATGTCAGTACCGAATTAACAGATTTTCTGTCTGCCTGTTCGTTTGTTCCGGCTAATGTCGGAAACGGCTGAACCTAATTTAACGGGATTTTAATGTGCAGATTGTTGCTGTTATAAGGAGTAACTTTTATTTCAGAAAAATAATTAGGGTTAAAACTTAAAAATTCGGTTCATCGTTAAGTGTTTGTCCGCGAGCAAAGCACGAGAAGCTTGTTTTATAATATTAATAGGATCAATTGCTTAGTTACGTAAATATCTGTGATGAGTTCCAAATCTCTATCATACCCTTCTTTTGTTTATCTTCACGCATTTTCTAATACTGGGGTAGTCAAAGGTCTAGGTCAACTTAGTCCCCTGCACACACTTTTCACCGGAGTTGGTATAAATCCTACACAAGTTTTGAAAAAAACCCATTGATACAAGCCTACCAGAGGATCGAACTCGGGTCTCTTGACTCTGATTTCGATCACCCAACTACTACACGGCTATAATGACTTATTTCAAAATATTTTGATTCATGATTTCTTTTTAAAGTACATCAGATTCCTCTTTAGATTATTACAAAATTCAGCGTTCGTTTAATTGCCATTTAGGTGTTGTTTTACTAACTTACACTAAACTATCATTTGCAGTTTTAAAAAACTGCATTATTCCAACAGGTCACACAGACATACCCATGCATGTTAGTGTGACATCTTGGAATAATGCAATTTTTTAAATTGCTCACAACACTGCTAAAAACAAAGGCAAAAATTTAGAGTGATTAATACGTTGTATATCTATCCGTGTGGCAACGGTGTAAGAATATTGCCACTCCCTTTCTTCCCGAGGGTGTCGTAAGAGGCGACTAAGGGAAACAGCCTTGAATATCGTTATGGCAACCGATAGATGGCGGGATAACCATCTCATAAATATTTCAGATCAAAATAATTAGACCGAAGATGGGCAGCAGTATCTGAGGTGCGAGTAGTCATGTACTGCGACCGCTAATCCACTTGCCAAGCGTGGCGATCATGGCAAATCCTCCCTATAGGAGAGGCCTATGTCCAGCTGTGGACTTTAGCAGGCCGTTAGGTATGTATGCATGTATGTATATGTTTGTACCAGATGAATGGATCAATTATTTTTTATCCATTTAAATGTGTATTGTACCAATGTGTTGGAGCCTAAGGCGGCAATAGGCTCAACAGATGATAAATTGTCAAATTAGGCTTCGATGAAAGATGGGTGGAAACGACTTAATTGTGTAAATCTCTTGCTACTCCAGTACTGACAATGCTTGAAGATATTTATCTATCACTAAGTTCAACGTCTTTCATAGGTTTCGCATCATTGACTAAGTAACATGGGTACTCTACTACCAGGGGAAAACCTGTTATTTCATCGGCAATGATCTTTAGATTTATTTTCAAATTATTGTTATCATCAATGGACGCGAGAACAGTGAAAGTGGATATTTTATCGACGCTTATTTTATTAATGTGGAACACAGAACGTTTTGAAATGATGATAAAAATACAATCACAGGCATTCGTCTACATATTAATTTAGTCTTTGATCACTGGCAAGTATTGTAATAGCGAGTTGACAATTACAAAGCAAAGAGTATATAATCAGTTACGTTATACGTAGTTTATCGCAGATCTTATTATAGATTATGTACCTATAACAAAGAGTATATACTATGTAGGATGATAAGTATACAGGGATTTTTATTAGTGTAACAAGTTTATAACTTTTTTTAAATGTCTTTTCACAGTCGCTTGTTCTACACTGCCGCGATCAGAGGTCTAATCAGCTTTAGTTCTTATAATTCAAATCTAAATTAAAAACTGTTTGTGAGAAATAGATGGCGCTATAACATAATATTAACAAATAATGTATATTATAACCAAAATTCAGCAGCCCAGTGACGCACGGCTACGTCAGAGATCCGGTGTCTCTGAACATCTGGTACCACCTCGCTCGCTATGGGTGATTATGGTAAATCCTTCTCTTAAGGGACTGCTGTCCTGCGGACTTTTCAAGGCCTTTACGATGATTATGATGATGAAAGAATTTTTTCTTGAATAAATATTCTCAAACATTATATCTAACTAGATAGACTTTGAATCTAAAATTTTATGCATAGTCCTAGGGCTAGACTTAGGTTGTCTTCGTTGTTTCCTATTTCATAATACGTGCTTTTGCTACTTACTTCAGGATCGTACCAAAGTCCGTGATTTTTGTCTCCATTTATGTATTTGTGTATTAATATATATTCATCGAAAAGGCTTAATTATCTAGATCTCTATCTACCACAATATGCATGCAAAGGGAAAATTCATGAAGATAAAAATTTTTAGCTCTGTTTTACCTGTAAGGGTCCGCACATCGTAGTGAGATGACGCGAGGTTCGACTACCGAAAGCTTGGGGAACCCTGCGATATAATTTTGAATTGGAGTAGAATGCATTGGATTCACGATAGATCGTAGAAAGATCCAAGTCAGATCAGAAGCTTGCGCAGCTTTTACTACGAAGTAAAAATAGAGCCGGAAGTCTAAAAAGTTATATCAGAAAGTACGGACATTGAATTGTTTTCGACTGAAGACAACGCTTTCGAAAAAAATCAATGTAAAGATTCTAAATAAAACAACTTGTAATTAAATATTGATATTATTAAAAAAATACATAATAAATAAATAAATATCTTCACGCAATTTCCAATACCCTTAGACCCATCTTCCAGCGAAGATATTTTCAGGACAACGTGACAGGTGGTGAGCCCGTTGCCATCTTTATGTCCAAGCCAACGATAAAATTCGTACATAAGTTTTTAAAAAAATCCATTGGTACGATCATGCCACCTGGGGATCGAACTCGGGTCTCTTGACTCGAAATTCTGACCACCCAACCACTCTGCTATCGGGACTTAAAAAAATACCTTCTCGTATTTTACCAGTACTAAAGAAGGCCTCTGCCTATTACCTCAGAGGTGTTATGTATACCCATGCCTCGAGTACAAAAATTCATATTCATCACACAAATGTTTGCTCCTAGCGGGATTCGAGCCCGTATAGCTTAGTTTCAAAGGCTAGACTTCTACCAACTAGGTAGGCGGGTCGTCCACTGCACTGCTCATTGAAGAAAATATTGTTTAGGATATAATAATTAACCTCACGATATGTGACATAGCCGAGTGGTTGGGTGATTGGAAGTCAAGAGACCCGAGTTCTATCCCCAAAGCTGGTGCCAATGGGTTTCCAGATCTTATTATAGATTATGTACCTATAACAAAGAGTATATAATCAATTACGTTATATGCAGTTTATCGCAGATCTTATTATAGATTATGTACCTATAACAAAGAGTATATAATCAATTACGTTATATGCAGTTTATCGCAGATCTTATTATAGATTATGTACCTATAACAAAGAGTATATAATCAATTACGTTATATGCAGTTTATCGCAGATCTTATTATAGATTATGTACCTATAACAAAGAGTATATAATCAATTACGTTATATGCAGTTTATCGCAGATCTTATTATAGATTATGTACCTATAACAAAGAGTATATAATCAATTACGTTATATGCAGTTTATCGCAGATCTTATTATAGATTATGTACCTATAACAAAGAGTATATAATCAATTACGTTATATGCAGTTTATCGCAGATCTTATTATAGATTATGTACCTATAACAAAGAGTATATACTATGTAGGATGATAAGTATACAGGGATTTTATTAGTGTAACAAGTTTATAACTTTTTTTAAATGTCTTTCACGTGCTTGTTCTACACTGCCGCGATCAGAGGTCTAATCAGCTTTAGTTCTTATAATTCAAATCTAAATTAAAACTGTTTGTGAGAAATAGATGGCGCTATAACACAATATTAACAAATAAATTTCAATTCAAAATTCAGCAGCCCAGTGACGCACGGCTACGTCAGAGATCCGGTGTCTCTGAACATCTGGTACCACCTCGCTCGCTATGGGTGATTATGGTAAATCCTTCTCTTAAGGGACTGCTGTCCTGCGGACTTTTCAAGGCCTTTACGATGATTATGATGATGAAAGAATTTTTTCTTGAATAAATATTCTCAAACATTATATCTAACTAGATAGACTTTGAATCTAAAATTTTATGCATAGTCCTAGGGCTAGACTTAGGTTGTCTTCGTTGTTTCCTATTTCATAATACGTGCTTTTGCTACTTACTTCAGGATCGTACCAAAGTCCGTGATTTTTGTCTCCATTTATGTATTTGTGTATTAATATATATTCATCGAAAAGGCTTAATTATCTAGATCTCTATCTACCACAATATGCATGCAAAGGGAAAATTCATGAAGATAAAAATTTTTAGCTCTGTTTTACCTGTAAGGGTCCGCACATCGTAGTGAGATGACGCGAGGTTCGACTACCGAAAGCTTGGGGAACCCTGCGATATAATTTTGAATTGGAGTAGAATGCATTGGATTCACGATAGATCGTAGAAAGATCCAAGTCAGATCAGAAGCTTGCGCAGCTTTTACTACGAAGTAAAAATAGAGCCGGAAGTCTAAAAAGTTATATCAGAAAGTACGGACATTGAATTGTTTTCGACTGAAGACAACGCTTTCGAAAAAAATCAATGTAAAGATTCTAAATAAAACAACTTGTAATTAAATATTGATATTATTAAAAAAATACATAATAAATAAATAAATATCTTCACGCAATTTCCAATACCCTTAGACCCATCTTCCAGCGAAGATATTTTCAGGACAACGTGACAGGTGGTGAGCCCGTTGCCATCTTTATGTCCAAGCCAACGATAAAATTCGTACATAAGTTTTTAAAAAAATCCATTGGTACGATCATGCCACCTGGGGATCGAACTCGGGTCTCTTGACTCGAAATTCTGACCACCCAACCACTCTGCTATCGGGACTTAAAAAAATACCTTCTCGTATTTTACCAGTACTAAAGAAGGCCTCTGCCTATTACCTCAGAGGTGTTATGTATACCCATGCCTCGAGTACAAAAATTCATATTCATCACACAAATGTTTGCTCCTAGCGGGATTCGAGCCCGTATAGCTTAGTTTCAAAGGCTAGACTTCTACCAACTAGGTAGGCGGGTCGTCCACTGCACTGCTCATTGAAGAAAATATTGTTTAGGATATAATAATTAACCTCACGATATGTGACATAGCCGAGTGGTTGGGTGATTGGAAGTCAAGAGACCCGAGTTCTATCCCCAAAGCTGGTGCCAATGGGTTTTTTCCAAAACTTACGTACAATTTGTATCGTTGGCTTGAACATAAAAATCTAAACCTAAAAGCTCACCACTATCACGTTGTCCCAAGAAATGTCTTCGGTGGTAGGTGCTTCGAAAGGACTTAATTGCCTAAACCTCTGTTATCTTAAACGGCAAAATGTTTTTAAAACTATAGAGGTGCCAAAACTTTTAAAGCTTGTTTCGGCAACCGAAAGTTTCACAACTCAATTACTCTCAATCATAAACATAATAAAGAATATAGTATGGAATGTTTCAAGATTTTAAGATGTAAATAATATTTAGATATGTATAATAAAATTTTAAAATCTCGTAAAGTAATGATGAGATTCTCTTCTGATTTTCACACCGTCTTGAAATTGGCACAGCATACATCATCATTTTAACCCACATAATTTGCATACCATAATACAAAAATGTGCATATTGTAGACAAAACATAATAAAATAATATGAATATAAAATAATATTAGAAATAAATAAATAAATATCTTCACGCAATTCCTAACAGACAGAGGTCTAGTCTAGACAATTAAGTTCCTTTGACCCAATTTCCACCAAAGATTTATTCGGGACAACGTGACAGATGGTGAGCCCGTCGACGTCTTCATGTCGAAGCCAACGATACAATCCGTAAATAAGTTTTTGAAAAACCCATTGGTACTACCCTGCCACCTGGGGATCGAACTCGAGTCTCTTGACTCGAAACTCCAACCACCCAACCACTCGGCTATCGTGACTTATACGTATTATAAATGATGGATTATAAAGACATATATACATACATAACGGCTTGTAAATGTCCAATGCACGACATAGGCATCTCCCGCTTGGCAAGCGGCTTGGCGAGCGCAGTACCAGACATAATGCACTTTATACGCTGCTTTCTTTCACCGCTCGGCCTAGTTCGGCCAAGTCATTTGTCGCTAGTTCTTCAAGGCATATCCTTAGCCGCCTTTTATGACATCCACGGAAAAAAGGAGGTGGGATTTGTCTATCTTTAAAGAGTGCTATAGTGTCGGCGTAACTATTAAGCACTCCCTGACTCTGAGGGTGTTGACTAAGTTACAGAAAAGTTGACTAAGGGTAAAACCTTGTAAATTTTAATAGTTACGGACGGTTGGCAGAATAATCAAAAAAATTGTTGGAAAAAATAAAGTGACCGGTGCATCAGCATCAGCGTCTACAATGCTAATTTTCTGGTACTGCGTTCGCCAATCAGCTTGTCAAGTCCGGTAATTATAGCAATAAAGATTTTGAGGAACCTCATTAAGGATTTTTAAGACATATTTTTACAGGGCGGTGAAGTAAATTATATTATAATGATAATTCTATATCTGAAGATTAGACAAGAAATTGAATTTAAAATATTTTTTTTTATTGTCTTTGAATTAATTAAATTAATCTTACCTCTTTGACTGTAAGCATCACTAATTTCCGAAAATTGTGTCAACATTAAAAAATATACAGCACTAATTAAAAATACACTAGACCGATTAAACGCCATATTTATAACACAACACAAAATTGTCATATCATTGTTTCTTTGTAATAATTTTCTATCGATTCATCTCAATAGATTAATGTAACACACCATCTGTGAGCAATGAAGAGTAAAAGTGGCGGTAAATTTATTTTATTTATTTTGTCGCGGCTTGAATTTTCAGGGCGCGAACAACGTCCATTCGTAACGGAAGCAGAATTAGAAATGATAGGTAAAAAAGCACGCGCGCAACTTTGTTGCTTGTGCCTTGCTATAGAGCAGATTTTTACTTTTTTCCGCGGTGCGCCGGCGCTTGTCGATCGCCTCCCACTGAGGAAATGTTATGCCCCATGCGCGGTGTTGGAAACATTTAATGAAAAACCATAAATTTTTTCTGCAAGTAAACTTTTAAGTTTCCACAGACAATTATGATATTATATTCAAGTTAGAAATTAGATTCCGTATTATTTATTTATTTATTTAAACTTCATACCATCAACGGCGTACAGGTGGACTTAATGCCTGAGGCATTCTTTACCAGTCGATCTTTAAGATATAAATGTAAAATGAAGCAGCATTTACTTATAGTCTATAGAAAAAAATCTAAATAATCTATAAAATAAAAAATATATAAAATTGTTTAACATGTTAGCAATGTATGTAATGTATTGTTATTAAAAATTATCAGCAACTTGGGCAAAGCGCAAACAAAATTCATCATTACGTAATGAATGTGTTATGTAAAATTTTCCAACGGGACATTTCCATAACACTATATTTAAATGACTATAATTACTTTATTTTTAATGACGGACCGCGTTTTGTCATTGGAAATTGAAAGTGTTTCTTGTATAACGTTCATAGGAATCACTTTCAGTTTCTAACCACGATGAAAATGTTGTCGAACTCTGTCTAAAGAGAGTGAAATGAAGGCGGCGCGTGCGCAACGCTCCCGCTTGTTAACGACGCAGTCGCGTTGCGACCGGCTGTGACGACGCATGTCACTGGCTCCGTCGTAAGTGCTCATGAAGGGAATTAAAAAAAAATTTAACGATGTAGGTAACATAATCATACATTCATTGCAATTTTTTTAATATTACGCTTCGTATGAATGTAATTTAACCGAGAAGAAACAGGTAAAAGAAACGCGTTTGTATCCTATATTTTATAATTGTTTTTAAAAGGAAGGGAAATAAAATATTGAACATAAAATCCATATGTTTTAAATAGCATTGAAGCCAACAAGTTCCTTAATGTTACTTACGAGTACTACTAATTTTTTTATTATAACATCGTGACATTGTTAATTTTTACATTTTTCATGACAGTTTTCTAGGTGTTCCAAGCTCTGAGGTCTATTCCCGGATGGGTCAATTTAGAACACCACTTTTTCAACATTTTCTTGTATCTAGGTGTTTGTAGTATCTTCGTAGTTTCCGATTCCATAACACAAGTGGTTTATTAGCTCCTTTGGGAATAAGTATCTAATGTTGTCCCTATTTATATATAATAATACTTTGCAAAAATTTTCTTTAATAAATTTCTAACTATGACTGAATATGCAGGCTTTGTAAAGACTACAATGCAATATGGTAGAATATAAATAGATAATTTGTTGGTTTGACTGACCGGTTCGGACAATTGATGGTCCCATGATCGAAACATCTAATAGGTTTTGACAATGATCCTACTTAAATTTAAAGTACATACATATTTAGACAGATTATAAAATTTCCTGAAACACTTCCCCGGCTACTTCACAGGCCTACTGGAAGAAATTTAACGTGAAATAATCTATGCCTTTGACTCATATTCAGTTTGTTTTCGTTTTAATATAGTAGTAAAATATGTTTGTCATTTGAACTCTGCTAAAACAAAGAATTGCTTTTCAGAGGGAAGGTCCTGTAGTGAATAGTTAGAGAAAATATAACACATAAAGTTAGTGGTTAGTGAAGAGCAAGATTTAAAATAAATAACAGACGTACAGTACCCGTATACTTATATTCACGCTGAATATAAGTATACAGATCGCCAAGTGTCACGAACCTTTCATACGTCTTTCACTTCCTTGAACATCTTGGTACATGAACGTTGTGGTATCCGAGGGCTCTTGACCCTTCCTTATGTTAATATAAGTATGATAATTAACTTTCCAGTCCATTTCTTATTATGGGTTAAGATATGTGTCTTAAGATGGAATCTCATCTGCTCATTATCATTGAAATATAAACTAAAAACTGCTGTCTGGTTGTTTCCTTTTACTACACCATCACAACGACCTGCAGGTCCATTGCAGGATATAGGCCACTCCCATATGGGAAGGTTCGCAATTATCTCCACGCTTAGTAAGTGTAACTCTAACCCTTGACGTCGCTGCCTGTCGTCTGTATACTGAATTTGGATCCCGTATTTCTTGAGACGGTTATCTCGCCATCTGTCGGTAGCCAATTGCAATTTCAAGCCTTAGTCTCCTATTACAACACCTATGGGAAGAAAAGGGGTGTTTTTTACCCTGTAAACAATAAATAAATATCTTCACGCTTCTCAATACAGGGGTAGACAGAGGTCTAGTCTAGACAATTAAGTCCCTTCGACCCACCTTCCACCAAGAATAATTTCGGGACAACGTGACAGGTAGTGAGCCCGTCGCCGTCTTTATGTCAAAGCCAACGATGTTATTCGTACATAAGTTTTTGAAAAACCCATTGTTACGAGCCTGCAACCTAGGGATCGAATTCGGGTCTCGGAATTTCGACCACCCAACCACTCGGCTTTCGTGCCTTACTAATAGTTTACATAAAATGATGAATTTTAACTGACTCAGTTGGCTAGAAAATTTTAATCATTATGTCTCACATTGACCTGTATCCTATTTGGGATGAAAATAGATAGTGAGCCTGTCGCCATCTTAATGACCATCCAACGTTTTTTTTTACTGACATCCAATCCAATCAAAAAAGTCTTAGGCTTTGAACAAAAGCTCTTTATAGCGTAGTTGTACTATGAAAAATTTAAAAAGAGACTGTAATAGAAGAATTTCTTCTATCTGTAGAACGCAATACTCAGATTAATAATAAATTACAGGAAAAAATTCGCTAAAATTAAAAACGCGATAAAATCCGTAAATCGTTTTATTTCAAATTATATTGTTCAATTTTGTACTACTTGAAGTAATTCCGACCAAACGGGTTTCTTTCGCCTGTTTCGTCTCTGTTAAAGGCACCTCATTACGAAACGGTGGTATACTGAAAAAGGACCATCAAATAGAAGTAAAAAGACACAGATAGATGCAATGTATCTTACATATATCGATGAATAAATAATTTGATATTTAATTCTTCAAATAGGCGCCTGGCCGGTGACAAGGGTTCGATACGCAGTCGCTCTTGCCCGAAGACCAGTCTATGGATGTTGCCGGATACCGGCGTCGACGCTGTTGCTGCCACCGAGTATGTACTGTAGTTTATTATCTAGCACCAATTAGGCGATAGGCTCATCTCCTCTCTTTTATTTATTTAAATAAATAAAAATATACATAGATTCAAAAGAATTTTTATTAAAAAAGAAATCCACCACTGACACAAACCCGATTCCAACTATAAAACGCCTTTAAAAATATATCACAAAAATTTTAAATCAATTAACAAAACAACGCCCAATCACAACACACCGAAAAGCTTTGCAGTATTGTCGCAGAACGCGTCTCGTGACACGTGTCGAGTGACGAGGTTCGTGTCGAGTGACGAAGTCCGCGAGCGCGGGCGGCTAGCGGCAGCGGCGGCGCCTCCTGCGGGTGTGGCGACGGCGACGGGTGTAGCGGCGGCGGCGGCGGCGGCTGCACGAGCGGCGGCGGCGGCGGCGGCGGCGGCGGCTGCAAGAGCGACGCCGGCGGCGCCTCCGGCAGCTGCGGCGACGGCGACTGCGCCTCCTGCGACGCTGCGACAAGCATACAGGGAAAGTTAGACAAGTTGAAAACGGTAATATTTAAAGTCAAAACAGCGCTAATCTTGACAACCTCCATGGTTCCGGGGTCGAGTGGCTTACAAACCCGTTATCAGGGTGTCGCCAGCTCTGATGTTACGGGTTCGATTCTCGGACGGGTCGAAGTAGAGTAAGCACTTTCATATTTTCTCGGGGAAGTTGTTTGTGGTACCTACATTGTTCCTGATTCCATGACAAATGCTATAGTTACTTACTTTTGGATCGCAGCAATGTATGTGATGTCTATATTTATAAACCTATTTATTATTTACATTTATTTATTATGACACCACAAACAACTCCTTCAATTAAGAGCAGCAATAAGTCACGATAGCCGAGTGGTTGGGTGGTCGGAATTTCGAGTCAAGAGAGCCGAGTTCGATCCTCAAGTGGCCGTACCAATGGGTTTTTCTAAAAAACCTATTTACAAATTATATCGTTGGCTTGGACATAAAAGACGGCGACGGGCTCACCACCTGTCACGTTGTCCCGAAAATATCTTCGGTGGAAGGTGGGTCGAAGGGACTTAATTATCTATACTAGACCTCTGTCTACCCCCGTATTGGGAATTGCGTGAAGATATTTATTTATTTATTATTATTAACTAAGAGCAGTTGAAAGAACTTAATCGTCCGACATGTAGCAATCGTGCCTTACACTGGGAAAAAAAGATTTAACCAGGGGAACATCCGCCATGCTGCTCCAGATCATGTGAGCAGACAGGGCGCTTTAAATAAACATTTGTTTTATTATTGATATCTATTATAGACGGACAGATTTCCTTGACATGTTTTCCTTTAACGCTGTTAAAAACAGATTTAAGTGCACGCACTTTTTTATTTTAAAAAAAAATATTATTGTTGTCTCGAGAATAGAAGCTGAGTTGCTCTCGTATAAAACAAGGACTAAATGCCTCTGTGTTCTCTTTAATGTCTGTTTACATGTCCCCGTGATTTGACAATGACATCGACAGAACATCAGCGCTGTAGTTACCACTGCTGCAGCAGAATACCGTGTCAGATTCCTTTTCGTTGCTATAACAAGCAATGTATTTAATCCAACATACCAATGTATTAAAAATAGTGTATGTTATATGTAACATTTATGTTATATGTAAATTTAACTCTCTCTCTTTCTTCTTTAATTTCTTAAATTCAAAGCGAGAGCCTAAAGTGGGCATCCATTATACAAACATTATGAGCTTTAGTGATACTTGCTATATTTATGTTTTTAGTTTACAATGATATTTCAAGTATATTTTTACATATGTCACTATGATAAAAAAAACTGTGATGATAACATTTAAAAGACAGACAGGACAGAGCCTTGCCTAATATTTTTGTTGAAATTTTCGACCACTTCCATATAAAAAAAAAACCTGGAAACAATGAACGTCTAAAATATAGAGTAGATTACAAAAGCTCGAAAACAAAACAATTAATCTCAAAGTCCCTCTCGGATGACTGCATTTAAAATTAATTTCAAATTTTTCCCATTAAAAATATCAGTCTATTGTGGGTAAAATAAAATTTTTCAAATAAAGGCTTTCATATGGGAAGGTTTACTATAATCGTCAAGTAAAAGAACCGCAGCACTACTGAAATATCGAAACTTAGACGCTACTGCCCATGGCTGGACTGCTAAATTCTGTTCTAATTTTTTTTGAGATGGTTATACCGCTCTATACAGAAATGTAAGTCCCTAGCGAGACTCGAACTCTTACCTTCGAACGCAGGGTCCCCACCAACTACGTTGTAGGGGTCGTTAAAATACATAGGTATTTTTATACATCTTCACGCAACACCCCATACCGGTGTAGGCCAAGACAACGAAGTCCTTCCGTCTCGCTTTTCACCAAAGCTTATTTGGGACGCGAGAGGAGATGAGCCTATCGCCTAATTGGTGCTAGATAATAAACTACGAGTACATACTCGGTGGCAGCAACGGCGTCGACGCCGGTATCCGGCAGCATCCATAGACTGGTCTTCGGAGCAAGAGCGACTGCGTATCGAACCCTTGTCACCGGCCAGGCGCCTATTTGAAGAATTAAATATCAAATTATTTATTCATCGATATATGTAAGATACATTACATCTATCTGTGTCTTTTTTACTTCTATTTGATGGTCCTTTTTCAGTATACAACCGTTTCGCAATGAGGTGCCTTTAACAGAGACGAAACAGGCGAAAGAAACCCGTTGGTCTCTTTTTTTGTACTTGAAGTAGTACAAAATTGAACAATATAATTTGAAATAAAACGATTTACGGATTTTATCGCGTTTTTAATTAGTTTTTACAAACTATTTTTATTTCCCGACGTTTCGGATACTTTACAGCAACCGTGGTCACGGGGGGACTGTATACGCGTAAAAACAAGAAATCATTAATATAATTTGAAATAACATGAGAACGCGATCAATTCATCCACAGGGGGTTACTAGTATCAATAAATATTTCTTTATAATGTAATATCCCTTTTCAAATTTTTTTTTTTTTTTTTTTTAATAAATGCTTTGAACCCACGCATAGGCAGGCGTTGCATTATAACGAATATTTTATAGCGTTATATAAATAATTTTGTCAAAATAAAATTTATAATACCTTCTCCTCTTTGTTCTTCGTCGTTAGGTTCCTGCAAAATATATTTGTTTAATATCCAACGATGAAAGACCTCAGTGTAGTACTTTTATACATAAAATCAACACACAAATACTATTAGACAGGCGCACTTATAACATTAACTTATTCGACCTGATATCTTTATTAGCATTTCCATTGCCTGTAAATTCAAAGGTTGCGGGTTCGATACCCGCTAGTGGCAAACATTTGTATGACGAATATAAATAAAATGAAAATATCTTCACGCAACACCCCATACCGGTGTAGGCCAAGACAACGAAGTCCTTCCGTCTCGCTTTTCACCAAAGCTATTTGGGACGCGAGAGGAGATGAGCCTATCGCCCAATTGGTGCTAGATAATAAACTACGAGTACATACTGGTGGCAGCAACGGCGTCGACGCCGGTATCCGGCAGCATCCATAGACTGGTCTTCGGAGCAAGAGCGACTGCGTATCGAACCCTTGTCACCGGCCAGGCGCCTATTTGAAGAATTAAATATCAAATTATTTATTCATCGATATATGTAAGATACATTGCATCTATCTGTGTCTTTTTACTTCTATTTGATGGTCCTTTTCAGTATACCACCGTTTCGTAATGAGGTGCCTTTAACAGAGACGAAACAGGCGAAAGAAACCTGTTGGTCTCTTTTTGTACTTCAAGTAGTACAAAATTGAACAATATAATTTGAAATAAAACGATTTACGGATTTTATCGCGTTTTTAATTAGTTTTTACAAACTATTTTTATTTCCCGACGTTTCGGATACTTTACAGCAACCGTGGTCACGGGGGGACTGTATACGCGTAAAAACAAGAAATCATTAATATAATTTGAAATAACATGAGAACGCGATCAATTCATCCACAGGGGGTTACTAGTATCAATAAATATTCCTTTATAATGTAATATCCCTTTTCAAAGTTTTTTTTTTTTAATAAATGCTTTGAACCCACGCATAGGCAGGCGTTGCATTATAACGAATATTTTATAGCGTTATATAAATAATTTTGTCAAAATAAAATTTATAATACCTTCTCCCTCTTTGTTCTTCGTCGTTAGGGTTCCTGCAAAATATATTTGTTTAATATCCAACGATGAAAGACCTCTGTGTAGTACTTTTATACATAAAAATCAACACACAAATACTATTAGACAGGCGCACTTATAACATTAACTTATTCGACCCGATATCTTTATTAGCATTTCCATTGCCTGTAAAACTAAAGGTTGCGGGTTCGATACCCGCCAGTGGCAAACATTTGTATGACGAATATAAATAAAATGAAAATATCTTCACGCAATTCCCAATACAGGGGTAGACAATGGGTCGACCCATATTCCACCGAAGATATTTTCGGGACAACGTGACAGGTCGCCCGTCGCCGTCTTGTCGAGCCCGTCGCCGTCTTTATGTCCAAGCCAACGATATAATTCGTACATGTTTTTTTAAAAACCCATTGTTACGGCCACTTGAGGATCGAACTCGAGTCTCTTGAATCGAAATTCCGACCACCCAACCACTCAGCTATCATGATGTTTTGAAGAAGAATGATGAAAAATTTTGTATAACCTATATGAAAATTGAATATTAAAAGTAAATAAAAGTTTTCTTGTGAAAACCGATTCTCCAATTCTATCCAATTCTCTTGATCTACCCTGCCTTGGAAAAGGCGCGAAGATGAGTATTTTAATATAAAATATATTACAAGATGCATCTCTATACATTGTGAAGAGAACGGTGTGTTAATTGAATTTCAAATTTACAAACGTTAAAAGGTATTTATATAAAGGGTAAAAAGAAGGTTGCAGTCTATCCGATGCTTAGTCTTTATAACCCCTAGGCAGAATTCTAAAAAGAGAGCTCATCTATATATCTAATTCTCCGTTACAATTTGCTCAATACGAACGCAGGAGTTGGTCCTTTATCCTTTTGTTCATCAGTCTTCTTCTTAGACGCTGTTCTGTCATGGGGAGCATTTTCCGTGTAACGTCTGGCAGCCGCCGCCCGCCGGCGCCTGCGATTTATTAATAGCAATTGCGCATAATTGAAAAACTTAGCGACTAATTTCACGTCAGTTTTTTTATAGAAAACGCCGGCTGGCGGCTCAAGTGATGGTAAGTGATTACCGCCGCCCATGAACACCCTCAATACCAGAGGCATAGCAGATGCGTTATCGGCCTAAGAGTGCCCCCCCTCCCCCAAATTGACAAAACGCAGAAGTTTGTTAGACTTCTACTTAACGCCGGCATTCTGTGAGGTCGTGGTACTACCACGGTCGAACCAGCCCATTCATGCAACAACAAAAGCTGATGCGTGGCTCTACCACTGTAAAAATGTACATTATTACTTTAATTCATAATCAATATAATGAAAATCGATGCCTTTTAGTGTCGGCGTAATAATATACTGAACAGAATGTTTACTAAAATTATAAAAATATTTCTTCCTGTGGTTGTCGTAAGAGGCGACTAATGAAAGAGCCTTAAAAATACAATGCTATCAATAGAATGTGGGTTCACGAAAATTCAGCAAATCGTTGACGAACTCTAGTCTAAGATGTAAGACTAGACCTTATGTGATCGCCAATCTGCTGGCTAAGTATGGTAATTTCGGCTAACCAGCCAGTAGAAAAAACTATACTTTTAACTGTAATAAAAAACCTTTGATAATGCCATAAAGGCGAAACCGTTCAGGTATTTTAATATAAATATATGTGGAATTAGTAAAAGTGACTTTTTTAACTATATTTTTGTTATTTTCGTCAAACAATATTGTTATTTTATTTTAAAAAGATAATAATATCAAACTGACGAAGTACTCGTATCAGAAGATCGTTGGCAACCAAATTACGATTAGACATTATTATTATATGGTGGTACAACATTACTTTAATAAATAAAATCCTTGTTCACACATTGTTGAATTAGAAATGACAACTATTTAAATAAACTCGAAATCACGTATATCCCCAGTACTGGGATAGACAGAGATTTAAAAAAGAAAGCCCTTTAGATCCATCTCTCACCAAAGCCCATTTGGGCTCTCTTTAAAAATGGGTACCCCCTCGCCGTCTTAGTTTCTAAGCTGGTACAATAGACTCAAATTTATAATCTTCAGATTAATGGATAATCTATAAATTAAAGTTCAAATGTGAAATCGTTTAATCACTTGTGCTGAAGGTCCACGTAGGTCTTCAGGCGGGCGGTATAGCGAGGCGCGTCGGTGTCGCTCCTCTTGCGCATGAACACCACCAGGTCTTCATTGAGCCGCTTGTCATCTTTCTGTTCCGGGCCGCCGCTGCTGCTGCCCGTCATTGCCTAAATAATCATCTCATAAGCGGAGTGGTTGGGTGATCGGGATTCGACCTAAGTTTGATCCCCAGGTGGCAGGCACGTACCAATGTGTTTTTTCAAAAAATAATGATAAGATAACGTTGTCCCAAAAAATGACCGATGGAAGGCGGGACGGAAGGACTTAATTGTTTAGATCTCTGTCCACCCCTGTATTGGGAATGGCTAGATGAGATTTTATTTTATTAAGCCAAGATAGCAGAATAGAGTTCGACTCATCTGGCGAGAAGTCATCTGGTTAAATGTCATATTCATCCATTTCTTGCTCCAAATAGCTTAACTTAATTAAAAAACTGTCAATAACAACTGGTATAGACATGATAGCAGAGTAAAGGTGATAGACTCCTTTGCCCAGGAGTTGTCTGCGTCAGTACCTCATTCATCAATTTCAGCCCCAAATAGTCTAAAAACTATTAATTGACAACTGTCACAAACCATTGGTATAATATGAAGCCTCTATAGTGGAACAAAGATGGTCGATTTCCCTGCTCAGGAGTCGTCTGGGACAGTACCAAACTCATCCGTTTCTGCCTCCAAATAGCGCAACAACTTAATTCACAAATGTCAGCAACAATTATTTTAATTAACTTAAAAGAAAAGTGTCTAAGAAATCAGCTTTCAAAGCTGGACTCCGTTATGGATTTTCCTTATTAATATGTTTATTAAAACATTTAGGAATTCACTATAGCCTGTGGTTGGGTGGTTGGAATTTCGAGTCAAGAGACCCGAGTAAGATCCCCAGGTGGCAGGCTCGTACCAATGGGTTTTTTATGTACGAATCATATCGTTGGCTTGGACATAAAGACGCCGACGGGCTCACCACCCGTCACGTTGTCCCGAAAATATCTTCGGTGGAAGGTGGGTCGAAGGGAGTTAATTATCTAGACTATACCTCTATCTACCACAGTATTTCGGATTGCGTGAAGATATTTATTTAATATTTATTAAAATGTATTAATAGATATTAAGTGAAAATAATTAACTTAAAAGAAAAGTGTCTAAGAAATCAGCTTTCAAAGCTGGACTCCGTTATAGTTTTCCTTATTAATATGTTTATTAAAACATTTAGGAATTCACTATAGCCTGTGGTTGGTGGTTGGAATTTCGAGTCAAGAGACCCGAGTAAGATCCCCAGGTGGCAGGCACGTACCAATGTGTTTTTTCAAAAAATAATGATAAGATAAGATTTATATCGTTAACATGGATATAATGACGGTCACGTTGTCCCAAAAAATGACCGATGGAAGGCGGGACGGAAGGACTTAATTGTTTAGATCTCTGTCCACCCCTGTATTGGGAATGGCTAGATGAGATTTTATTTTATTAAGCCAAGATAGCAGAATAGAGTTCGACTCATCTGCCGAGAAGTCATCTGGTTAAATGTCATATTCATCCATTTCTTGCTCCAAATAGCTTAACTTAATTAAAAACTGTCAATAACAACTGGTATAGACATGATAGCAGAGTAAGGTGATAGACCTTTGCCCAGGAGTTGTCTGCGTCAGTACCTCATTCATCAATTTCAGCCCCAAATAGTCTAAAAACTATTAATTGACAACTGTCACAAACCATTGGTATAATATGAAGCCTCTATAGTGGAACAAAGATGGTCGATTTCCCTGCTCAGGAGTCGTCTGGGACAGTACCAAACTCATCCGTTTCTGCCTCCAAATAGCGCAACAACTTAATTCACAAATGTCAGCAACAATTATTTTAATTAACTTAAAAGAAAAGTGTCTAAGAAATCAGCTTTCAAAGCTGGACTCCGTTATGGATTTTCCTTATTAATATGTTTATTAAAACATTTAGGAATTCACTATAGCCTGTGGTTGGGTGGTTGGAATTTCGAGTCAAGAGACCCGAGTAAGATCCCCAGGTGGCAGGCTCGTACCAATGGGTTTTTTATGTACGAATCATATCGTTGGCTTGGACATAAAGACGCCGACGGGCTCACCACCCGTCACGTTGTCCCGAAAATATCTACGGTGGAAGGTGGGTCGAAGGGAGTTAATTATCTAGACTATACCTCTATCTACCACAGTATTGGGAATTACGTGAAGATATTTATTTAATATTTATTAAAATGTATTAATAGATATTAAGTGAAAATAATTAACTTAAAGATAAAATATTTGATTTTTAAAGAAAATTGAAAAATAAGCTCACGGATTTGATACATACAGATATACTTATCAATTCATACAGTACCAATAAATAATATGGGAAATGCAATATATAAATTACTTCGTTCTACACCCAAAGTAAGCAGCTAAAGAACTTGTACTGGAATCTCACAACGAAGGTACCACAAACAGTTGATCGTCAGGTCTGGGACCTGACGATCTACCATGACTTCTTCACCCCCTGGTTAGATCTGTCCGAGAATAGAACTCGGAACTTCGGAGACGGCGAAACCTTAAAAACTAGTATGTACTCACCCAGGGAGGCCGTCAAAAATCTCTTTAGACGCTTCTTACAACATTTTCTTATAAAATTTGTCCTATAACAACGGCTTTTAGATCAGATAGTATATATGTGACAAAGAATTTATAAACCTAATTAAATATGAAAATAATAATTGCATTTAAAAACATTCTTACCTAATATCAGGCGCCGATCAGCGGCATAAAAATTAAAAATTTTAGAAAAATTTTGTATAAACAGTAAAAACCACCATCAAACACAAAACATGACAAACATTTCTTTGTTTTAGAAGAAACCTAATTATTTTTTCTTTTTAAATTGTATCTGGTTTTTAATAGAGCGTGCTGAAAGCCAGTATGTATGAATAAAAACTTTTTTGAATAAACTCAATTTAAGTAAAATATTTTTAGTCATGTTGTACTAATACTTTGCCAATTTTTTTTGTTTTGGAAATTGGAAATGGCGGGATGATCAAAGACTACAATCTGATCAAGGTAAATGATATTTAACGCCTATATACACCAGCAATTTCTGAGAAGCTGCAGTATGTATTTGACTATAATTATCGGAATTTGGGAGAGTAAAGAAAGTGGTGACGACCCATTAGCCTATTTGGTGGGGACTCTGCGTTCGAAGCTAAAGGTTGCGGGTTCGGATCCCGCTAGGAGCAAACATTATGTGATGATATGAATTTTTGTACCTAGAGATATGAATATTTATGTGTTCAAATAAATATTTATCTATTTAAATATATATGTAATATTATAGTGTACCTTTGGCTTTGACATAAAGCCGGTGATGAGCTCACCGCCTAACGTTGTCTAAAAGAAGGTTCGGTGTTAAGTGGGATGTTATTACTAAATTGTCTGGCACTTTATCTACACTAGTATTATGAAATGTGTGAAGATATCAAGAAGTGGTTATTATCTCTCTGATAGGGTAAAATAGTGTTTCTAGCACATTATACATCTACTTTATGGCAAAATGTAAAAGAAATGAAGTTCATGCCACAGAAAAATGTATTCGATAGTTTGACTTAAAATTGTATTTATTTTTACGGTATTATTTAGAATATGTACAAAAAAAATGTAAAAATTAAATGTAAATTTCTTTTCATTTATTTTCCTAACTTCTCTGATAATGTCTGATATCCTCTTGAAAATGTTCGTTTTCAAATTACCTATCTCTTAGATAGATTTTTTCAAGGTATTGATTTTATTTTATTTCGATCTTCAGATCATGATTAGTTGATAATGGGTCATCTAGAAGTATAATCCTTTCAAACTAAACAAGAATTTTCGATATCGATTTGCATATCTTAGAGTTATGGGGTAACGAACATTACAAAAAACACAACCAAATTGAGGACCTCCTCTTTTTTTTCAGTCGCTTAAAAGTGGTAATGATTTCGAAAAAACGTAAAAAAAATCTGAGAACATTTCGCTGAAACGCGTACAAGACAGAAGCAGAAGACGTTCATTTATTTCCATTTAAAAAAATATGGGTTAATGGGATCTTGGTTCGGAAGCATTAAGAAAATAGGTATTAATAATATTCAAGCAGATTAAACGGAGAGCTTTATTTGTGATAGTATTAGAAATATTTTCGTCTGGCATCTGCGTAAGGAAATTCTAAAGTTAAAAATATATCTTCGGAATAACTCGGCTGTTTCCGCGGCGCAGCAGTCCGCGGCCGCCCGCCGTTCTGGACGCGTATGCGCATACTTGGGCGGATAGAATTTATAAAGCGTTCGTATTGTATTGAACTACTTCTAACAATTTGATTTTATGCTTTAAAGTGACGCTCTTTCAGATACAAGTGTCAGTTATGCTGTAATTTGGTAGAGATCTGATATTTATGCAAATTTTAAAAGTTTTATTGTAGGAATTCAAAACGGTGTAATACAGTGGGCCTAACGTTATTTTCGTGCCATTCACATATCTAGATATTACAGAAACGCGAGAGTCTATGTGAAATGTAACTATGTGATAACCGTACCTGAAACTGACAAAATCTCTATAAATTTATTTTAATTTGACCGCTAAAAGAAAGTGAATCGAGTATGCATTCCGTGACAATATCTCGTATCGTTGTATCATTGAACAGTGCACGTGCGTTTATTTTCATTTATAAATAGCCCAGACACAAACCGACATTCGGTTAATTCGCGATGACGTCACCGAAAGAAAGCAGTGACGCCATCGACGTCAGCCACCCGGAAGACGCGAAAATCAGCAAGCAAGAGCGCAAAGACTCCAAAGATCTGTCAGAATTACCGCCAAGTGGCACTTCCCTTCATAAAAGACGGAGAGGCGAAGCCCCGGCGTCTTTATCTGTCAAATCACCACAAACCCCTTCAGAAACAGAAGGGTCTTCGCCATGTACCGGTGCGCCGACTCTAGAAGAATACTGGAGTTTAAATGACTGTGGTGCATCGGATGCAGAAGCATTATGCGAAAGTATGCTTCAAAGGCTTAAAGATCGTGATGATCCTCTCTCAGCGCGTGGAAAAGAAGTAGCTTTTCGTACTAAAGACACATTAGAAGCTTTGGGTCAACTTGAAAAGCTATTAGAATTGCTAGATCAATTCGTCACCTTAAAAGAAAATAATGCACGTCTCCTTAAAAGACTAAGAGACGTGAACCATCTCAAAAGGCTACATGAAGCTCACAAACGAATAGATCAAGAGTCGGAAAGGTTGAAGGAGGAAGGCAAGGAATTGGAACTTATAAATGAAGCGTTGGATGCGGAGTTAGAATCCGAATATGGACAAGCGATTTTCGATTCGATGATGGCTGGAGGAAGAAGTATGAAGAGAACTGGTTCGAAATGGAAGGGTCACGCTCGTTTCGGGAGTTCTCTGCTAAGAAAACAACGATCTAGATCCGCTGGAGGAGAAGAGAGTGATGTTTCTCCAGTCACTCCTGTTAGGCGTAGATCAGATCTGGTGTTTTCGAAGGAAGTTGAGAAGTCTAAGGTGTCTAAGTGGACAAGAGTGAAAGCTGCTTTTAGGTTAGTTTTACTAGAATTTAAAGTTATCAATTCTATATTTTCATATACACTGTGTAACTATGTGATAACCGTACCTGAAACTGACAAAATTTCTATAAATTTATTTTAATTTGACCGCTAAAAGAAAGTGAATCAGTATGCATTCCGTGACAATATCTCGTATCGTTGTATCATTGAACAGTGCACGTGCGTTTATTTTCATTTATAAATAGCCCAGACACAAACCGACATTCGGTTAATTCGCGATGACGTCACCGAAAGAAAGCAGTGACGCCATCGACGTCAGCCACCCGGAAGACGCGAAAATCAGCAAGCAAGAGCGCAAAGACTCCAAAGATCTGTCAGAATTACCGCCAAGTGGCACTTCCCTTCATAAAAGACGGAGAGGCGAAGCCCCGGCGTCTTTATCTGTCAAATCACCACAAACCCCTTCAGAAACAGAAGGGTCTTCGCCATGTACCGGTGCGCCGACTCTAGAAGAATACTGGAGTTTAAATGACTGTGGTGCATCGGATGCAGAAGCATTATGCGAAAGTATGCTTCAAAGGCTTAAAGATCGTGATGATCCTCTCTCAGCGCGTGGAAAAGAAGTAGCTTTTCGTACTAAAGACACATTAGAAGCTTTGGGTCAACTTGAAAAGCTATTAGAATTGCTAGATCAATTCGTCACCTTAAAAGAAAATAATGCACGTCTCCTTAAAAGACTAAGAGACGTGAACCATCTCAAAAGGCTACATGAAGCTCACAAACGAATAGATCAAGAGTCGGAAAGGTTGAAGGAGGAAGGCAAGGAATTGGAACTTATAAATGAAGCGTTGGATGCGGAGTTAGAATCCGAATATGGACAAGCGATTTTCGATTCGATGATGGCTGGAGGAAGAAGTATGAAGAGAACTGGTTCGAAATGGAAGGGTCACGCTCGTTTCGGGAGTTCTCTGCTAAGAAAACAACGATCTAGATCCGCTGGAGGAGAAGAGAGTGATGTTTCTCCAGTCACTCCTGTTAGGCGTAGATCAGATCTGGTGTTTTCGAAGGAAGTTGAGAAGTCTAAGGTGTCTAAGTGGACAAGAGTGAAAGCTGCTTTTAGGTTAGTTTTACTAGAATTTAAAGTTATCAATTCTATATTTTCATATAAACTGTGTAACTATATATACACACATACATACATAGCGTGTAAAAGTTCATTGCAGAACATTGGCCCCTTCTATAAGACGAATCCTTGGAGGAATCCAGAGAATCTCAAAAGTTAAAAATTATCAGTTTGTATGTAGACGTATATTCCGAACGTAGTGTTAAAGTATATGCGCACGACTACATCCCAATATAAGATAGGCCAAATAGGCCAAATAAAATGCTTTCAACCCACGTATTATCAAAACTAATTTGGACGTTAACGTTTAGTGCCGTCTTAGTGTCCAAACCTACGATACAAATCGTTATTATTATTAGAATTGCTAGATCAATTCGTTACCTTAAAAGAAAATAATGCACGTCTCCTTAAAAGACTAAGAGACGTGAACCATCTCAAAAGGCTACATGAAGCTCACAAACGAATAGATCAAGAGTCGGAAAGGTTGAAGGAGGAAGGCAAGGAATTGGAACTTATAAATGAAGCGTTGATGCGGAGTTAGAACTGAATATGGACAAGCGATTTTCGATTCGATGATGGCTGGAGGAAGAAGTATGAAGAGAACTGGTTCGAAATGGAAGGGTCACGCCTGTTTCGAGTTCTTCGTTAAGAAAACAACGATCTAGATCCGCTGGAGGAGAAGAGAGTGATGTTTCTCCAGTCACTCCTGTTAGGCGTAGATCAGATCTGGTGTTTTCGAAGGAAGTTGAGAAGTCTAAGGTGTCTAAGTGGACAAGAGTGAAAGCTGCTTTTAGGTTAGTTTTACTAGAATTTAAAGTTATCAATTCTATATTTTCATATAAACTGTGTAACTATATATACACACATACATACATAGCGTGTAAAAGTTCATTGCAGAACATTGGCCCCTTCTATAAGACGAATCCTTGGAGGAATCCAGAGAATCTCAAAAGTTAAAAATTATCAGTTTGTATGTAGCACGACTACATCCCAATATAAGATAGGCCAAATAGGCCAAATAAAATGCTTTCAACCCACGTATTATCAAAACTAATTTGGACGTTAACGTTTAGTGCCGTCTTAGTGTCCAAACCTACGATACAAATCGTTATTATTATTAGAATTGCTAGATCAATTCGTTACCTTAAAAGAAAATAATGCACGTCTCCTTAAAAGACTAAGAGACGTGAACCATCTCAAAAGGCTACATGAAGCTCACAAACGAATAGATCAAGAGTCGGAAAGGTTGAAGGAGGAAGGCAAGGAATTGGAACTTATAAATGAAGCGTTGATGCGGAGTTAGAACTGAATATGGACAAGCGATTTTCGATTCGATGATGGCTGGAGGAAGAAGTATGAAGAGAACTGGTTCGAAATGGAAGGGTCACGCCTGTTTCGAGTTCTTCGTTAAGAAAACAACGATCTAGATCCGCTGGAGGAGAAGAGAGTGATGTTTCTCCAGTCACTCCTGTTAGGCGTAGATCAGATCTGGTGTTTTCGAAGGAAGTTGAGAAGTCTAAGGTGTCTAAGTGGACAAGAGTGAAAGCTGCTTTTAGGTTAGTTTTACTAGAATTTAAAGTTATCAATTCTATATTTTCATATAAACTGTGTAACTATATATACACACATACATACATAGCGTGTAAAAGTTCATTGCAGAACATTGGCCCCTTCTATAAGACGAATCCTTGGAGGAATCCAGAGAATCTCAAAAGTTAAAAATTATCAGTTTGTATGTAGCACGACTACATCCCAATATAAGATAGGCCAAATAGGCCAAATAAAATGCTTTCAACCCACGTATTATCAAAACTAATTTGGACGTTAACGTTTAGTGCCGTCTTAGTGTCCAAACCTACGATACAAATCGTTATTATTATTAGGGACTGTACTATAATATAAAAAAAAATATCTTCACGCAATTCCCAATGCAGGGCTCTACCCTGTATTGGGATATTTTTATTGTATTGTTATTGGGTGTCTAGTCTAGACAATTAAGTAATTTAGACCTTTTACCGCAGACATTTTCGGGACAACGTAACAGGTGGTGAGCCCGTCGCCGCCTTTATGTCCAAGCCAACGATATAATTCGTACATAAGTATTTGAAAACCCATTGGCACGTGCCTGCCACCTGGGAATCGAACTAGTGTCTTGCTTGATCAGCATTAAGCTTAACATTAAAGTTAACAAGAAAAGTTTGACAACAAATGCACGAAAAAAAAAAGTGCCGGTCTGACCTACTAAGTCTTATTCACGTCTGCTAAACAAACTCGTAGTTTGTTCAGTTTGTTTTGGAAACTGGGTGTAAAACGCGTTGCCTAGATCAACAAATTTTATAGAACACCTAAAAGAATTAGAGCAAGGTATTGTACGGATTTTAACGTAAAAAAACATTGGATAAATAAAAAAATTGGTTTTTAATACCTGGTTGAATTAGAAAATCAGTACTATCTATACTAATAATTTGGACACTCTTTGTACTTTAATTTCGTTATCATCTGAAAACAAGCAATGTTCCGATTCTGTCATAAATTATTTTATTGTAATGAAACTACATTAGCCCTAAATTTAACTAAATAATTTTGTCTATGCTAATATTTAAAAAAATAGAGTTTACACGGAATATAAATTAAACTTACAGAATTCCATAACACGTGTGCATTAGCTATCTTCTTTTGGATATGAGCAATGTATTTGATGTTGTCCCAATCTATGTATTATTTATAAAATATCTTAAGGTGCAACAAACACGCATTTGTGTGTTCAGATAAACCCCTTAAGTAGTGAGAAGGGTGCATAAATGAAGGGCAGTAGTTCTCCCTATATTGGCACCATAGTGGTCCACCACTAGTGTCTTGCTTGATCAGCATTAAGCTTAACATTAAAGTTAACAAGAAAAGTTTGACAACAAATGCACGAAAAAAAAAAGTGCCGGTCTGACCTACTAAGTCTTATTCACGTCTGCTAAACAAACTCGTAGTTTGTTCAGTTTGTTTTGGAAACTGGGTGTAAAACGCGTTGCCTAGATCAACAAATTTTATAGAACACCTAAAAGAATTAGAGCAAGGTATTGTACGGATTTTAACGTAAAAAAATATCTTCACGCTATTCCCAATGCAGGGGCTCTACCCCTGTATTGGGATATTTTTATTGTATTGTTATTGGGTGTCTAGTCTAGACAATTAAGTAATTTAGACCTTTTACCGCAGACATTTTCGGGACAACGTAACAGGTGGTGAGCCCGTCGCCGTATTAATGTCCAAGCCAACGATATAATTCGTACATAAGTATTTGAAAAAACCCATTGGCACGTGCCTGCCACCTGGGAATCGAACTCGGGTCTCTTGACTCGAAATTCCGACCACCCAACCACTCGGCTATCGTGACTACATATTTATAACTTATTATTTTTAGTAAAGTCACGATAGCCGAATGGTTGGGTGGTCGGAATTTTGAGTCAAGAGAACCGAGTTCGATCCCCAGGTGGAAGGCTCGTACCAATGGATTTTTCAAAAACTTACGTAGGAATTATATCGTTGGCTTGGACATAAAGACGGGGACGGGCTCGCCACTTATCACGTTGTCCAAAAAATATCTTCGGTGGAAGGTGGGTCAAAGGTACTTAATTGTGTAGACTAGACGTCCGTCTAACCCTGTATTGGGAATTTCATGAAGATATTCTTTTTTAATTATTTTTAGGTAAAAAAACATTGGATAAATAAAAAAATTGGTTTTTAATACCTGGTTGAATTAGAAAATCAGTACTATCTATACTAATAATTTGGACACTCATTGTACTTTAATTTCGTTATCATCTGAAAACAAGCAATGTTCCGATTCTGTCATAAATTATTTTATTGTAATGAAACTACATTAGCCCTAAATTTAACTAAATAATTTTGTCTATGCTAATATTTAAAAAAAATAGAGTTTACACGGAATATAAATTAAACTTACAGAATTCCATAACACGTGTGCATTAGCTATCTTCTTTTGGATATGAGCAATGTATTTGATGTTGTCCCAATCTATGTATTATTTATAAAATATCTTAAGGTGCAACAAACACGCATTTGTGTGTTCAGATAAACCCCTTAATTAGTGAGAAGGGTGCATAAATGAAGGGCAGTAGTTCTCCCTATATTGGCACCATAGTGGTCCACCACTAGTGTCTTGCTTGATCAGCATTAAGCTTAACATTAAAGTTAACAAGAAAAGTTTGACAACAAATGCACGAAAAAAAAAAGTGCCGGTCTGACCTACTAAGTCTTATTCACGTCTGCTAAACAAACTCGTAGTTTGTTCAGTTTGTTTTGGAAACTGGGTGTAAAACGCGTTGCCTAGATCAACAAATTTTATAGAACACCTAAAAGAATTAGAGCAAGGTATTGTACGGATTTTAACGTAAAAAAATATCTTCACGCTATTCCCAATGCAGGGGCTCTACCCCTGTATTGGGATATTTTTATTGTATTGTTATTGGGTGTCTAGTCTAGACAATTAAGTAATTTAGACCTTTTACCGCAGACATTTTCGGGACAACGTAACAGGTGGTGAGCCCGTCGCCGTATTAATGTCCAAGCCAACGATATAATTCGTACATAAGTATTTGAAAAAACCCATTGGCACGTGCCTGCCACCTGGGAATCGAACTCGGGTCTCTTGACTCGAAATTCCGACCACCCAACCACTTGGCTATCGTGACTCTCCATCTAATTACTTTTAACGAGTTAATCTTGTACTTTGATGTATGATTACGGCGTAAGAATATACCATCCCTTTTCTTCTCATGGGTGTCTTGAAAAGCCCTAAAATGCAATGCCTATGGATGGCGGGATAACCATCGCAAAAAATACCAGCTTAAAATTCAGCAAATCTGTTACGGACAGCAGCATTTAAGAAGCAAGATTTCCGGAATTACGATCGCCAATCCACTTGCCAAGCGTAGCCATTGTAGCGATGACAATACCTCCCTAAAAATAGGGAGGGATTGTCATCAGTGGGATTGTCATCACATATGTCCTGCAGTGGACTGAGACTGGGTGCGATGGGTGTGTTCTTGTATGTATATAAATTCACAACATTCTATCTCGGAAACTGCTTTGATGATTTAGGCAATATTGTTTATTTACATAGTATTTTACGTTCCAAGTATATATCAACAATTGTAATCTCTGGGAAAATTAGTTTATGTAAGAAACCCAACAGCGTAATTGGTAGTAACCCTGCCTTCGAAGCTATGGATTGCAGGTTCGAATCCCGCCAGAGGCAAGCATTTGTGTCATAAATACAAATATTTGTTATCAAGTCATTAATGTTTATGTGTTTGTTTAAATATTTATCGTATAATTACATTGTATTGCAGCTATACTCATCATCATAGCTTCACTTTTTTTGGAATCGGTTTGCACTTAGCTATTACGTCCTAAAGTTTCAGATTTCAACGGTTTCACGTCCGAAAATGATAAATTTTTGACCTTAGGTGAATTGTTTGACATTGAGCATCGTGCCTTCAGTCTCTTAATGGTTAAAATTCTATTGATTCACTTGATTCGACAATAGCCTAAAAATTTAGAGCACACATACGAAACATGAGGTCCCAGGTTCGAGCCCGGCATTGGACTTCATTAGTCCACATTGTTATTCTTCATTAGTGCTACAGATACACGCATTTCAGCCAACTTGGAGTACCTAAGACGAATACTAGCAATGTTATTTAGCTTTGCTACTATTCTTTAAAAACTCAGGGAAATGAAAAACTGGCCGTTACTTTAAAACTTTCCATTCATTCATTCATTCATACTATCATTTCCTTGTGACGAAGCAATGCACAGTTTTCAAGTTTCACAGTTTTGCGTGTAAAAAGTTGAAATATAATTCCTACTTATGTATAAACAGAAACATATATGAAACACTATAAAATGTTTTTTTATTACATAAATTTTCAATAAAAATCTCAGCATAAGTATAAAACATGGCTTTGCTTCCGACGTAAAAGGCGATTAAAAAAAAGTCCTTCGACACGCCATTCCCTATATTGGGGTAAACAGAGGTTTTGAGGTTTTGAGTCCTTTCGATCGACCTTTCACTGAAGACATTTTTTGGGATAACTTGACAACTTGGTGAATTCTTATCACCCAACCATTAGCTATAAATAATAATAAATAAATAAATATCTTCACGCAATTCCCAATACAGGGGTAGACAGAGGTCTTGTCAAGAACGTAAATTAAGTCCCTTCCCACCTTCCACCGAAGATATTTTCAGGACAACGTGACAGGTTGTGAGCCCGTTGCCATCTATATGTCCAAGCCAACGATATAATTCGTACCTAAGTTTTTGAAAAACCCATTGGTACGAGCCTGCCACCTGGGGATCGAACTCGGGTCTCTTGACTTGTAACTCCGACCGCCCAACCACTCGGCTATTGTAATATTAGCTATCGTAGCCTAATCGAAAAATACTAGGTAAAAATTTTGCAGGGTCCAATGGTTGGCAGCAGTGTCAAAAGTGCGAGCTGTCTAGTACTGCAATAGCATGCATGCATGGCGATTATAGGAAACCCATCCGCATGTAACAGGCCTATTCCTGGAGGGGACTTTAACAGACCATTATTATGAGGAACGTAGCAAACAATGTGCTGCGGAAAAGGGTGCCAGGGAAAAGGAACGGGCTACTAGTAAGATCGGGTGTGTGTGACTTGGGGAGGACGTCTCTTCCACCAGTGGGCTATCGGTAATCATATGCATATAATTTGTAAGAACTTCGATTGCGCGATGTTGGATGTCGATACCTATCCAGAATACGCCACTAAAGAGTTTCTTATGCGAAGATATAGATGTCGTAATAATGAATAAAATGTTTTCGTAGTATATTGATTAAGTAATCTCAGTACAGAATTTAGTTTATTCTAGATATTTCCTAGATTGAATTATAACTTTCATAATATCTGCGTATCAAAAACCATAAATAACATTTAGTCGGTAACCGACTGATGAAATGTTTGCTCTAATTTTATTTATCGGTGTATAAATAAACTTTAATATCATTACCAGTTTTAAAAGAAGACACGATGCTATTTTTTACACTCGTAAAACATCTTGTGTAATTTTGTCTCACGCTCAAAATTTATGGTGTAATATACGGTAAGCTACTTCGATATTTTCGAAGTGTACGTTATAAAATGTGCTTTGATTTCGAACATTTTTTGTTATTGAATGATTTAAGATTTGTTAAAACCACAAAACCTAAATGCTATTGAACTGAAAATAACGCTTTTCGAACCCCGCTACGCAATATTCAAGCATTTCTTCATACGGTTTATAAGTAATTCTTCATCAACGATGGAAAGATGACGGGTTAAACATCTCAAAAAATACCAGGCCAAAAATAGTGACGGTCTGTAGTATGTCATGTCCGCACCAAGCGTGGTTATTATGGCAAATGAATTAGTGCACACATCTGTGGAATTAGTGCACGCATCTGTGGGAGGGAGGGTGGTGCTCTTCTTCTCTTCGGACCAGGTAACATATACCTTTTTATATTTTCATGCGGAGGGTTGCGAAGTAATTTTTTCAATAACAACTTTACAGTGAATTTCCGCAAAGTAACGCCTGAGTCAATTAACTATATTATGGCAAATGCTGAGCGTGGTAAGCAAGTAAGAGTAAAGTTAGAGAAATTTTAAAAAATTATGACCCAATTTTGAAAATTATAATTTTTGTATAGGCATTGCTTTTCAATGTGTCATCGCCATCTCAAGGTTCAAGGGTTTGAATCCCGGTCGGGTCCGGGTGTTTCGTTGTTTCCGATTCCCATGCCACAAGTACTGTAGCATCTTACATTGGGATCGGAGCAATGTATGCGATGTTGTCCTTATCTAAATATGCATTTATTTATAATTGCTTATTTAAATCTATATTAGCGCTAAGTACTGTAAATTATAAACGTTTTAGCCGAGTTATCTTGTTTAATGAAAATTATTCCTGTAGGTCGCGCATACCACTGTAAATACAACTACATTGTAATACCTACTATTTAAGCCAAACAATATTTGTCAGCGATTACAACAACGTATGGTATAAGAAGCATGCCGTGTGAGTATTTGTCAGGGTGCCAAGAATCAGTGTCAAAGCATGAGAGACTAATGTACCGGCAAATATCGCGATATTTTTCGTAGTTCCTTTGTTATTGCATTATTAAGTCCCACAATATTATATAATATAATACAAGTCACGATAGCCGAGTGGTTGGGTGGTCGGAATTTCGAGTCAAGAGACCCGAGATCCCCAGGTGTCAGGATACTACCAATGGTTTTCAAAAAAAAAAAAACTTGTATACTATTATTGTACTATATTACGAATTATATCGTTGGCTTGGACATAAGGACGGCGACGGGCACACCACCTGTCACGTTGTCCCGAAAATATCTTCGAAGGTGGGTCGAAGGAACTTAATTGTGTACACTAGACATCTGTCTACCACTGTATTGGGAATTGCGTGAAGATATTTATTTATAGAATATGATACTTTTCTCCCTCAACTGTTAAGTATAGTCATTTAACGTGGAAATGCAGTCAGCGTTATTGGTGCCTTTTCACCAGGAGTGGGGCTCTAAGATTATTGTAGTTTTCAATAATAAGTGTTGTAAATATTGACATAATTTAGTTTCTGTAATTCGAGGTTTGTGAGGATGGATGGATGTTTGTTACTCTTTTCCCTAAAAACGACGCAACGGAGTAAGGTGCAATTTTACAGTAATATAGTATAAACATCATAATAAAACATTGGATACAATTTATAAAGATTTTGTGTAATTTTAAGAAAATTAATATAATAATATCTTCACGCAATTCCCAATACAGGGGTAGACAGAGGTCTAGTCTAGACAATTAAGTCCCTTTGACCCACCTTTCACCGAAGATATTTTCGGGACAACGTGTCAGGTGGTGAGCCTGTCGCCGTCTTTATGTCCAAGCCAACGATATGAATCGTACATAGGTTTTGAAAAAACCCATTGGTACGAGCCTGCCATTTGGGGATCGAACTCGGGTCTCTCGTCTCGATATTCCGACCACCCATCCAATCGGCTATCGTGACCTATGTGTACGTACACGTATCGTATGTATCGTGTACGTATGTGTAGATTGGATTGTATTTTTTGTCATTTTGATATAGGTTGTATTTATAAGTATTAAGTTAATACTCGTAGATTGAAATATCTGTATACGAATGTTTTTTTCACAACTAATCGTGGTTTGTGTCAAAATTTGACATTGACAGCATGAAACCTGGAGAAGAATATAAGTAATTTTGTGTCGCTAGCTCTGGCTCTGGGTGTTTGTGGTGCTTTCGTTGTTTCTGATTCCATGACAAGTGCTTAAGCTGCTTACTTTGGTATCAGAGCAATGTATGTGATATTGTTCCTATCTATGCAAATATTTATTATAATGATTTTAAAACTTTTTCCCCTTTCCTAATATGTTACTATTTTTCACTGAACAGTGTCTGGAGGTTGTCTAATTCCTTCTCTAGGAGTTATCTGGGTCAATACCACACGCTTACTACATCTACCGCCAAATAGCAGCGTATTTAGCGGCAAAAATGGGTAAGCGGTAGCGGCAGAATGTGGTAAATGCGTAAAAAAAGCGTAGATTTTATCATACTCTTGGGGGTGATAGCACGTTTGAAATTTTCTTAGTTGTTTGCAGATTGTTGGTTGATGTCTTTTTTTATAGAAAAGGGAGGCAAACGAGCAGGCGGCTCACGTGATGGTAAGTGATTACCGCCGCCCATGAACACCCGCAATACCAGAGGCATAGCAGATGCGTTGCCGGCCTTAGAGTGCCCCCTCCCCCATAATTGGGGGAGGGGGGTATGTGGGCCTCCGGTTACCTGCACTCACCAGACGAAACGCAGAAGTTTGTTAGACTTCTACTTCACACTGGTATTCTGTGAGGTCGTGGTACTCGAGCTGGCCCATTCATGCAACAACAAAAGCTGATGCGTGGCTCTACCACTGTTAAATGGTTTGTTGGCTTACATTTCGCTTCATTACAAACAAACGAAGACGACTAAACGACTACGACTAAGCAGCTAGCCCGTAAGCCTCTACAGTTCGAATTCAAAAAATTATTCATATTTAATTTTTGAACAGCGTGTTTGAAATGCAAAATATGAGTCAGCTCATAGGATATTGTTTTAAAAATAGTTTTTTTTATAGAAAAGGCCGGCAAATGATCAGGCGGTTCACAGTTTCCGTTCAGGCTGTCTATGGCACGCCATTAACGGCATACCACAGATAATACGAATATAACTGATGAATCAGACTCATCCAATCACTATCCGTTTTTAATATTATTAATTTATCTTCACGCACAATCCCTGACGGTAGCCAGAGAGAACAGATCGCCAAGTGTCACGATCCTTACATACCTCTTACGCTTCTTTCAGATTCAATATCTTCTTCATACATGCACGTCCAGGTATCCGAGTACTCTTGACCCTTCCCTCTTCGAGCAATTTGCTCACAGGGTCTTCGAAAGTCAGTCTCGTCCTACCTCGACCCCTTTTAATATTAATTTTCGCGCTATATATTTTCTTCACCATTCGGTCTTCCCTCATTCGCTCAACGTGCCCAAACCATCGAAGCACGCCCTTATCTATTGTAGTGATAAGGTCATCTTTCAAACCTACCATTTTGCAACTCTCTTCGTTTCGCTTCCGGTCGGCCATGGTAAGGCCGCACAGTTTACGAAGTTTACGGCTGAAAGCACTGCCCAAGTATACAATCTCATTCACCTGTTCTAGACATTTCTTATTTACCCATATTTCACACTTCGTTCTTTCTTTACCTTTCAAATACCAGAACCTTCGTTCCGTTTTTATTAATCTCGAAAAGATCCACTATCTCTCTATAACTGAATAATGATTAATATAAAATTTATCTACTTGTATAATAGGTAAATAATTTAGATAATTGACTCAGGCGTTAATTTGGGGAAATTCATTGTACAGCGAAGTAATTATTTATTAACAACCTTAGGTGAATAATTTTTATAAGCTAATGTATTTTGTATTATTTTACAAAGTCACGGTAGCCGAGTGGTTGGGTGATCGTGCACGTACCGAAGGCTCGTATCCATGGGTTTGTAAGAAAACTTATGTACAATTTATATCGTTGATTTGGACATAAATAAGGGACTGGACTGTCTAGACCTCTGTCTCAAGAACCTCTCCTTTCCTCTGTATTGAGAATGGCGTAAAGATATTTATCATTTTTTTTCGTTCAGCTTCTTATTACCACGCAACTACCGATGTCGTCATTTAAAAAACGACCAGATCGGTAGTTGCATTGTAAATAATGCGAATAAAATACTACACAATTGTTTACTAAACGATAGTTATGCTACACATCTTAAATAAAATGATTTTCGGGTTTTATCGCGTTTTTAAGTAGTTTTTTACAAACTATTTTTACTTCGCGATGTTTCGGATGCTGTAAAGTATCCGTGGTCACGGGGAGAGAGAATAGTTTATTAAAGACTAATTAAAAACGCGATAAAATTCGAATATCGTTTATTTAAGATAAACGACAATTTCTTTTAAAAAAATCTAGAAGTTTATAACTAGCAAGTCGTCAATAGCAGATCATGTATCTAATTATATTGGACATCCCCTTTTACACACCATTCAAACCGAAATACAAAAAGTTGGCTTAAATATAAAATAATCCTAATCGCTTTTATTCTTTCAATTAGATGGGAAAAAGCCCAATGGCCACCATCGACGTATGGTGGTGCAGCTGCAGTGGCTGCTGGTGCAATGGTTGGCGCTGTAGCTCTCGCAGGATCCTCTCCCGTATCTGCTGCTGGCATGCTAGCACATCCGGAACCGAGGGACTCTGCCAGTCTGACGCCAGGAAGTGCACTTTCCTTAACACCAAATTCTTCTTGTGAAGAGCTGAGAATTGAAGGTCAGTAAAAGACTATTGAAACTTAAGCATTAGTAGTATATATAGCTTATAATGCAATTACTTATTTAGACTTTTAATTTAGACTTTGTCCCTCTTCTGCTAAATGATTGAAATATTGTATTTAGGCTACATAAATTATAAATCGCTTATACCGAGGCCAGCGGCCACATTAGAGAACTCATAGTACTGACAACCGTTAAGGAAGAAAGGTTCTCAAATGGTAGCCTCGTATAGAGGCAGTATGCAGATTGCAGACCCCCCATGATGGAATAACCACCTACAGACTATTGCAGATAGTCGTTGGATGCAGATGGTACAAAATCATCCTACGTGGAAATATTTGGGGAGGTCTAAGTTCAGCAGTGGGCTTTAGATAGGCTTGTAATGAAGATGATGATGAAATTATATAGTTCTAAGAGTCGATCACAGTCAATCAAATTTTATAATCGTTTATAACAATAATATGTATACGCAACGTGGTACTTTATGACACCGTATTTAAGATGACCCAATATTTAGAATATTTTCAAAAAGACCTAAGGGTTGTTTGCTAACTTTTCTTTTTACCTTTGTAACAGCTGGTCCTTTTATGTTTGATCTGGCGAATGAGAATAGATACAGAGTACACACGCCCCTGGAAAGAGGGGGTTATGAGAGGTCTCCTAACCTCATAGGAGACCTCTTTCCAAATTCCTTTTCTAAGGTACGCAATGCACTTGCTGCTACCCCACCTTGGTGTTGCGATTGCAATGAGCGTCAGTCAGACAGAGTCATCAGGTGAACTTGTGTACCCAATACTCCTACAAAAAAGTCTCACAAACTTAAAAAAAAAATAAGCCATAATGTAATTACTGATCAGCACCTCATTTTAAATCATTGGCAACCGATCGAAATAACGATGGTTTACGTTACAACGGGATCAAAGTGGACTTTAACTGCGAGGTTTGATGAGAGAAACTCGAGTTATGAAGCAATCAAACGTCCGGCGAATTACAGCGATCTCGTTTAGTGTTAAACAGTTTTTTTTTAGTTTCACATGCGTTGGAAAAACATGAACAAAGAGTTCACGTAATTGATTATCTACACTGGATTATCGATTTTAAGAAAAAAATAGGCATTTAATGGATTTCAAAGAATTATAAAGTAAAACCATTGCTGATGGGTTTCGTGATTTATAGCGGCCAGTGCTTTTTCAGAAAGTTTAGAGTCTTTAAATATTAAATATTCATTCACATGGGCCTGTTAAAGTCCACTGCAGGACCTTTCCTATAGGGAGGATTTGCCGTAATCGCCACGCTTGGCAATAGGATGCCCTGTCCATCTTCGATCCGATAATTTTGGTCTTATATTTCTAGAGATGGTTATCTCGCCACCCATCGGTTGCCATAACGATATTCTAAGCTGTTTCCCTCAGACGCCTATTACGACATCCTCGGGAACAAAAGGGCGCCGTTACCACGCAGAAAAAATATAAAATATACTAATTAAAAAATATTTAAACTTAATCCAATTTTTGCATGACAATTTTCGGTGTAAGTCTGCGTTGACTATACGCATAACCCTGGCATCATCAATATAAAATATACATTACACTGTGTGCATGAATTGTAACGAAATTTAAAAACGAAACATAATGAGATCAAACTTTCACTTTATTACAAATATATTATTTTTCAACTGGACGAGTGGTGTAGACATCGATTTTCATGGTGTCGCCAGCTCAGAAGTGTGGGGTTCAATTTTCGGACGTGTGAGTGAGTTTTCGGAACTGAGTGTTTGTGGTACCAACATTGTTTCTGGTTCAACAACACGATTGCTTTAGCTACTTGCTTTCGGACCAGAACAAAGTATTTATTTATTAAAGACACATATCTTTTTGGTAATAAGATGATAACTTGCAGGCAATAGACGCAAGAGCGTGACGCTGCGCAGCGAGGACCAGGACAACAGCTTCCTTCAGGCACCTTTACAGGTTTGTTTCGAAATGTAAGATTTCTTTAATAAGTCACCTGTTTATCTTAAAATAGTTTAACCCTTACATGAAACTCTTTATCAAAAATAGTTCTTATTAAAATCTTTACCATAAAATTAACACATTTAAGTAGATTCTCGTGGAATATTTAAAAAAAAATGTCGCTGGTTTCTGCTTTATTAAAATGAATAATAAAAAACTATTTCGTAAATTGTAATGTAATTTAGTTACCTATTACCCAAATTAAGATTTTCATTCACATGATTTTTTTAAATGTAGTAAACAATTGTTGTGAAATCATTCTTAATATAATGTAGATGGCGATTAAACAAATAAATGAATAATTAATCCATTATAATTCTACCTACTACGTTATCTCTAATAAGCTTCAATGAACGATGGCTCGTAATGACACTATTCTATAGACCTCTGTCTGCCTCCTCTGTATTAATTAATTAAAAATGGTGAGTTATTAATTTTGAGTTGATATTATAATTAGTAAACATTAAATATTTAAACTTATAAAATATTCTTTTTCTATAAAGTTCTTCGAAGTTTACTATTCTACCTATGGTAGTGAGTATCAAACTATAGGTTTAAAGAATTTATTTTTCTCATAAGAAGATACACTTCACTTATAATGAGATACAATTATTTTATCTTAACAAAATATAAACCTCTAGAGCGTTATAGGTTTGCTATCTTAATTATTACACTTATACATACCCATATATATACTAGTATTTTACACTGGTTTATATAATTATTTTATTTTATACATAATTTGACAAACCTCACATAACTGAGATAGATATATAACTATCAATAATTTTATCATGAAATATTAATATAACAAATATTTCGATCCATTTTGAAAGGAATATAGAGTCGGTATGATAACGGGCTGCCTGGAATTCCATATTAATCATTAGCTGATAATTTGATACTGACTACTACTAAGGTAGTAAAACTCACTGTAAAAGTCCACTACTGGATATAGGCATCTATCCCACAAAAGCTCCGGCGAAATATGGATCCTCTCTGACTATCCCAATATAAAGAAATGGGTGAAGATCGAGAGTCATTACTAGAGAAACGTCTTCATCTTCTTTACATTCTATCAAGAGTCCACTGCTGAAATAGACCTTCCCTAAAATTTTCACAAAGAGCTTTAGAGAAACTAAAATTTATTTTTAAAATTTTAGATAAACTATAAGAATATAAGGTATTTTACCACTTGTTAACAGGACGATAGTTCAACTTCACCATCGCCAAACAAACTCCACAAAAGTCCGTGGGGCAAGATGCGCGACATCATCCAAACCCACAGGGAATCTGTCAAGAAGAAGTCCAGAGGTCCAAAGAGCTCACCCGATGTTGTACCCACAAGACGGCGATCTCTCAGTGACGGTGGCGATAGTGACGCACCGCCAGCACTCACTATCACCATACCTTCGTCAGAGGAACTTGGTAATTCTATTCCATTAATAGTGCCCTGTATTAGTATCGCACCTTTCATTTGGAGGAAAGGAAGAAATGAAGTTTCCTTATGGAAGAGTTTATCTATCTACATACTTGTATATACACACATATATTTTCTTAAACCTCTTCCCCCTCGTCAATCAATGCCAGACGGTTTACGTCCGCACAGGTAAAAAACATAAATTTAAATATTTTAAGAAACATAAATTTAAATATTTTAACAAAAATTCAACATATATGCATTTTAAAAGAATGGCAAATATTCAAAGGAAATGACGTAACAGTAAAAAAATGGGTCATTGAACGTCCACATATTTAAAGTGTCAAATATGAATCAGGGCATAAAGAGAAGTGACTTCAAAAGCATTCGAAATTCAAAGAAATAATCGCTAACATTTATTTAAATAAACACATCCTGTCACATAATCTGCGGTGTTCTCAAATTCCGCTGTTAATTTAAGATTGATAACAAAATGTCTGTAGTATCTCCTTGGCTGATACTGAATTGTCATATTATGAGTGACAATACAATTTTAGCCACAATTTCCGAGTGGTGGTGATCGGAATTCGAGTCGAGAGATCCGAGTTCGATCCCCAGGTGGCAGGCTCATACCAATGGGATTTTTCAAAAACTTATGTACGATTCATATCGTTGGCTTGGACATTCAGACATTCAGAAGGTTTATACAGACTAGTAAACATATACCGAAGCACTGATTAACGCTAGAAAAACTCACTGAGTGCAGTGAAAATGAGAACGATACAATTTTAGTCCCTGCCAAACGTCGCACCTTGCCCTAGGGGCAAACATTTGTGTGATGAATATGAATGTCTGGACGTTTGACATATGGACGTCAGACGAACATATGTTATTTGTCTATGTAAATACCGTCACGTTGGACACTAAAATGGCGATACACTCACCACTTGTCACGTTGTACCAAATAGGGTTCGGTGAAAGGTGGTTCGTAAGGACCTAATTGTCTAGACCACTGTATACGTCAGCAATGGGAATAGGCGTAGAGATATTTATTTAAACAATTTTGAGGTGTTTTTTCATTGACGGTTTAGAATTGAAGTAACTTTGGGGTTCTTTATTACCTAATGAGTAAAATGAGCAGCAGCCTGAAAATGGCCACTGTTAAGTGAAGGCCTTCTCTCACATATTCTTTGATGGAAGTTAGAGCAGGGAGAAGACGCCACGCTTCTACCATTTGATGTTTGTGAAATTCACATGTTCTTGAAATAACATATTTGCTATGACGTTTCTTCTTGATAAGGGTTTTTCATGATGTTTTCCGTCAACAACCCAGATCCAAAATTATTACTTTTTTGTCTTAGAATTATTAAAAGTTTAAGTGGTACCGAACTAGGTTCTACCTGTACCTAGGGCATACATGTTCAAGAAGGCGGCTCGACATATAAACTATCACGACACAGGTACTGCTTGCATGGGTAAAAAGTAACAGCTAATTTAACTACGTTCAGAAAATCAAAATCTTTTGGTTAGATGTTAACTAAAATATATTTCTTAGGTTAAGTACCTAAGAAATATACCTCTTTTGTAAGGAATGATTAGCTATAATCGCCACGATTTGCAAGTGGACTAGTGATCGCATATTTCATATCTTGCACCTTGGACAATATATTGCACTGCCCGTCGACGGTCTGCAGAATCTTGATCTGATATTTTACTTAGTGGCCTCTTACGACACCAAAGGAGGGGGTATATTCTTTCGCTGTCACACTACAAACTAAAATACAATATTTGTAATGAATTGAAATTTTTTAAGGATTCTTTCCAACAGAATCTGACCCTTCACATCCCGTTCTGCGCAAGCAGCGTTCTCTCGAACTGGGCGCTAGGCCTCCACAGAACCGGCCTCCCCGAGCCTCCAAATGGACCAAGGTCAAAAGGGCCTTCCTCACATCCGCCTCAGCATCGGTGCCATCAAGCCCCAATCGTCACTCGGCATTCTTTACTGATGCAGGTAAGTAATATAAATAACTAATATTGAGTGTAGATCGATTTTGTCCTAATGGTTTAGAGTGCGGATTGAATAACAAAGTTGCAGGTTCGGAGCTGCTATTCGACTATTGTCGTGCACCACTCCAGACACAATCATTGCAGCTTAGTTGGAGTGGTTAACAGGAATACAGGAGTGTAGTAATTTTATTTAACTTTATTTCATTTTATTTTAAATAAAACGATTTTCGGATATTATCGCGTTTGTAATTAGTTTTCACAAACTATTTTTTTTATTTATAATTATTTATTAATTTTGGATCCGATTTACGCAGAATGTGCTTACTGTATCAAAATCTAAATAAAGTTGACGGTAGCGGAAGGTAGTAATGACAGCGGGACGTTCAAGACCTCAGTCTCCCCGTGACCACGGATGCTGTAAAGCAGCTGAAACGTCGGGAAGTAAAAAAAAATTGTTTGTAAAATCTCATTAAAAATGCGATAAAATCCGAAAATCGTTTTATTTAAAATGTGTTTCGCGAAAATACAAGATATTCATTCAATTTTTCAGTTTTTAGGAGACCTTGAGCCATGTGTTGTATATTGATACAATAGTAGTTATTATAGTTGTAATTATTTGGCATTGCTAGTATTCTTTTAAAATAGAATATTATTGGCGCCATATATTAAAAATATATGGCGTTATAATACCGTACTGTGTCTTACTTAATATATTTTAATAAAGATTAAATATTGCAATATTTTGCAAATGGTTAACATTTTATGAACAATGCGAATGATTATGTCTAATAGAGATTTATTCACAAGTTATTCACGTCTATGTTAAATCCTTGCAAATTTTGTAAATTTTCAATCGCTAATAGCATCTAATACCTCTAGATCATTTGTTATTCCGTATGTATTTTGGTATCATTAGTCATAAAGCGGTTAAGTGGGCTCCAGTATCGATAAATGCCCGTGCAGAACGTCATAGGTGACCTTGACGAGAAATAATGGCAACCAAAGAAACTATTTCGTTTAAAAACGATTTAAAAACTATTGCTGAGTAGTTGGGTGATTGGAATTCGAGTCAAGAGAACTGAGTGCGATCTCTAGGTGGGGTAGGCACGTACCAATGGTTTTTTTTTAAATTCATGTATTATTTATTTCGTTACCTTGGACATACAATACGGCGAGAGACGCACCATTTATCGCGTTATCCCAATAAATATCTATGGTGAAAGTTGGGTGGAAAGGACTTGTCAAGACCTATGTCGTTGTATGTTGTGTTGGGAAAGGGGTGAAAATTTTTTAATTCGTTTAAAAATTAAAACCAGGATTATATGTTTACTTATTTTTATTACGTCACGATAGCCGAGTTGTTGGGTGGTCGGAATTTCGAGTCGAGAGACCCGAGTTCGATCCCCAGGTGGCTGTACCAATGAGTTTTTCAAAAACTTATGTACGAATTTCATCGATGGCTTGGACATAAAGACGGAGACGGGCTCACCACCTGTCACGTTGTCCCGAAAAGATCTTCGGTGGATGGGTACCCCCCTTAAAGGGACTTAATTTTCTAGACTTGACCTCTGTCTACCCGTGTATTGGGAAATGCGTGAAGATATATATTATATTATTTTTATTACGACATTAGAAGAGTCACCCTTCAAGACTGTATTTTTGAAGTGAAAACTTCTTTAAACAACTTGAGTGATTTTTGGTGTGGAAAAATTTATGGGTTCGCGTCACCGATGACCTCGACATGCTCATGACTTATTGCGTCTGCGCTAGACTAGCAACGTTACTATACGTTATAGTGTGATGTTTACTAGTATACGTATTTGTTCAATACTGAATTTACTCAATTGTATCTTATGCGTGTTTGACTTTTTGGATGTGTAAAATCTTGTGATATTGCGTCACTGACATGCATCGTAGTAAGAGAGCTTACTTTACGCTGTGGACCTCGGTGGATGAGTAGCGTGTGTACGCTACTCATCCACCCGCCTTCATGATGTCGCCAGCTCTGAGGTCACGGGTTCGATTCCCAGTCGGGTCAAAGTATGGATGAAAGAATGAAAAAGTTATATGTTAAAAAAAAATTAAATATTAATAAAAAATAGACTATTTGATAAGAAAAGCAGAAATATTTTCTACATTTTCTCGGATGTGTGGGTGTTTGTGGTACCTTCGTTGTTTCTGATTTCATAATATAAGTGCTTCAGCTTACTTTTAGATCAAAGCAAAGTATGCGATGATATCCCTATCTATGTATATATATTTATTATTTGTGGTATGTCATATGATGTCTGTGAAATACAGTATTAGTTAACTATCTATCAAATTGCTTGACTAAAAGTCCATTTTGTAAGCTCAGTTTAAACACCAATGCGATATGCTAACATGCTATCCCTATTCTTTCTGTGGGTGTCGTAAAAGGCGACTAAGAGAAAAACCTTAAAACGTAATTGGCTAGCGATAGATGACGGGATAACTGTCTCGAAAAATACCAGACCAAATACTGAACTTTGGTCTGGTATTAAATTTATTTCTCTTTAATTTAATATCAGACCAAAGTTCAGCAGACTGGTAAGGGGCAGCGTCTATGGTGCAATTGCTTGGTGATTATCGCTGAACCCTCTCGTACGAGTTACAACAGCCGAGTGATTGGATGATAGGAATTCGAGTCAAGAGACTCTTTTACAATCCCCAGTTGGTAGGCTGGAACCAAAGGATTTCTATCTCAGTAGCTACAGTAAAAGCTTATGGTTAAACCAGCTGGTTCGGTGTGGATGAGGTGTGGCGGTGGAAGTAATGACAATAAAAACCTTATAATGAGTACCATAATTAAGTTTTTATTAATTTCATAACGATGACCAGCATGGACGAGCGGCGTACAGATTAATTTTCATGGTGTTACCAACTCTGAGGTCACGGGCTCGATTCCCGGATATGTTATAAAACCACTTTTCTACATGGTTTCGGGTCTGGGCGAATGTGGTACCATCGTTGTTTCTGATTTCATAATATAAGTGCTTCAGCTTACTTTTAGATCAAAGCAAAGTATGCGATGATGTCCCTATCTATGTATATATATTTATTACTTGTGGTATGTCATATGATGTCTGTGAAATACAGTATTAGTTACCTATCTATCAAATTGCTTGACTAAAAGTCCATTTTGTAAGCTCAGTTTAAACACCAATGCGATATGCTAACATGCTATCCCTATTCTTTCTGTGGGTGTCGTAAAGGCGACTAAGAAAAACCTTAAAACGTAATTGGCTAGCGATAGATGACGGGATAACTGTCTCGAAAAATACCAGACCAAATACTGAACTTTGGTCTGGTATTAAATTAATTTCTCTTTAATTTAATATCAGACCAAAGTTCAGCAGACTGGTAAGGGCAGCGTCTATGGTGCAATTGCTTGGTGATTATCGCTGAACCCTCTCGTACGAGTTACAACAGCCAGTGATTGGATGATAGGAATTCGAGTCAAGAGACTCTTTACAATCCCCAGTTGATAGGCTGGAACCAAAGGATTTCTATCTCAGTAGCTACAGTAAAAGCTTATGGTTAAACCAGCTAGTTCGGTGTGGATGAGGTGTGGCGGTGGAAGTAATGAAAATAAAAACCTTATAATGAGTACCATAATTAAGTTTTTTTATTAATTTCATAACGATGACCAGCATGGACGAGCGGCGTACAGATTAATTTTCATGGTGTTACCAACTCTGAGGTCACGGGCTCGATTCCCGGATATGTTATGAAACCACTTTTTCTACATGGTTTCGGGTCTGGGCGAATGTGGTACCATCGTTGTTTCTGATTCTATAACATATGTACTTTTGCTCGGAGCAACGTATGTGATGTTGTAATGTACGTATACATTTTAAATTCTTGTCGAATATTGTAAGTTAACTACGGAATCAGTGTGCATTTACTATGAATATTAATAATCCATACCGAAAGCATCGAAACCGGGTCAATACACGAGAGATGAAATTTTCTGAATGTTTATCTCAAATTCTAATTCTAGATAAGCCGATGATTTCCCCGAGCGAGATTTGCTACAAACACTTGCTCGATGCAATTTTACGGTCGTTTTCGATATTTCTTAGAACCGTTACGCGCACACATACACAGATGTTACACACACATTCAAATTTCGAATTTATCTTGTTTATATTTATTCTGCTTTTGACGGCCTCCTTGGACGAGTGGCGGACGCACTTATGGTGTCGTCGTCTCTAGTTCAATTACCGGACGGGTCATACAACATATGAATATAAAGAAGTACTTCAACATTGTCTCGAGTCAGGATGTTTATGGTACCTTCGTTGTTTACGATTTCTAAATACGCGTGCTTTAGGTACTTACTTTGGGGTCAGAGCAATGTGTGTGATGTTTTCATATCTATTGTATGTATTAGTTAATTTATTATTATATATTTATTACTTGTGGTATGTCATATGATGTCTGTGAAATACAGTATTAGTTACCTATCTATCAAATTGCTTGACTAAAAGTCCATTTTGTAAGCTCAGTTTAAACACCAATGCGATATGCTAACATGCTATCCCTATTCTTTCTGTGGGTGTCGTAAAGGCGACTAAGAAAAACCTTAAAACGTAATTGGCTAGCGATAGATGACGGGATAACTGTCTCGAAACATACCAGACCAAATACTGAACTTTGGTCTGGTATTAAATTAATTTCTCTTTAATTTAATATCAGACCAAAGTTCAGCAGAATGGTAAGGGGCAGCGTCTATGGTGCAATTGCTTGGTGATTATCGCTGAACCCTCTCGTACGAGTTACAACAGCCGAGTGGTTGGATGATAGGAATTCGAGTCAAGAGACTCTTTTACAATCCCCAGTTGGTAGGCTGGAACCAAAGGATTTCTATCTCAGTAGCTACAGTAAAAGCTTATGGTTAAACCAGCTGGTTCGGTGTGGATGAGGTGTGGCGGTGGAAGTAATGACAATAAAAACCTTATAATGAGTACCATAATTAAGTTTTTATTAATTTCATAACGATGACCAGCATGGACGAGCGGCGTACAGATTAATTTTCATGGTGTTACCAACTCTGAGGTCACGGGTTCGATTCCCAGTCGGGTCAAAGTATGGATGAAAGAATGAAAAGTTATATGTTAAAAAAAAAAAATATTAATAAAAATAGACTATTTGATAAGAAAAGCAGAAATATTTTCTACATTTTCTCGGATGTGTGGGTGTTTGTGGTACCTTCGTTGTTTCTGATTTCATAATATAAGTGCTTCAGCTTACTTTTAGATCAAAGCAAAGTATGCGATGATGTCCCTATCTATGTATATATATTTATTTATACCAGTAACTATTCACAGTTAAGTTTAAATGTTTTCTGATAAAGTATAGTCTGTAGCGGAAGAGGTTGAGATTAGGACAGATGTCTCCACCACAAGCGCTATATGTATTCGTATAAATCTTCTTCATTCGAATGAACTTCGATAGCGCGATTTAGAATGTTTAATTTATTTTATAAAATAAATATCTTCATGCAATTCCCAATACAGGGGTAGACAGAGGTCGAGTCTAGACAATTAAGTCCCTTCGACCCACCTTCCACCGAAGATATTTTCAGGACAACGTGACAGGTGGTGAGCCCGTCGCCGCCTTTCTGTCCAAGCCATCGATATAATTCGTACGTAAGTTTTTGAAAAACTCATTGGTACGAGCCTACCAACTGGGGATCGAACTCGGGTCTATTGACTCGAAATTCCGACCACCCAACCACTCGGCTATCGTGACTTCTAAAACTTATGTACGATTCATATCGATATATATATATATATATATATATATATATATATCATATATTCATACCATTACGTTGTATCAAAAATGTGATTAAATTAAATGATTTCTATCTCAGTAGCTACAGTAAAAGCTTATGGTTAAACCAGCTGGTTCGGTGTGGATGAGGTGTGGCGGTGGAAGTAATGAAAATAAAAACCTTATAATGAGTACCATAATTAAGTTTTTTTATTAATTTCATAACGATGACCAGCATGGACGAGCGGCGTACAGATTAATTTTCATGGTGTTACCAACTCTGAGGTCACGGGCTCGATTCCCGGATATGTTATAAAACCACTTTTTCTACATGGTTTCGGGTCTGGGCGAATGTGGTACCATCGTTGTTTCTGATTCTATAACATATGTGCTTTTGCTCGGAGCAACGTATGTGATGTTGTAACGTACGTATACATTTTAAATTCTTGTCGAATATTGTAAGTTAACTACGGAATCAGTGTGCATTTACTATGAATATTAATAATCCATATCGACAGCATTGAAACCGGGTCAATACACGAACGGTGAGATCTGAATGTTTATCTCAAATTCTAATTCTAGATAAGCCGATGATTTCCCCGAGCGAGGTTTGCTACAAACACTTGCTCGATGCAATTTTACGGTCGTTTTCGATATTTCTTAGAACCGTTACGCGCACACATACACAGATGTTACACACACATTCAAATTTCGAATTTATCTTGTTTATATTTATTCTGCTTTTGACGGCCTCCTTGGACGAGTGGCGGACGCACTTATGGTGTCGTCGTCTCTAGTTCAATTACCGGACGGGTCATACAACATATGAATATAAAGAAGTACTTCAACATTGTCTCGAGTCAGGATGTTTATGGTACCTTCGTTGTTTACGATTTCTAAATACGCGTGCTTTAGGTACTTACTTTGGGGTCAGAGCAATGTGTGTGATGTTTTCATATCTATTTTATGTATTAATTAATTTATTATTATATATTTATTTATATTATTATATTTATTTATACCAGTAACTATTCACAGTTAAGTTTAAAAGTTTTCTGATAAAGTATAGTCTGTAGCGGAAGAGGTTGAGATTAGGACAGATGTCTGCACCACAAGCGCTATATGTATTCGTATAAATCTTCTTCATTCGAATGAACTTCGATAGCGCGATTTAGAATGTTTAATTTATTTCATAAAAAAAAATATCTTCATGCAATTCCCAATACAGGGATAGACAGTGGTCTAGTCTAGACAACACGAGCCCCCCCCTCCTGTTGTCTAGACTACATGACATCGTGTATCGTGACTTTTAATTTATTTCATATAAATTTAATTTTAAAATAAACGTGATTTTCTGAACATTGAATTGAACCTCCAGTAATACTAATTATAAAGGTGTAATTTTCAAGAAAGTCACGTATTATTTTAACATCCGGTAGACTTGGACCGGAAGTACTGATGTAAACCGAACGGTATTGCGAACCGTTAGCAAAACAATTCACGACAAAGTAAATGATTTATTAAAGCATGGAATTTGTAAATGCCAATTCGGTATTTAATATTATATGCTAAACCGACGACCTCCGTGGATAAGTGGTGTAAACACCATGGTTTTCATGGTATTGCCGCTCTGAATCCGGTCAACATGGAGAACCACTATTTTTATACTTCCTCGGATCTGATTGTTTGTGATATCAGCGTTGTTGATTCCATAATACAAGTGCTTTAGCTACTTACTTTGGGATCAGAGCAATGTACGTGATGTGTCGCCATTTATGTACGTATTTATTAAATATTATTTTGTGGTAACTTTTAACGCCTTCTTTGCTCGCGTCGTATAATTATTTATAACGAAACAGAACAAAAATTGTTCCTATTTTTTCATCCCCTTTTCCTGGAATGATGACATAAGGGAAACACACAGGGGAGAGATCTTAAAACAGCCCTCTCAGCTTCCCGATGATTGTTTGCTCTACGTCTGCACTATGGTTGCTAGAACAGTGCACCGTGATTTATACAATGTTTTGCACCCCGGTCCGCCAGAGCCACAACTAGGATTTCACCCAGCAGAGTCCCAAAACACCACCTTCTTAATTTAATAAATACATACATGTATATAGATAGGGACAACATCACATACATTGCTCCGATCCCAATGTAAGATGTTAAAGCACTTGAGGAATGGGAATCGGAAATAACGAAGGCACCACAAACACCCAGGTCTGGGAAAACGTATAAAAAGTGTTTATTCTACATTGACCAGACCGAGAATCGAACCCTGGACCTCGAGATGGTGACACCTTCTAAACCGGTGTTTACGAATGTGTTGACATCCCTGGGAACTATGGATCCTTTCAAACAAGAACAGTACAGTTGTTACATTGATTTTTGACGGCAGAAATAGGTAAAAGTGTGAAAGTGATTCAGATGACTCCTAGGCAGAGAAGAAATCTACAACCTTTATACCGCGTTCGTTCAATACGCTAAACAAGACTTGCGCCATTGATCTTCCCGAAAATTAATACCGGGATGTTGAATGATCTTATGGTGCAATGATATTATGAAATATTGTGGTTGAAAATTACTGACAATAAACCTTATTATTAAATTAAAATGAGTTTTAAAAATATCCTCACGCCATTCCCAATACTGATGTAGACAGAATCTAGACAATTAAGTCCTTTCAATGAAGATTTTTTGGGACAACGTTACTGGTGGTGAGCATGTCGCCGTCTTCATTCTCAAACTAACGATGTAAATCTTACGTAAGTTTTGAAAAACCCATTGGCTTACCTGGGGAACGAACTTTGTTCTCTCCACTCGAATTTCGCGATCACCCAAACCACTCCGCTAACCTGATTATTGAAAGGAGTAATAGTCATGAGATATTATCTAATCCAAGAGATAGTGACGTCTGCCGATAAAAATTCCAATACGATTTTTTCTAGTTTTTCCCCACACAGAAATAATCGAGAAATTACAGAATTCACCTGCAATAAAACAATGTTTCTTCACCACTGTATGACGTCTCTCATCTTCCTCCCCTAGAAAAGTTTGGCGGGTGACCAATTTTTTTTAATTCAATTACAGTGTTACCGGAAAAATTTCTTGAATACCGGACATTCACCCACATTTCAGTGTCAGTATGTTTTAAACATTTTATTGATTTTATTTCACTGATTTTACCAACTCCTACTATTTGTAATACGAGTATTATAAATTATTTGAAAGTTTTTATGTTAGTGTAATTAGATATTTGGTACTGAGTAATGCAAAAATGGCTCAATTTTGGAACACAGATATGACCTGGGTTAGCTCATTAGCTGGTTGGAATCCTTTTTATTCCGGAAAAATTCACGGTGCCTATGGTGCAGATCTGCAACTAATTTTTGTTTTATTATTTAAATTTGTGTTATTAAGGGTCCGTAGAGAGATATAGACTGTTTTTTAGTCCAGGAAATTAAAGGAAATCATACATTTTATCAAATTCTTAAAACGTGCTCTTAAATTAAAATCTCAAATCATAACATGTTCAGGTATGTTATATGATATGGCTCAATAACGTAGTTGGTGCACACTGCCTTCAAAACTGTAGGGATACAAGTACGAATCCAGCCAGAAGGCAAGTATTTGTAAGACGATAAATATTTGTACTCGACTTTTGAATGTATATGTATGTGTATAGCGTGTATACAACAAATCTTTTGCATCATCCCTGATGGGGTATCCAGAATACCCTAATACCGATTGCCACGATCTTCAGCTTTTCTCAGATTCATATTTTTTCACAGATTTCTAAATTATAAAAAGAACTTCTTTTTTTTTCTTACACGCACATCGGAAAATATTGCTCTTGCCCTTGTCCTTCATAAATTTCCTTCATAAATTTCCTGTATGAAATTTTCTCATGAGAAGAGTCACAGCCAACTACTTGCTCTTAAACACTGATTATTTTCTTTGTCGTCGGTCATTCATTCATGTATCATTCGTGGCCAAATCATTAAAGCACACCTTTGTCCATTTTATTGGTAAGAATTCACTTATATACCAAATGCTCTTTTTTTAAATTATTAATTTTCCACGTACATCGATTTGCTTTTATCTTTCTTATAATATACATCTTTGCTTCGCTCCCATACATACATGAAAGAGTCTCCAACACTTCGTGTATGGCAAATATATGCAATTTGACGACATCTTAAACACACATTTTTTAAACAAATTTTGACTGTTCCCACCGTCTAAGTTATGCATATCAGCATCCATATACATAAGTACATAAGTTTTTAAAACAAACTTTCTTTCTTTCTTTCTTTCTTCATTCTTCATATACATCAGTGCATAAGTTTTTAAAACACCCATTGGTGCCTTGGGGATCGAACTTGGATCTCCTGATTTAATTTCCGATTATCCTACCACTCAGCTATCGTGACTTTCTTGATAATGTGGTTTGAAAAAAGGTTTGCCATGTATCGAGCGTTAAGAGCAAACTCTCCTTAGAGAGAAGTCTATGCTAGCAGTTAGCTTTTAGAGTTAGTTCAGTTTCAGTTGTTCAACATTAATTATTAACACATATGGTTTACAACTATCTTGGCAGAATCTCTTCACCGTTCCGGTTCCTTTGCTTAAAAGTATGCTTCAATTTAAATAGTTTATGAAACAGCGTCAATCTAATATTACCTTTGATCGTGTTTTTAGTAAATTCGCTATCTCCGTGCATTTGTTTGAGAAAATTTTCTCATCAATATCGTGCGTACATCGTGTTTTTGCTCAATTTATTTTCACGTCGGATACCGGATGAGCAATTGCCCCGTCAACTTCCAAACATTTAAGTTCGTACTGAAAAAAATTATCTATGTGTTTAAAATTTGCGTCTGGTTAGTGTCCGATTGTTTCTCGAAAGAATTTAATCAAGTTCAATCTATACTAAACTAGTTTCTGCCAGCGTTTTTGGATAAATTCTTTATATATTCTCTTAAGGCAAAAAGTAGCCTGTCTCACTCTCTGTCAATCAAAAATAAGTTTCAGGTCTCTTACAGGAACCCTGCATTTTTCCTATCTATCCAAACATTGTCTGGAAAAATCGCTTTTAGCGATAGGATCGCTCATCGTTCGTCCCTTCTATTAAATCATCTTTTTTAACCGACTTTAAAAAAGAAGTTTCTCAATTCGGTTGTCTTTGTTTTTGTATCTCTTAATTCATATATGAACCATTGAAATTGTGAAATTTAGAAAGTTTTTTTTTCGAAAGGGCCAGTACCTTCAGTTGGCCATCACTGTCATCTCAAGTAAATCAAGAAAATTCGACAAATTTTTGGAACTTCACCTCTTTTGATTGAAATTAACTTCTTTGTTACATTGTCGAAGGGACTTAATTGTCTAGACTAGATCTTTGTCTACCCCTGTATAGGGAATGGCGTGAAGTAATAAAAATAAAAAAAATTGTCCATGATTAACGATGCTGGACTGATGATTGAAGCCACTCTTTAACGACTAAGATTTAGTCAATAACTTACGATTTTTCACAGATACTGCCCCGTTTGATATATAGGTTTGGGACGATAAAAATTATTTGGGCGTTTAGTTTAGTCCATCTACTGATTACATGATTTACGGATATCGTATTTAGGACCAACAGTTTCGCCTATTGCGGTATATAAAAAAGTTTAAACGATGGAAACCGAATATAAAATAACTTTATTAGTTAAACTTATTAATTATAACTTCAAATGAAATATTCTAATTAACATTACTTACTGACGTGGTAGAAGGCGATGCCGACAACAATGATATAACAGCCCATGATATATCAACCAAATATACATAATTATAATGTCAAAAAACACAAATTTAGCATCCATTTTACTTTTATTAATTTACACTTAGCGCCGCCTTATTTAACACTATTTACTAAACTGCTGCTGCTGCTAAATTTGAACACGTTGTAACAAGTGTAATGTAATAAGTTTAAAGTTGTAACAAGTTTAAGTTCTGGAAGGCCTACAGGCCTACAGGTTCATTAATACAACACAACTAAGTATAATAATACATTTAACATGTCATCGTCATAATAATCATCGTTACTGCTTATCAAAAGTCCATTACTGAACATAGGATTCCCCCAAAGATTGCCACAAAGAACGGTCCTGTGCCATCTGCTTCCTGCAATATTCTGTAGGTTGTCGCTCCATCTTCTGAGTCTTCGTACAACACTGCATTTGCTTATACAACGCTGCCACTTGAGAACCTTTCTTCCCCAACGGCTGTTAGTTCTAAGTGCTATGTTGACTACCGGCCTATTGCCATTGAAAAAAAAATATCTTCACGCATTCCCAATACAGGGGTAGACAGAGGTCAAGTCTAGACAATTAAGTCCCTTTGACCCACCTTCCACCGAAGATATTTTTCGGGACAAAGTGACAGGTGGTGAGCCCGTCGCCGCCTTTATGTCCAAGCCAATGATGAAATTCGTACATAAGTTTTTTGAAAAACTCATTGGTACTGCCCCACCTGGGGATCGAACTCGGGTCTCTCGACTCGAAATTCCGACCACCCAACAACTCGGCTATCGTGACTTTGCCATTGAAGCCTGCTGAATATCACAGCTATTTCGGTTAGCCTAGGTCTGCTGCAGATTCCATCATGTCGAGAAACGCCGAGCATAGCCATAGCATTTATCATTAACATTGACTTACTTTAATAATTGAGTAACAGGCTCATATTAGAGATCTTATCGCCGTGTAGCAAAACAAATAAAGACTCTTGTTCAATAAAATAACAGAAGCGTAGGATTTCTAGATGATCATACAAAAATACAATCACATATACCTCACATCAAATGGAATTTACGATCTATGGCACGAATACATTGCCAATTGCCTCACGACTCGGAAATTTCAGTTCAGCATTAACCATTAAGTTGTATACTACAAGGAACGATGAAATATTAGAACTAACAGAGCAATGGATACATCACAACAGTTTAGTACTGTTGTTGTCAATGCGCAAAGTAATGTATGCTGACCTCTTTTTAATACACGCAACATAAATAGTTCAGTGCGGATTAAATCGGGAGTGACCAGGGCGTGATAAATTATGTTTGACGTCCATAAGCTTAATATTAATGTATGTATCTATTTTACGTCGACGAATGGCGTACACGCCGGTTATCAATGTCACCAGCTCTCGAGATCCCGGGTTCGATTCCCGGACGGGTTAATATAGAAAATTACCTTTCCCATTTTCTCGGGCCTGGGTACCTAAGTACCCCAGCTATACTTTAGGATTAGAAGAAAGAAAGAAGAAGGAAAGAAAGTAGATTTATTAACTGCCACGAAACAGTACATATAAAAGTTAAAGCTAAGAATTACAATTTAAAATAGAATGTATTACTGGATTGCAGCAACGACAGGGCATCCGACTCAGCATATATGCTGTAGCAGTACTGCTGCAGCGCTGTTATTCTGCCGGTGCCGGTGGATTAAAGCAATATATGTCACGTTGTCTCTGTCTATGTATATATTTATTATTTTTTTATTGTTTAACCTTGAAATAAAGTAACAAATGACAAACTTAATTCCTGATAATTTTGAAAAGATCGATAAAGTAAATGGATCGATAAAATAAATAAATAGCGTTATACCAGTTAAATTATTAAAACTTTCGTCAGACATTATCAATCAAATAGTTAGAACTCACGTTATAATAATCGTTGTAGGTAAAGTCACGATAGCCGAGTGGTTGGGTGGTTGGAATATCAAGTCAAGATCCCCAGGTGTCAGGCTCGTACCAATGGGTTTTTCAAAAACTTATGTACGAAGTATATCCTTGTCTTGGACATAAAGACAGCGACGGGCTCACCAACCGTCACGTTGTCCCAAAAATATCTTCGGTGGAAGGTGGATCAAAGGGACTTAATTGTCTAGACTAGACCTCCGTCTACCCCTGTATCGGGAATTGCGAGAAGATATTTATTTAGTCGGTCTATAGTTATTTAGTTGTTAGGACCATCTAGTTTCGGACCTATCGCAGGTCCTTCATCAGGGTCAGTGGAATGAGTTCGCGCTCGCGTCCCGCTGAGTCGAGAACTTTATGTCCAAGCCATCGATATAAAACTTTAATAAGTTTTTGATAAAACCCATTGGTTCGAGCGTGCCAGCTGGGGATCGAACTCGGATCTCTTCACTCGAATTCCGATCACCCACCACTCGTCAATTGTGAGTTTCAAGAAAAGAGCTTATTAAAGGCTTGTAATGCTCCTTTCTGGTGTTTCGGATATTCGTTGATGTCAGTAATCACTTAATATCGTGTTCGATTCCTTCATCTATAAATAATCATATAATTGTAAATTAATCAGGCAACATTTTTTATTTAATTTTATTTGAGATTTCGTTAGCGACATCAAATTTGATATCCTTTTGCAGCTTCTGAATCTTTTCTTTAAGTTTCACGTCAATCGCCTTCTTTTTGTTCTCCATCGCCATCCTCCGGAGCAGCTCTTTCATCTCATTCACATCACTCAAAGTTTTATTCTCATTCGTGACCACAGCTTTAGGTTTCCTCTCGATATCAAGTACAGTTGCATTATTCTCGGCTAAATAATTGTTAATATCATCAAAGTAACTGTAGTTTCTGTAGGCGCAGTCTTTAACGTTTTTGATGAGGTCAAATGCCTCGTCTTCGAGAGTCTTCACCACTTCTATAAGGCAGGCTTCGTGCATAGCACCGTGCGCCATTAATTTCGTTAGTTCAACTACGCCGTCTATTAATTTGCCGGTTATCTCCATCATTGATGATTTTATAACTGGAGACTATGGGAATATGTTTACAGTTTGTTATTAGTGTTGTTTAACTATAACAAGTTTTATATGTTAGTTATGTATTCAGGTTTAACATTTAAAGCCGGTCGTTAAAATTATTGTTATTTCAAATAAAAAATAAATAAATAAATGTCTTCACGCAATTCCCAATACAGGGGTAGACTGAGGTCTAGTCTAGACAATTTAGTCCCTTCGACGCACCTTCCACCGAAGATATTTTCGGGACAACGTGACAGGTGGTGTGCCCGTCGCCGTCTTTATTTCCAAGCGAACGATATAATTCGTACATAAGTTTTTGAAAAACCCATTGGTACGAGCCTGGCACCTGGGGGTCGAACTCGGGTCTCTCGACTCGAAATCTCGACCACCTAACCACTAGGCTATCGTGACTTAACGACGTTATTTCAAAGCCAATAGATATATATGTTATATTCCTTAACAATGGGAACTAAAAATATAATATACTACCTGTATGGAATTGGCAGAACAAATTTTCACCTTTCTACCCGAGGGTATCATAAGAGGCGATTAACTTTTTGAATGGAGGTTGCAGAGGTTTACGATAGGCGACGGAAGTGATGTTGCATCCGTTGACACGTAGTAAGTTTCATTAACTTTTTCAATAAACATAGGCATTAGATCTTAATTTTATCTTTTACTTTTTCTTTGGTCCTATAGAATACGTTTATCGTGTAATGTTTATTAATATATTGTTTAAGCTTAAAATATTTATATTATAAACAATTTTAAACGAATTCATGATATTATCCACTTCATTAATAGCATTAAGGTCTATTTAACTTTAAGGGGATTTATATTATTAAGGGAAAATATATGGTTGGTATTATTGGTGTACTTTACATGAGTATTAAGGGAAAAGTCTTGAAAAAAAGACCATCTCCAAAAATGACAGACTAAAATATATCAGACTATAAAAAAGCAGTGGAATTAGAAAAAAAGGTAAGAGGTTTCTGATACTGCGGTTACTAATCCGCAGGGCAAACGTAACTTTTATGCAAAATCTTCCTGACAAAATAGAACTATGTTCTGTCCTGGACTTTTACTGGACGTTAAAAAAGCGAATCGCTTCGCTTTGTGGGCTTTCAGGTTATCAAAGTCTATATAAATAAGATTGGCTCGCTTCACGCTTGCATTTTGCGTGCTAGCATTTTTTCACTTTTAGTATTTTTTAATAATTTCGGATTACCCCGTTCAAGTGGTAACAAGATTATTGCTCCGCCACGCACCACTGGGAATGCAATCCCAAGATTTAATGAAAGCTTATGTTAGAAAAATCTTATAAATTTTTTATACCTTAGAGATGACACATTTTATGACATTCTTCAAGGAATCATGATCGTGACCGCACGACTTTAGGAGTCCGTCAATCTCTTTTCTTCTTTCGTAAATCTAAAAATATCGTTAACATTAAATATTTTGTAATTTGTTGATTCTTTTATTCCTATTTAATTCACCTATTTACAGATATTGTGGTCGCATTTACAGAGATATGTGGAGATAATTTCGTTAGTTGCCAAGTTACACAGCTCTTTTCACTGGAGTTTTTGTGAGATATACCATTATCATCTTAATAAATATTCAGTGTTAATATAAACTTCAAAGAACTTTATATATTTATTTAGCCGCATAATCTCTTCTCAATATTTGTGAATTTTAAGTATGTAAAGTACCAAAAAAGTTGACTACATAAAATTTTCGTCTCTCAGCGCCTCTTAAAAAACGATAGTGACATACTGATGATAATATTATATTCTTATTAAAACATACAAGGAAAAATGTCACTTTAGTGACAAATATAAATACTTTCTTAAAAAATCAATATTAAAATCAAACAACAAAACATTTTCAATGATTCTCCTATCATGAATTCATTGTTATTTAAGTCGCATAAATTCCGGTTCGTAGTGCAAAGCACTGATTTGCAGTAGGCCTCATAAACTCTTTAGAAATTCAGAAATACTTGTTGTATTTTTTTTTATGGAAAAGGTGGCAAATGAGCAGGTAGCTCGCGTGATGGTAAGTGATTACCGTCGCCCATGAACACCAGCAATACCAGAGGCATAGCAGATGCGTTGCCGGCCTTAGAGTGCCCCCCCCCAGAATTGGGGGAGGGGCGTGTGTGGACCTCCGGTTACCTGCATTCACCAGACGAAATGCAGAAGTTTGTTAGACTTCTACTTCACGCCGGTATTCTGTGAGGATGTGGTACTTCCCCGGTCGAGCCGGCCCATTCATGCAACAACAAAAGCTGATGCGTGGCTCTACCACTGTATATTTCTCCTAGTATTTATTGTGAATACATTATGTGTGCGATCTCCTACATTTGTGTATGAATGAGTTATTTAAATAAAATAAATAAATGTCTTCACGCAATTCCCAATATAGGGGTAGACAGAGATCTAGTCTAGACAAATAAGTCCCTTAGACTCACCTTCCTTTCGGGATAACGTGACAGGTGTTGAGCCCGTCGCCGTCTTTTTGTCCAAGCCAACGACATAATTCGTGCATTTCATAAATAATCCGTAAATAAATAAATACAATACACGGAGTGAGTTTCTCATGGCATCATCAACATTTACAATATCTTAACCACACACTCAACAACATCGGACTTAACATAAGAGCTAACATATATTCACCATTTTAAATAGATATCCTATTACGATAAAATTTTAAATTAATGCACCATATACATTTCATGGTACACCTACCGGCTTGACACCTTGTTTTATCATGTTCTTCAAGCCCACCACGCGTCCCACCGCACGGCTTGGATCCTGGCCTATCAGCGCGTAGCCGCACACCACCATCTGGTGCAACGCCTTTTCCGCCATCGCTGACGTCTCATTCTGTTTGCTCTTCAGACACGAATCTACCTTTAGTTAGTAAAACATATATTAGTTAGTTATTAGTTTCAATTCTCACATTATAAATGATGCTTCAGATATACTTAGTTTGTTTACATTTGAACTAAGATTTATTTTTTGATTTTTTACATAACACTCAAACTTGTAGGAGTCTACATAAGGTCGGCTAAGAACACGTCTGTTCGGACCTCTAATAAAAAAAGTAAAGTAGCAGCTTGAACATGCCCACAGCTGGGTGAAAGCCTTCTCTCAAATATATGGGATAGGTTAGAGTGGTGGAACGTCAGAGACGCTGTTCAGTACATACATGTATAGATAGAGACAAAATCACATACATTGTTCTGATCCCAATGTAAGCATCTTCAGCTCCTGTATAACACCAGTGCGTGTTGGCGGACTTCACATGTCTTCTTAATAATATTTTTTATAATTAGTTCTCTGACATGCGAGTTTCTTCACCACCGAACTCGTGGTAAATGTAACACATAAAATTGTTTTAACAATTTTAATGGTGCTGGCCCAAGAATTAAACTTGAGTACTTGCGTCTAAATCTGACCCTGACCATTAGACTTGTTTGTAACATTTTATACATTTGTATCGTTCATCAGTTGTTTGTGTGTTTGTCTTTTCTTCCCATCCTATTGCTATCACTTGAAGTTTCAATACCTGAACCCCTGTGTGCTTCTTCATCAGATCCAGCATGCCCTGCAGCTCTATTAAGCTGTCTTGAATGTGTGTCGTACCGTTTTGAAGCAACAGCCTGATTTTCACTAGGACCATATCCACTGACCTTCGAAAATTTAAATACTTAATAATAAAAATGTTTATTCTTCTCTAAATTACAAAATCTAATTGAGGAAAGAAGAAAGAAAGAAATGTTTATTCGAGGCTACAATAACTCAATATACAAATGTTAATATTGCATACTTCTCTCTTCATTCTATCTTTTTGAAACTATTATGTGGTTGATTTTTTTTAAGTTTTTTATTATATATACATATGTAGATAGGGACATCACATACATTTCTCCGATCCCAATATAAGATGCTAAAGCACTTGTGGTATGGGAATCGGAAACAACGAAGGCACCACAAACACCCAGACCCGGAAAAACATAGAAAAAGTGGTTATTCTACATTGATGGGACCTCGAGATGGTGAAAACCAGTGTTTACGCCACACGTCCTCTGAGGAAAGTAGATTCATTAATTCAAGAATTATTCTCAAATCTGACTAATATTTTTAATGCTGAGTATTTTAGTTGCGAACTGAAAAATATTACGAAACAGGTTCGATTTTTGGATTAAGATTATTTACTAATTTGATAATAATGTTATAGGTTTGAACAAATATTTAGTTTTAAATTTTACATTTATTTTGAATTCTAAAAAGTAGAGAGATAAGTAGTTAGAGATAAGTAGAAATCAGAATTTAGATCAGCAGATTCAAGTTTGGTATCTGGAAGGACAATAAATTCGTGTTGGAAAGTGGTTTGGAATTGGTAATCGCTTATAAATAATTGCCATCTAGAAACATCAAAAAGTCACGATAGCCGAGGTGATGGGAATTCGAGTCAATAGACCCGAGTTCGATCCCCAAGGCTCGTACCAATGGATATTTTTATCAATTTACGTACGATTTATATCATTGACTTGGACATGAAACACGACGGCGACGGCGACGGGCTCACCGGCAGTCACGTCGTCCCAAAAAATTCTTCGGTGGAAGGTGAGCCGAAAATACTGAATTGTCTAGACCTCTGTCTACCCCTGTATTGAGAATGACGTGACGGTAATCAAAAACTTTGTCTATGTTACGAAGAACGCCTAACGTCAGACATAAAATTTAAAATCGGGAAGGAAGGGAGGACAACAATTACTAAACATGATCTATCATTGTTAGATTCTAATGGATAGATTTTAAAAATATAATGTCACTGACCTTTCAAGATCCACTTGAAATTTTCTTTCGATACTTTGCAACAAGTCCTCGCTTAGTTTCTGCGTGATATCGTCTTCTATTACCTTATCCACTTCATCCTTTGACAATTCCTTCGCTTCGGATAACTTCATATGAAGTATTATGAAAGCAGAAATGATAATAACAAAAGTGGTAATAACTCCACACATCTAAATCCAAAAATTTTAAATCTGCTGATTCCGGTCTGCTATATTTTGGTCTAGAATTTTTTATGCGATAATTATCCTGTATTCTATTGTTAGCTAATGATATTTTAAAGTTGTTTTCCTAAGTCGCCTCTTACGACGCCCATGGCCAGAAAAGGAATGAGATATTATCACGCCTAATACCTAACAGCATCCTTTAAACGCTCTTTTAACGCACAGTAATGTAGGTACTGCGATGGCCAATCCGTTCGGCAAGCATGGTGATTATGGCACATTCATCTAACGGATGAGACCTGCAGTGAAAGTTTTTACAGACTGTTAAGTTAAAAAAGCATATATTAGCGAACCAGTAAGTTAAACGACAGCAAAGCTCCAAGTAGAATTTGCAGATAGAACCCGTGCCGCATCGCAACCATAGCGCGCATATAAAATACAATAGACTATAGCCCGCGTAGTTTGCTGAATTCGTACCAAAGTGTTTTCGATAAAACAAACAATAAAATGTATTTTACGATGAAGACAATTTAATACTTTTGTGAATTCACTCTATTTCAGTGGTGTTTGTAGAATTACTATTACGCAATCGAGATTTTTGAGTGCTAAAAGTAATATGGAATAGTACCACAGTCTCTTAGAACAGCTATCTGGACTCCTTCTCTGTCTAGAAATCGTCTCGATTAGTAAAACGCTCTTACCCGTTGTTAATTATTGTATTAATAACAGTATCACAAAAATTTTGCGTTAATTTTTATGCTCCATTATAAATATATAATTGGGTTGCTATAAATTTGTTAATAGTAGTACTATGGGCATACCAATTCGTAAGGAGAAAAATTCAAAGACTAAACCATCATCTGCCACCAGCTATCAGGGTGGCAACTGCTATGGAAGTATACACAGCCAGTAGCACCGGGCACTGAGAGATTCCATCTTAAATTCCATCATTATTCAGTCCTTGGAGGCGTCAATGCATTTGTAACCTTATCATTTATCTTCACGCAATTCCCAATACAGGGGTAGACAGAGGTCTAGTCTAGACAATTAAGTCCCTTCGACCCTCCTTCCACGGAAAATATTTATTTTATTATTTTACAAATTAAAAAAAAAACAGTTTTATCATTTATTTTTATATTTGTTCCTCATAATTTACAAATAAATAAGGAAAACCAGCAAGGTATAAACATTTACTGACATCTACACGGTGAACGCTTACTCTTAAGTTTTCTGTTTTGATCGACAACCTGAAAACATGTGTTGTGTACATTTTAAGGTTTATAAATGAAACTTGATAACGTCACAGAATGTATAAAGTGATCAGTGATCAAATAAATATCTCTCCATTTTAAGAGAAGCCAAATATCTTTCTTAGATATTTCGCTTCTTTTCTTTCTATGATCTATAAGAAGAATATCTCTTATCTTTATAAGAAGAATATCTTTCAATTTTAATTATTTACCGACTCTTTACTGTAACAACACGCAAAACGACACAGATCCTGTGAATCCATTCGGCCCAGTATTTTGTAAACCTGAAAAATAAAAATAAATTACACCAAGTCATTAAAAATAGTGAATCATTTAGAGAAAAAAAAGTCGCGATAGCCGAGTGGTTGGATGGTCAGAAATTCGATCCCCAGGTGGCAGGCTACATGACATAAAAAAACCACATAATTTACAAATAATATAAGCCATACAATACAAATTATAAAATACTACTTATTACAAACTATGTAGTATAATAGTTACTTATTTAGTTTAAATTTATTTAGCTGTATACGTGGCCGTATTTTTTCATCTCGTTGCGGTCTGAAAAATCAAAAAAAAAATATGTATTCGGCTACAACAGATGAACCTGATGGCTACCGATACTGCGATCGCAAATCCGTTTGCCAAGCGTGTCGTTTATGGCAAATCCTCCTCATAGAAGACTTCATAGCAGCTGTTAAGTTAGTAATTAATATCAAAAACATGCAGCTTGCCTGAATTTTAACTCGATACAGAGCGTCCAGAGTCATCGTCACAAAAAGCTTAAATGTTTCAACCACTTTTTTAACCGCACTGAAATAAATTTTTGTTGGTAAGAGACAGAGAAAAGTATTGAAAAAGGCATAATAGCTACCAAGTAATGATAAAATACAATAAATACATACATACGTAGACATGAACAACATTACATACATTGCTCTGATCCCAAAGTAAGTGTTAAGGAATCATAAACGTCATACCACAAACACCCCGACCCGAGAAAATGTAAGAGTATTTTCTACATTGACCCGACCGGGAACCGTACCTGAGACCTCAGAACCGGCGACACCATGAAAATCAGTTTGTACGGCACTCGTCACTGAGGTCACTTGTGATACGTTGCTGCTCGAATACCGTGCCTTTAGCTTCGAAGGTAGGGTAGGTCCCTTTTAAGCTATCAGATCGTCGGTGTTTTTCTAAGAGTGACATACTTGGCCACAGTTATTTAATAATTAAACTGACAAACAATTAAAGACCTACTTCACTGCAATATTATGTAATTGACGTAAATAGAGAGCTGCTTCGTTCCGTTTTACTGACCAATTGATCCCATTTGCGGAAGATAAATATTCAGACGGGTCTCCCAATGGGAACTGCTGAAACACAACAAAGACAAATTAAATAAGAGTAAATAAAGGAAGGAGACGGTTACATATACAGTTTGAGTAATTGTAATTTTCATCGAAACTTCATCGAAAAATCATTTAAAGTAGTACAACACACGTTGAGTGGTCGAGACTTCGAGTAAAGAGACCCGAGTTCGACCCCCAGGTGGCAGTCGTACCAATGGGTTTTTAAAAAACTTATGTACGAATTATATCGTTAGCTTAGACATAAAGACGACGATGGGCTCACAACCGGTCACGTTGTCCCGAAAATATCTTCGGTGGAAGGTGGGTCGAAGGGTATTAATTCTCACTTGACCTCTGTCTAGCCCTATATTGGGAATTGAATAAAGTCGCAAGTTTTATTTTTATGTAGGTTATAATTATAACATACATCAAAATCAGTATTACATTGCCCAGTAAACATAGCCCTTTTACAACTGATAGCTGACGTAAAGATAAAAAACCGGAAACGTATAACAAACTTACTATTATGAAAGCGACGAATAGTGTAAACAACATAAGTTTCGCGAATGCTGATGGACAGACGTTTCCTGTAAGTAAAAAATAAAGTGTATTGAATTCACGCGAGCATATATTACGGGAACATACGAGTATGTCACGATAGCCGAGTGATTGGGTGGTCGGAATTTCAAGTCAAGTGGCAGGCTCGTACCAATGGGTTTTTCAAATACTTATAAACGGATTATATCGTGGGCTTAGACATAAAGACGGGCTCACCACCTGTCACGTAGTCCCGAAAATATCTTCGGTGAAAGGTAGGTCAAAGGGACTTAATTGTCTAGACTATACCTCTGTCTACCCCTGTATTGGGAATTGCGTGAAGATATTTATTTTATTTATTTGTATATTACGAGCGATTCAACTAATCAATCTAAGTTAATAGTTACCGTTAATAATACTAAATAAATATTAAATGTATGTACTTATATCGATAAATAAATGATTTAATTTGATATCTTCACGCCATTCCCAATATTGGAGTAGACAGAAGTCTAGACAATTAAGTCCTTTCGACCCACCTTCCACCGAAGACATTTTTTGGGATACTAGAATAATTATTTTAATAGGTCATAAATGACAATTTGACGACCTCGGTGGGTGAGTGTTCGAAACATGGTGTCGCCATCCCTGACGTCCCAGCTTCAATCCTCGGACGGGTTGATATAAATAACTACTTTTTTACTTTGTCTCACAAGTGCTTTAGTAACTTACTTTGGGACCAATGCAATCTATATGTATGATTTTATTTCGTCTCTATATAGAGTTACTCGCATAGAGTTATTTATAGACTCCCATAGAGGGATATATATGAGGAGTAATTTCGTATTACCGAGCTTAAAATCACATACTGAAGTTTTCACTTCAAACAAAGTTAATGGCATGTGGTATAATCATTTAAACGCGTAATGCACAGGCTCCAGCGCCTTTAAACCAGAGAAACTTGTTAGGCTTTAAATTAAATAAAATCTATAAGTATGTTTTTACAAAATTTTGAGGTCGTCATTACATTAAAAAAGGTATTTTTTTTAAAGAGAAACTGTCTGACCATCTGTTGGTAGCCAATCGCAATTTCAAAGTTTTTCCATTAATCGCCTCTTACGGCACCTACGGAAAGAAAGGGGGCGTAATCTTCTTACGCCGCAACCTCCCAGTCTTATGCGATGACGGGCTAACCATCTCGAAAAATACCAGAACAAAATAAATCAGACCGGTGACGCGCAGGGACGTCTACTTAACAAGCTTGGCGATTTCGCAAAATCCTTTTTTCAGGTCTTTGTCCTGCAGTGGTTTTGCAGGGCATTGAAGAGTTAAGTAAGCAACCAAATCATGGTAAACAGCACTCATTGTCTCTCAATGATGATTTTCTTTTGAAGCAAGGCGCGCTAAAACTCGAACTCCATTTCCTCAGCCTTGTACGTACTTGACTTACCTTGGGATGTTACCAAGTCATCTTGTTCCATTGTAATAGCTGTTCCTCTATTTTGTGACATTAAACAGTTTCCTTAAACATTTAATACATATTTAGGATCTTTTATACGAAAATTTAGACCTCTGTTATATATACGTATTATCTATGAATTTCTTCGTTGACGTACATTTAAAGCAAACATCAAAGAGTATTTTACAATATCAAAGAGTATATAATCACTACGTTATAACAGTCGGTACATAATCATCACATGTGTTATACTTCTATGCACTATGGTATTGAACAGAAATATATTCAGAGTTGAATAATGGGGACGACCAAAATCCCCAAATTAGTGCTTGCAACAGTTGTATTTTTATTCCAAAATCATTGAAATTATTAAATATTATGCTAAGTCACGATAGTTGGGAGGACGGGATTACATGTCGAGAGTTTAATTTTAATTTATTTAATATTTATGCTTCAGAATGCAAAGTAGATTGCTTGAGTGGTTGGGCAGTCGGAACTCAGTGTCAAGATGGTCAAGATTTAGGTGGCAGGCTCGTACCAGTAGGTTTTTTAAAAATACGTATTCATTATCGTTGCCTTGGACATTATCACAGCGACGGGCTCTCCACCTGTCAGGTTTTTCTCAAAAATATCTTCGGTGGAAGGTGGGTCGAAACGACTTAATTTTCTAGACCTCTATCTACCGATGTATTGGGAATGGCGTGAAGATACATATGTTTTCACAAAATTAAACTGATTTATTGTCACACAAACTGTGTTTTATTGATCTTCATAAAAATTATTCGTGAGCGTAATAACGTGAGCATAGCGATATTTAGACATTTCATAAAGGACTGCATTTAGAATAATATTTTCTTCTTTTATCCTAATGCAGTTTCTCAAACAGGGTATGCAGAGGTCGAGACAATGAAATCCTTTCGACTCAATTTTTATTGTATGTTATTTGGGACAACGTGACAGGTGGTGAACCATTAGTGTCCAATCTAACGGTACAATATATTTACATATATACATATTTACATGAATAAATATTAATATATACAAATAAACATTCGTCACTCGAGTACAAACGTTCATATTCATCACACAAATGCCCCTAACGGGGTCCGAAATCGCAACCCCAAGCATCGAAGGCAGGACTATATCTGAAAATATATATTTTTTAATTTTGAAATGTTGGTTAATACGTTCATAAGGGTCGTATACCCCGATATGTAGTTATCTGAACAGTGAACATTAACAGTTTTTAATGATTATAAATCATATATCAGTCACAATAGCAGAGTGGTTGGAATATCGAGTCAAGAGAACCGAGTTCGATCCTCAGGCGGCAGGCTCGTACCAATGGGTTTTTCAAAAAAACTTATGTACGAATTATACCGTTGCCTTGGATATAAAGACGGCGAAGGGCTCACCACCTGTCAAGTTGTCCCGAAAATATCTTCGGTGGAAGGTGGGTCAAAGGGACTTAATTGTCTAGACTAGACCTCTATCTACCCCTGTATTGGGAATTGCGTGAAGATATTTATTTTTATTTTATAGACGTTATGCTAAACAATTAATTACTAAGTTAAAGCGATTTTATTCTTAATTTAACCATTTTTTCTCTTTAATTTAATATTGACGTATTAAATGAAAGAGAGAGTGGGTGATATTGTTTATTACTTTTTCACGCGCTCTGCAGGACATCTGCCAATACAGGTTACACCCTTTTCAGCACACGACGGACAGTCGCTACCGATGAACGCATCTCTCTTCTGATTGGTCCCACTGGTGCCTGGCTCTGTATCATCTCTCTCTTCCTCCAATCTGTGCATTTTTATATCCGTATCGTTCAGTGTAACACGTTTGATCTTAATTTTTGCGGTTTCATCGAAAGTGAAGTTAGTCGATGTTGTCAAGAATTTTGGGGCTACCTAAAAGGTAATCGATCAATACTGGACATTACGTCGTAGAGAAATATAACAGTGATATGCAAAAAAATAAAAAGCTTAATATGCTTTTTTAACTTCAATATACGTTTTTCAAGTGCAACGTTGAGAACTAATTGTGCGTAATTTGATAGAAAGTCACGATAGCCGAGTGGTTGGGTGGTCGGAATTTCAATAGTCAATAGTCAATAGACCCGAGTTCGATCCCCAGTTGGTAGGCTCGTACCAATTCGGGTTTATCAAAAACTTATGTACGAATATCGTTGGCTCGGACATAAAGGCGGCGACGGGCTCACCACCTGTCACGTTGTCCCGAAAATATCTTCGGTGGAAGGTGGGTCGACGGGACTTAATTGTCTAGACTCGACCTCTGTCTACCCCTGTATTGGGAAGTGCGTAATGTGATAGAGCAAGGATGGAGCACACTTTTACGTCATAGAGACAAAGGGTAGAGTCACCATCGTCATCTTCATCATCATAACAGTCTATCAGAAGTCCACTGCTGAACATAGGTCTCCCCCAAATATTGCCACATAGATCGGCCACGGTCCTGTGCCACCTGCATCCATCAACTCCCCGCAACACTACGCAAATCGTCGCCCCATCTTGTGGGGGGTCCTCCTGTACTGCGTTTACGAGTAGACACACGTTTGGAAAGAACGGTAGAGTATCTTACAAAAATTGCAAATTGGATACTGGCAATGTTATTTGACATTGCTACTATTCATAAAACAATATTACGCAACTTTCCTGTATTTTTAAAACATTTTGTTACAATCGACTAATTCATTCATTACCTGAATGGATCTTCGTAATGAGTCTTGATTCTGTGATGTTGAACTCATAAGTTGGTCATACACGTCGCAGCACTGAAATTTAAATTAAATAAATTATTATACGTTATTAAATAAGTTATTATAGGTATTCAAAAACTTTTAATTTTTTTACAAAATATTAATCAATCAATAGTGACTACGTACTTAACGACGTGTAAAAGTTAGCTAGGATCCAAACACCTGTTTCCCAATAGAGGTAGACAGAGGTCTAGATAATTAAGTTCTTTCAACCCACCTTCCACCGTTGACATTTTTTGGAACCACGTAACAATTGGAGAGACTGACGCTAACAGTATGTCCAAAACAACGATATAAATCGTACATAAGTTATTGAAAAAAGCCATTGGTACGAGTCTGCCACCTGGGAATCAAACTCGGGTCTGTTGACTCGAATTCTGGTCACCCAGCCACTCCGCTATCGTGTCTTTTTTGCAAGGAAAATTTGCCATTATCGCCACGCTTGCCTGTGCCAGCCATTTATCTAGACGCTGTTTTTTAAGATGACTTACATACATACATAGATTACGGCCTGTTAAAGTCTACTGCAGGACATAGTCCTCTCCCTATAGGGAGGCATTATCGTAGTTGCCACGCTTGGTAAGCGGATTGGCGATCGCAGTACCAGACTACTCGCACCTCGGACGCTGCTGCCCGTCCTCAGTCTGATTATTTTCGTCTGATATTTTTAGAGATGGCTATCCCGCCATCTATCGGTCGCACTAATGATATTTAAGGCTGTTTCACTATTTCGCCTCTTACGAGACCCACGTGAAGAAAGGGACTGGCAATATTTTAATGCCGTTACCACGCGGATTATCCTTTTCGCATAATAGTATTTATGGCTTCCTGTTCTGACGATCTTCGTGGACGAGTGGCGTACACATCGATTTTCATAGTGTCGCCAGTTTTGATGGCCTGGGTTCAATAGCCGGTCGAATATACTTTTAATACATTTTGTTGGGTATTTTTGTGGTACTTTCGATTTTTCCGATTCCATAAAAAGCGTTATGTAGCTACTTACTTTGGGATCAGAGCAACATATGTGATGTTGTCAATATGTATGTATGTATTTGTTTTATAGAAAAGGGAGGCAAACGAGGAGAACACCCGTAATACCAGAGGCATAACAGATGCGTTGCCTCCCTTAGAGTGCCCACCCCCGGATTGGGGGAGAGGGGGGTTTGTGGGCCACCTGCACTCACCAGACGAAACGCAGAAGTTTATTAGACTTCTACTTCACGCCGGTATTCTGTGAGGTCATGGTACTTCCCCGGTCGAGCCGGCCCATTCTTGCAACAACAAAAGCTGATGCGTGGCTCTACCACTGTTGTTTATTTATTTATTATTATAATTTATTAAAACTATATATCCAATGTTGAAAAAAAAGAAAAGGTTGGAAAAAGTTGTCAAAAATCGTAAAAAGTCACTAAAAAAAAACTATAATAACAACTTGCCATTTTTATAAAATCGTAGTACGCCTCGAAAATGATTCTCATTACATAAGCGTACATCTCCGTTGCTGGGCTACAGGTCCTGGGAAAGAAATGACTATTATTATTAAATCTTCACGCATGGTCTCTGAGAACAAGTTGCTTCTTTCAGATTCATAATTTTCTTCGTAGAGGTGCGTCTATAAAAATTCATTGATTTTATTGAATCTTCACGCATTCTCTATACTGGGGTAAGACCATTTAGTCCTGACGACGCAGATTCACCTGAGCGACCCGCCATCTTTATGGCCTAAGATATAAACCGTGCATCCCCGTCACCTGGGGATGGAACACAGGTCTCTTGACTCGAATTCCGATCATCCAACCACTCGGCTATCTTGACTGAGAACTAAAAAAGGTCTACTAAATGAAATAAGCACTGACCGGATCACATTCTCCACTAACGCGCAAGGGCAGGACTCGCAGACACAATCGCTGTTGGGTGCGTGGCTGCTGGACGGCTCTTCAGGGTCCACATATTGATTTGATGGGTAACTTGGCACATCAGCTTTCCTGCTCTCTCGGCAGGACAGTCGGCAGCTGCCGGACCAGATCTCTTGAATGGCCGAAGCAGTAGAAGTGAACCGTCTATCGTTACGTGTCTGTAATACTCCAAATTTAACATGAAACCATACATACATATATACAAAGGGCCTGTTAAAGGATACTGCATGACAGGCCTCTCCCCTAAATGACGATTTTTCACAATCCTTACGATTGGCAAGCTAATTGGATCGCAGTACCAGTCAATAATCTCTCCCATCTCATTATTACGTATCTAAGTGTAAAACGTTGGTAGCGCCAATAGCCTAACGGTGAAGGGTGTGGACTGCGAGACTTAACGACACAGGTTCAAGCCCGACATTGAACTACATCATCTTTATAAATTTTATTTTATGTATCTATTTGTTTTTCCCACTATATTTAGTTTACTTGGGTTGCCTGGAAGAGTATTGTATGGTATCTAGCACCTTAGATGCGTCTGCCACCATTAGGCAATCGCTTCAAACGCTTCAGACTTGGTTTACATAGAGATGACAACATCTTTGGACTCCCTCATCGTTGCATTTATTGAACCAATGATGAGAAAATTCGAGTTATCTGGAGTGCTTTGATGGTTTGGAACCTGGAACTGGCTAGTAGCAGTACCTTAGCTAAATGGAGTGTTGGTACTGTGTAATGATGACACTGGTTAAATGCAGTGTCAGTACCAGAGCACAGATGATACCTTCTCCTCCTGTACTAGTCTGAGGGATTTAGTCTTAAAATCTTAAGTTTTTTTCGTAGTTGGATTTACTAAGCAATGCAAAGTAGAGGAAAGACCTGTACATACTTTGTTATAACCTAAAGTGATATCAAGCTCTTACACGTGAGATAAAGAGTTTTAACTCTACTATCACAACGAAAGTTCTGGATTCTAAAGCCAAAAGGCAGCTTTTATTGCAAGGTAGCTCTGCTGCTACCTGGCCAAACCAGGTCGGCATCACAGGTGACCATCACTCCCATCAAAAGAAACTACTTCACCTAACTAGATCTTCGCAAACGTAGGCAGGCGATAATTTATATAACTGGATATAAGTGTGTTGGTATAAAACTTCTGACAGCAATAGAAATGCTGCAGACAGCAGAAAACTAATTATTCTATATACATAAATCTCAATAAACTTACGTATGCGTAAAAAATACTAGCGAATAGGATGAAGAAGAAAATATTCATATACATTAGGCCGATGTTCCATCTAGAAAGATAAAGTAAATATATTAAATTAATCAAAGTGTTTTTCTATCGTCTGCTTTTACCTCCGTACGTTATTTAGCTTGAAGACATTCTGGAAGATTTTACTATTTATTTTATAGTCTCGTTTACATTTTGTTAAGTATTGTAATATAATTTAAATAAATGTGAGTTTTATACAGGTATATGGTTATTTATACATTTCGTCTGTCTAATTAAAATTTAGTGATTACATGCTCTTTGACTTTGATTGATTGTATCAACATACACAACACCAAAGAAAATATAGCCACTACGTTCTATATGGCATCAAAGAGTACTTAATCGTTCCGTTTTATATAAGGGTTTATTATCATATTATTTAAGGTATCATTTTTAAATCACAGATAAAAATATCATTGCTTTCCAGAAGTCACGATATTCGAGTAATTGGGTGATCGGAATTCGACTCAAGAGACCCGAGTTCGATATAATATAATACTTATATACGAATTATATCGTTGGCTTGGGCATAAAGGGGCTCATCACCAGTCACGTTGACCCAAAAAATTTCTTCGGTGGAAGGACTACATACATATGACGACACGTAGATGTTTCGTGTGCTCGGGTTGCCATAATCGCCACATTTGCACCTTAGGCGCTGTTGCCCGTCACCGGTCTGCTATATTATGGACTGGTATTTTACGAGATGGTTATCCCGCTATCTATCGATAGCCAAAAAGTTTATAAAGGCGTTTCCCTTAGTCGCCTCTTACGACACCCACGGGAAGGAAGGGTGGTATATTTGTACACCGTAACTACGCAGTAAAAGTTGATAAATTCTATAACAAAATCTGGCTACCCTTTCAAAATATTTAGTTCATACTATATTACTTTCCAGACACAGAGGGTGTAAGCAGTGGATGCGAGGCAAGCGTTGTAAGAGACGAGATAGCAAGAGACTATGCCGCACTACAGTCCAGACTTCGGAGGGAGTTCTCCGATAGACGGGGCAAAATGTACGCTGGTGAGTAAATGTATATCAAGCGTAATGGTAATACCAAACAAAAGAAAACTAAAATATACGACGATCTCCTAGTAGAGATGCGTACACACCAGTTTTCAAGGTGTTACCAGCTCTGTTGTCCTGTGGTGTTCGATTCAGTGTCAGATTAATGTGGGAAACCACTTTTTGTCTATTATTTTGGTCTACTCTCAACTCTATGTCTACAACTATGTCTACAACTAGGTGAACTCTCTATATGGTCTTAATTAATGTGGGACCTTCGTTGTTTCTGATGTCGTTACTTATTCTACTGATTGGATCAATGACATATTTTCTATATTTATTTGTAATATAACATCACTAGCATCTGCTCGCCGTTCTCTGGGAACTTTTTTATGAGAAAAGTCGATAAATAGCTCATACATGGATACAGCAACAAAGCTCTTGAAGTTACCTCGTTTAAAAGAATTTCTTTTAAACGAGGTAACTTCAAGTTGAAGAATTTCTTTAAAAGAAATTATTAATCTTTTGCAGTTTCAAGTCACCGTGAATATGGACCACATTTTCAGTTTGAACATTTTCATTTTAACAATAATAGTCACGATAGCCAAGAGGTTAGATAGAGTTCCATCCCCGGGAGGTATGCTTGTACCAATGAGTTTGTGCAATACTTATGTACGATTTATATCTTTAACATGTACATAATGACGACAAAGGGCTTACCACTTGTTACGTTATTCCAAAAATCCGGTGAAATTTGGGTCGATGGGACTAAATTTGTCTAGACCTTTGACTATCCATGTATTGGGAAATGCTTTGGGAATATAAAAAAAAACAATTACTTTCAACACTGTAAACTACCATCACATATTCTATTCATCTCTGTCCCAAATTTTATGTCTTTTTATGTACACATCAATATACTGGTATTAGTCAACGCCTCTTTAATTGGTGGGGAATTTAATTCCAGCAACAAGACCGGTCGCTACGGAGGAGCAACTGTCAGCTGATTTTCGCAAAAAGCTAACTGAATGGCAGCGCATGAAAGGAGTGAGGCAGCCCCCACCAGTACCAGCGCGCCAGGATCTCAGCGAAGACTTCCTCAAGAAATGGGGTACTTATAAATTTTTATCATAACCTTTTAAACAGAAGTGGACCTATGAGAATGCAATACCTTTACCAACGCAGCCGCATTGGTGAAATGTAGATACCGTCCGGAAGAATTACGAGATGGCGACACCTTGAAAACATCGGTTTTCAAGGTGTCGCCTTCTCGAGGTCCCGGGTTCGATTCCCGGTCAGATCAATGCAGAAAACCCATTTTTCTACATTTTCTCGGGTGTTTGTGGTTATTTTCGATTCCCATTATCCCAAGTGTGTTATGAAGTATGTGATGTTGGCCCTAACTATATAAAATAAGGGAAAGAGAAGTAGAGAGAAGGAGAGAGGAGTTACTTCACTAGCCGGACGAATGATAGACACAGAGCGCTGTAGCCTCAATACCAGCATGGATGTTGTTAGTATCTTTGAGGTTTGACTCCATTCTAGCCTGCCTAGGTGGTAATTGGCAAAAACCGTTGTCTTGTTCTACCGCGAAAATATTTACATCATCATATTATAATCACCATAAAGCTCTGCAAAGGTTCTCTGCTGAGAGATATACGCTTCGTCCGTAGGGGAGGATTTCCCATGGTCACCACGCTTAACAAGCAGATCGTCGATTACACTTATTACTAGATACGCCACTTCTTAGACGCTGTTGTCCGTCACCGGTCTGGTATGGTGGTACGGTTTAGACAAGGTTATCCCGCCATCTCTTAGCCTGCCATTTACAAGGCTTTTCACTCAGTCACCTCTACGATACCCACGGGAAGGAATAGGGATGGTATATTCTTTCGGGGTAAACCCACGACAAATTGTTAATTATGCATATAATTATTTTCCAAATTAGGTAAACAATATGAACTGTTCCTTGTATCTGTATCTAATTAAAAAAAGCACTAACATTTATTTATTAGATGAGTGGACGCGAATGAAAGAGACCAACTCGGTGCCAGCTTGGGAAGAAGAGGCGAAACCAGATGAAGTTTTAGTTCAAACGTCTACAGGGCTGTTCAAATTTCAAGGTACATTCTTAAAAATCGATCTCGCCAATCGACAACTAGTAAAGTCTGTCTACTCTGTCTATTATAAGTACTAGCCCCATCGCTATGATGGGGCTGTCATGTATAATAATGGTGGTAAAAAGTCACGATAGCCGAGTGGTCCGGTGGTCGGAATTTCGAGTCGAGAGACCCGAGTTCGATCCCCAAGTGGCAGGCTCGTACCAATGAGTTTTTCAAAAACTTATGTACGAATTATATCGTTGGCTTGGACATAAAGGCGGCGACGGGCTCACCACCTGTCACGTTGTCCCGAAAATATCTTCGGTGGAAGGAGGGTCAAAGGGACTTAATTGTCTAGTCTAGACCTCTGTCTACCCCTGTATTGGGAATTGCGTGAAGATATTTATTTATTATTTATTATGTATAATAATATGAAATTAAAAAGCATACATCATTAATCAAAATTAAATGCCACAATCCTGATATTGAATCACTGGTATGAGAAGATTGTAGTCTCATTTAATTTTATTACCCTCTAGGTATTTCTCGATCGTTCACCCGTAAGCTGCACGAGTGGGAGAAGTCCAGAGGCATCGCCCCTGAGGCTTCCACCTCGGCACTGCTGAGAGCTGCGCGGGCCCGCAATAAGACTCCCGCCGCTCCTCTCACTCGCACGCAGTCCGATGGCAGCGTGGCGCCATCTGCTGGCACTGGTCGACGTCACGGCTCCAGTCTAAGTGTCAATGACGTGGACGATTTCGATTCGGAATACGATATGGAGCACTCGGTAATACTCATAATTACAATTATTTAGCTGCTTGTTTATTTTACCATAAAAAAAAGAACAAATCATAAGTTTTCAATTACAAAACAAAATGAAATTGGTAAGATCCAAATAATAAAATAATAGTGTCTTAAAAAAATAAAATGTATACAAAATGTGTTATTGGCAAAATAGGAAAGCAACAAAAGAATCTACGCACATTATAGGTTGCGGAAGACACAAAACTGATTTTCAGACTGACAGATAGCCGAGTGGTTGGACACGATAGCCGAGTGGTTGGATGGTCGGAATTTCAAGTCGAGACACCCCAGTTCGATCCCTAGGTGACAGGCTCGTACCAATGGGTTTTTCAAAAACCTATGTACGAATTATATCATCGGCTTGGACATAAAGACGGCGACGGGCTCACCACCTGTCACGTTGTCCCGAAAATATCTTCGGTGGAAGGTGGGTCGAAGGGACTTAATTGTCTAGACTCGACCTCTGTCTACCCCTGTATTGGGAATTGCGTGCAGATATATTATACATAATATTATATTTTTTAAATATTATATTATATATATAAGATATATTACATATAAAACAATATTTTATTTTTCCTGAAATCAGCTGCAATGCTTTTGATATGTTATCCCTAAATTTCTACCTACCGTCTACTAACTTATAATTTTTGATTTAAACGATGTTTCTCATTTATTGTGGGTAGTATAAACATAAAAAATTTAATATTAGTAATAAGCTCTGTCAATACCCTGATGATGCCATAAGGCGAAACCGGTCGGTTAACTAATAAATAATCGAAATAAAGTGAATTGTGTACAACTGTTGAACAATGAATTTTAATGCAAAGCAATTTCACCAAGTTTCAACAATCGCAAGTATAAATTATATTTAATTTTTTTAGACTGACAGATTGTTACTCGCAAATAAATAAAAAATAGAAATATCTTCACGCAATTCCCAATACCACCTGTATATACCCCCTATAGACAGAGGTCTAGTCTAGACAATTAAGTTATTCCACCCAAGATGTTTTCAAAAAAATTTTTACCGACAAGTCTTCTTCTTTTTTACAGCCTATCAAGAGTGTCAATTCAGCAGTGAAGCTGCAAATAGCCTCCCCCAAAGCTTACCACAAAGAACAGTCCCCAGTTCTTTCCGAAACATTCTCCAAATTATGTCGAAAATTTTATCCAAATTTGCCATCATTAAAAAATCACAGAGCATAATCGGAAACTAGTACTCCGATACTGCGCTTGCTAACACTCACCTAACCTGGTGGCTGTGGGTAACTGATCTAGAAATAAAGCCAATGAGATTTGGCGAATTGAATAATTACAGAAAGAAACTTATTAAAAAAATAACGGTTTCAAATATTATTTCCAGCCTGATGGTGCTGATGATATAGATGGCGATAACACTCGTGGCGCAGTCCTAGTCGAAGTGGAAGCAGAGGAGGTGTGCACCGCCGCTCCTCTGATGGCAGTCTCCCCACGCCACACTCCTCAAAAGCCAGTCTACACATATGGTCAAGCGGAAGCGAGGTTACTGTGTGAAACCAGTTCAGCTGTCACTGGAACAGCTGTTTTACAGCCGAATGGTTCTGGTGAGCAAGTAACATTTTAAATAACATATTTTAAATTACTTTAGCAAGTAACATATATTAAATTCTATTGCGCTTTTTTTTGGTTTTCATTGAAGATATTTCGTTTTTCGTATGAAGTATGTAATTTTATTTCATTTGAGTCACGATAGGCGAATGGTTGGATGGTCGGAAATTCGAGTCAAGAGAACCGAGTTCAACCCCGAAGTGGCAGGCTCGTACCTATGGGTTTTTCAAAAGATTATTTACGAATCATGTCGTTGGCATGGACAGGCGACGGTCCCACCACCTGTCACGTTATCCCGAAAATATGTTCGGTGGAAGGTGGGTCGAAGGGGCATAATTGTCCAGACTAGGCATCTGTCTACCCCTGTTGGGAATTGCGTGAAGATATTTATTTATTTATTTTTAGGTATGTAATATACAACATAAGTAGTACTGAAAATAAAATATTTTGTATTTGCTTTAACACTGATATAACCTTAGATTTAGAATAAAACTGGATGCTTTATATGCTGGCTTTCGAGCTGATGCTTGGTAGTTTAATATACTAACTTTGGAGGTATATAAATTTTAATTCTAAGTACCCATTAACTATTGCATTCAATCATAAAATACATACATACATATATAATGGCCAAGCTTAGTTTGCTTTTTCTACATTGACCCGACCGGGAATCCAACCCGGAACCTCGAGATGGCGACACCTTGAAAACTAGTGTTTACACCACTCGACCACGGAGGTCGTCAAATATCTACTAAATAATACAATAGTAGTAGTTATACTTTCAGGTAACCGCTGTTTGAAATCTAAAGGGCAGTCTGCGAAATCTAAATCATCTCGAGAGCAGGTATTTGTTAAAATAACTTTATATTGATTATTTATAATAATGTTCTCAAAGTGACTCGTAATATTATTTGTAGATTAGAATGAGTGAAAAAACTGTACGAAGAAGAATTAGTCAACAACCCAGCATTGAAGAAGACGCTATGTTTATCAGGAAAACGATAGAAGAAATCGAAAGAGGAAGCTCTAACAGATTTAAAGATGATATAACAGCATCCGAAACAGAAATCAAAGACTTGCCATCAACAAGTAAAGGATTTAACTTAAGATCTGCTAAACAAAATGACAATTTAAAAGAAATACAGAATGGTAAAGACAACAACGAAGAGCTAAAAGATGAATTTAAACGTAAAGATGGCGACAAAGGTAACGGTAAAAAGAAAACAAAGTCCAGAGCTAGATTGGAAAGGGAACAATCAAAGCCCTCCGAGAGTGACACAGAACAAGACGTGGATACCGTAACTGTAGAAATTCCTAGACGACGGAAGAGACCTAGGCGACCTTCAGAAAGACCTAGAAGCCCTCCGACGTCATTGCATACAGATTCAGAAGAAGAAGTAAGTAAACATTTAATTTTGTAAATTCTATTAACCTGTTCTACTATTAACATATTCGAAATTGTTATCTTTAATTTTTTAATTTAGGAAAACTTTTGAATAAGTATCTAATTGATTGGTGTGATGCCGAAAAAATCTCTTAGTCTGGTTTACTACGATTGTAAATTTTATTTTCAAGGGATGATTTGTTGTTTTTTAATTTTTACCAGAACAAACTGCGCGAATATGTACATTTATACATACATACGATTACATTAAGGTCAGTAATATTTCACTGCTGGTCATAGGCCTCTTCCGTGCCTTGCGTCTTCGTCACGCTTAGTAAAAGGATTGGCGATCGTATTACTTGGCACCTTAGATGCCGTTGCTCCTCACCGATTTGTTTATTTTAGTCTGGTATTTTTTTTCGCGATGGCTATGCCGCCATCTTTCAGTGCCGTTATCTATGACAATGTATTCCTGATATATCACAGTCACTAATGCGAGTGCAACACTTAGTGAATAATGCAAAATACGAAAAAATATTACGTATACATAGGACAATAAGTCTGCTGTTGTTAACCTTATATTAATTTGTAAATGTAGAACATAAATTAATGTTCCCAGGTCTTTGTACTCAAACTCAAAGCGCCTGAGCGGAGAGACAAGTCACCAGAAATAATAGTAAAAACAACAAGAAAAATATTTTCTCCAGTTGTACGAAGCGGTGAGTCCGTACCAAGAGCGGTAATCCCAGTAGACGTGGAAGATTTGGCTGAGGTTAGACCATCCGAAGAAACAACTGGTCAAAGTACAAATAATTCGAAGAAGAAATCTTTAACCGAAAAAAGGAATAAGCCCGAACTAAATATGCGATCGAGGAGTTCAGGTGATCTTCAAGATGCTGATGACCATAGACCAAGGAAAAGACCACCACTTCCAACGTCTCCTCCTTCTCAGCGAAAGCCCCTTGGGAAAGAAACAGCACCGTCAATTAGAATCATGATACAGCGTTATAATAAGAAAATTAATGAAGAAGGTAATCCTTTTTAATATTAATTTCCTTTATGTTATATAACAGTCACATTAGCCGAGTAGTTGGGTGATCGCAATTCGAGTCAAGAGACCTGAGTTCCATCCTCCGGTGGTAGACTCGTACCAAAGAGATTTTTCAAAACTTTACCATTTGAACGAACCAACCATACAAATCGTACATAAGTTTTGTAAAAGACGATACAAAGCAATACTAACGTCTATAAAGACGGGGACAGACTCAACACCAGTCACGTTGTCCCAAAAAATGTATTCAATGAAAGGTGGATCAAAAGAACTTAGGTGTCTGTACCTCTGTCTACCCCATTATTGGGAATAACCTGAAGATATATTTATTTATTATTGATTTTATCAGGTCCAGTATCCGGTGGAAGCAGTGGTGCATCATCGCCAGCTTGGCGATCGCCAAGCGCTGAAAGGCGGCGACCACCGGATATGCCAATTGGGATTAACATAAGGTATAAAATTCACAACTGTTATGTATGTATACCTACGTATTACACTACGTGGCTGCGCCCGCACGCCCTCTGTAATTAAACCAGTGCATAGCATCCTACCGGCCGTTTAACTCGCACCTTGACCGTATACCTAACACTAATATTAACTAAATAAATCGTTAATTTAAAGAATATTCCTTAAAGTCATAGACCCTGTAGAGTACTTAAACAGATGAATTAAAGGGCGGTGAAAGGCTCGTTTACACGATCTAGGTTTTATTAAATCTTAGTCCATGATTTTGTTTGGTTCGTCACAGCTTCTGACCGTAAATTTTATTTTAAAAATAATTATAGATATATTATATATACAATTATTTTTAAAATAATAATAAATATTTAAAATAATAATAAATAAATTATATAAATAATTTTATAATAAACTTTATTTTTTTGTATCGAATTTTCGTTACGTTACGTTAGTATTTCAAGTTAAAACGTTGCTAACAAAGATTTCTTATCAAAAAAATACAAAACATATACACCATGAACTCAATGTTGAACACAGTAGTGCACCAAAAATGTTTTAAATCATTAAATATTTAATTATAATTTTTACTCGCGTTAAAATAACAAATATTATGTCGGTTACCTTTCAGAAATAACCCATTCCTAGAAAGGGAAGTCCAGAAATCAGCGAGCGCTTGTCAACTTTCCAGAAGGGATGCAACTTCGGTAGAGAAACGACTGATTCCAACCTCGCAGTGTTTGGACGGTGTTCTCAAATCGCACAGCGCGAATGCTTTGCATCCAGAACAGATTACTGAAACAGAAAAAGAAGAGAAAGACAGCCAAGAGACTATTGGTGTCACCACAAGTACAGACACGGTGGTACCCAACGTCTCCGCAAATGTTCTCGATCGGAGCCAATCAAATCCGGAACCACATCCCGTATTGAGACAGCTGTCTGATACTTTAGTGCCGAGCTTATCCAGGTTTATAACGGACAAGCCTGATTTATATCAGAGATATTTCTCCACCGGGGAACCTCCGAGTTTCTCGGCACAGACAACTGTAACAAGTCTTTCAGAGCGTGCGGCACGAATACGCGCTGCGAGGGAAATATTTCTGTCATCTCCTCCACCGATAAGACGAGAGGGAACGAGCTCCGCCAATGATTTGCGTCCAGGCGATCGGTAGGTAAAGTTTTGGATGTTTTTTTAAGTGTCGTTGATTTGATCATGACGTTTGTAGCAAGTGTTTTGACACAAAAGGGAATTTCCCTTTTCTTCTTCTCTTTCGATTCGAACTTCGATGTTTAGAGTGCAATCAAATTTCTGCAGACGTCTCTTTCTATTTATCCTCCTTTTAGATAGGTTGGTAACTGAAGTGAAGTTTAACCATTCATTGTGGAAATGCAGCCAGCGTTTTTGGTACCATGCTACGAGGAATAGAGCTACGATTATTGTTGTTTTCATTAAATAAGTGCTGTAAACATAAATCTTTTTTTGTTTCTACATCTCATGGTGGTGTGCTTTTTCTCTGAACAGCACTCGTGTGGGTCAGTACCACTTTCCTACCAAGCAAATACAAGGAATCTTCTGGGTCAAGATCGCATTCTTACCTAACTAACAACTTTGCGTGACACTCATTTGAACGATATGGAGGACTAGTGAAATCACGGGCTAAGTCAATTCATCGTTCTCCTCAGGTCTTGTAGGTTTTATGTTCACTTGATCTGTTTGGTCGTCTTTCAATTCCCATAACCAAAGATCTCTCGCTGACTAAATCCTGTATTTCCAAATTACATCGTTGTTACAGAAGTTCAAAAAATTTAAAATGTGACGTCATTCTTAAATTAAAAGTCATGATAACCGAGTGGTTGGGTGGTCGGAATTTCGAGTCAAAAGACCCGAGTTCGATCCCCAGGTGGCAGTACCAAAGAGTTTTTCAGAAACTTATGTACGAATTATATCGTTGGCATGAACATAAAGACGGCGACGGGCTCACCACCTGTCACGTTGTCCCGATAATATCTTAGGTGGAAGGTGGGTCGAAGGGACTTAATTGTCTAGACTAGATCTCTGTCTACCCCTGTATTGGGAATTGCGAGATTTAATTTTAATTTTATTCTTAAATTAAATTGCACTGTTTTGTTTTTTAAACAACATGTAGAACAATATCAACGTTATTTGATTGAGTTATTTTATTAAGTCCTATCGAACCACCTTTTGTTGATGTAAATTCATTACATCATCAAAAGGTGGTTCGATAGGACTTAATTGTCTAGACCTCTGTCTACCCCATATTGGGAATGAGCTAGAAAATTTATGGTCTTTTCGAACCACATTTCACCGGATCTTATTAAGTAAAAATTAACAGCGAACCCTTCCAAAGTGCAAGTTAAATTAATCAATAAACATAACAATTAGAGTACATATAAGTAATACTATAATTTTGGATTGCAGGACCAGTCGCATTAGCTGCGAGAGCGATGTCACAGAGACCCAGGGATCAAGCGTACAGGAGCCGAGTTTGGGTCGCAGCGCGTCCACTGGGATGGTCAACGTTGATAGGGAAGCTTGGCAACGAGTGGCTGAAGGTAAATAAAATTAAATACGCCATTTTGTTGTTGATTTTCCACTACAAGATGAGCATCAGGAGATAGAATAGAAAATAGAAAAAACATTTATAAAGCACAAGCAGTTTATACATATGAAAGTATAAGTACATATTAAGTGTAAAATATAAAATAAAAAGGTTGTATTGAGTTCGTTCAGCATGTGCTGTGTGAGTATGGCCTCACTCAGCGCTGATTTTCAGCCAAGAAACCTATCCAATAGCGTCACGAACGTAGCACAGCTGTTACGTGCAGCCTAATCATTCGATAAAGATCATTCGTTAGTTCAAAATAAGCGGATGAGATTGATAGATAGTAGATACATTCTCTGTCCATGGTCTAATCTGTATTTGTACTAGTTAATTATTTAACTGCGAATGATTGAGGATTTGTAACAGTCTTTGCACTACCAGACAACTCGCAGATTAAACGCTGCTGCCATCGTCGGTCTGCCCAATTAACTTAAAAAGATAAGGACTACATCACATACATTACTTTCACCCCAAAGTAGGCAGCTTATGCAGTTGTATTGTGGAATCAGAAACAACGAAGGTACCACAAATACTCGGGCCCGAGAAAATTTAGATTTTTTTCTGCTTCTAAACTACCGGGTTCGATCTGTCCGAAAATCTAAACCGGTACCTTTGAGCCACTGCTCCACGTCACTGCTCCACGTCACGCGTCAAAGGTTATGACGATCTCGTCATACCTTTGACGCTACTGGCCATCACCGATCTATTCAGTCTTTGGAAGACACTGATATTGTCAAAGCCTTCGTTAAGCCCTTAGTCGCCTCGTATGAAAACCTCAGGATAATAGTGGCATAACCTTAAGCCTATACCACCACGACAATTCCATTTCTTTGCCATTTCTATTGCCATTTCTATTCCATTCCAAATGACGACCTCCGTAGAGGAGTGGTGTAAACACCACCAATTCAAGGTGTCGCCATCTCGAGGTCCCTGGTTCGATTCCCGGTCGGGTCAATGTCAAACCACTTTTTCTACATTTTCTCGGGCCTGGGTGTTTGTGATGCTTTCGTTGTTTCCGATTTCCATACCTCAAGTGCTTTAGCAATGCATGATACATTGGAGTGGGAGCATAGTATGTGATGGGACAACCCCTATCTATATATGTATTTATTCATTTATTATTATTTATTAGTATTATAAAAATTGTTTCAGTGTCACATCGAGAACGTCCCCGCTCTCGCTTCAGCCTGGCACGCCTGGCAGCGAAATTACGCCGTAAAGATGACGGGGCGGTGTCGCGCCTGTGCCGCCAAAGCCTTCTCGTGCAGTTGAGGAATAAGCAATAAAATAAACTCTAGTATTTAGTTGTTGTTTTATTCAGGCTAATTTAGTTTTAACTTGGTAACTGAAAGTCACCATAGCCGAGAGGGTGCGTGATCGGAATTCCAGTCAAGAGATCAATGGTATTTTTCAATACTTATGTGTGACTTACATCGTTGGCTTGGAAAAAAAGAAGGCGACAGGCTTACAACCCGTCACCTAGTCCCAAAATATGTCTTCTGTGAAAGGTGGCTCGAAAGACCTAATAGTGTAGAATCTGGACCTCTGTCTACCCTAATGTTGGAAATGGCGTAAAGATATTAGTTTTAACTAACTGTTATTCGTGACTGCCAGGTGGTATCTATACAAAGAGTAAAGAGAGGCGACTAAGGACCTTGAAAATGTAGCGGTGAAAACCCTCTCGAAAAATGCTAGACCAAAATTATTAACATTAGGGCTTAAGCTACGATTAGCCTGGTACTGCCAATCAAGTTGCCATTCGTGACAATTATGGCGAATCATCCTTTCGGAAGAGAGTTATGTTCTGCAGATAGTTTTTACGTCATGATAAGCTACAGATGTAGATCGAATTGCAAGTAGAACACTTGAAAACTTATAGAAACTCTTCTTATTTGAGCAGCGTAACGACGTACAGTTCATACAAAAAAATAATGAGCCTACAAAAACATTAGGCGCTGTTTTACACAGCCTATTTTGACACTAATAAATCGAAATAGTCACCATAACAACTGATATAATTCTATGATTGATGTATAAACATTAATCTCTTTACAATATCGTTATTTATTTATAAATGATACTTATTTACCTTAACTACATTATATTCTTATAACTGATTCGATATTACTATATACGTTGAATGTTAATGAATAAACATAGTGGTGACGGTAGTATTTAACAAATAACATGCAATTGTCGTATTCTGTAGAATCAATTTTAAAGTGTGGTAGATTATTTATCACGTTGTCCCGAAAATATCTTCGGTGGAAGGTGGGTCGAAGGGACTTAATTGTCTAGACTAGACCTCTGTCTACCCCTGTGTGAGAATTTCGTGAAGATATTTATTATTTTAAATAAAACGATTTTCGGATTTTATCGCGTTTTTAATTAATTTCCACCGAAGATATTTTCGGGATAACGTGGCGAGCCCGTCGGCGTTTTTGTGTCCAAGCCAACGACATAATTCGTACATAAATTTTTGAAAAACCTATTGGTACGAGCCTGCCACCTGGGGATCGAACTCGGGTCTCTTGACTCAAAATTCCGACCACCCAACCACTCGGCTATGGTGATTTCGTGACTTGATAAATTAGTTATGTTCAAATTTAGTGTGATAATGAGTATGAAGAATTCCCGGGTGTGACAACGCTTCTGTTATTTTCTATTGTAGACGCTGCCTCAGTAAACGCTTACCATCGGGTGGCCACAAAGGTATTTAACCATATACCAGAGAAGTTAAAAGTTTATTGTATCATCTTTGACATTTATTAAGTGGTTTAGTTTCTTTTTTTGCAAACGCCGAGTACTGGCACTCGGTAAGAATTTTTTTATACACCAAAGCATAACTATGTGTTTGTATAGACACGCGGGTTTTTTTCTTGTCTGTGGATAAAAGGGGAGCGTAAATAAAACATCGTGACATTTAAATTTATTTTCAAATTTAATTTCGCTTTTCAATCCTGACATCGCCGCTACAACTGCCCGTCCACATTCAATACGCGTGGTAATAATAATTACCGTATCAAAATGGGAAGTTGGAACTAATAATATTTTTTTATTATAAAAAACACTACAATTCAGTAATTTATTAGTAATAATAATAAGACTCAAGAGAACACTTACAAACAACGTTAATGGGTAATTTGGTTGAGGTAGATTCAATTATAATTTTATAAACTAATTTAATGTTTTGTGGGAACATGAAAATCAAACTGCATTTATTTTTAACTTCCAATAAAAAAAAGTGAATAAAGGAGATTGAGTAGTTCACTGTAACACTCTTGCTATATTTATTATTTTACTTTGTAAAAAGCCGATGGTTACAAACAAAGGTAACAAAGTAGTTGGTAGTTTTCGAATGGTACAATAATACCTAAAGCCGATGGTTACAAACAAAGTCGTTGGTAGTTTTGAATGGTACAATAATACCTATATTTTACAATTTTCATGTCCCCACAACCCGTTTTAAAAGGTCCTTACGTTTAAAATCTATTAAAACTGGAATATTTCGATTCACCATTACGTTTAAGTGTAAAGTGACAGATAAGAAAAATTAAAGAAAAACAATTAATACAGAACGGTGTTGCTACAAACGTAAAACTTGCAGTGAGAGGTTATAGTACTCTGATAAAATAATTGTACATAATAAATATGTAAAATGAGAAAAGATTTTGAACGGACGGGATACGAACCCGCGAACTCCGCCGTACCAAAGCGCTGGTAAGTCTCACCCTCACACTGTACGGCGGTGGTCTCGGTAGATTTATTAAATATATCATTAATTTAATAAATTACCAACTGTACTTTAAAAGTTATCTAAAAAGAGATTTTTTTCTTAATAAATTCAATTGTCAGGCGAAAATAAAGCTATTTTAACTTAAAAGTTTATATAGATACATATACATAAAGATCATTGAAAGTCCACTGCAATACGTAAGCTTCTCAGACTTTGCACCTTAGACGCTTCTACCCGTCACCAATCTACCAAATTTTACCAGAGGGGATAGGGTGAGGGGGGGGAGCGGATGGGGATAAAGTCATAAAAAGTGAAATCTCATGTTTTCGTACGATATCCACGGGAAGAAAGGGGGTGTTATATTCTTACGCCGTAACCATACGGAAAAAGATAATCTGAACTCAATATAACTAAAAATAACAATATATCAGTACAGAGATTAATAACTAACATAGACAATAAAGCAACAATCGTTAATACACCGACGTAATTAAATATATGAATTAAAAATGTAAGGAATCGAAATATTCAGCTCGCCTACACTAATACAAAAATTTCGCAAGCGTAACGTCCTACATCGGTAACAATTTGAGCCATTATGTTCATTTAAACAAATTGTTGACATTAATAACACGACCATATTTAGATGTGTAAGGTTTTTGTACAAATTTACCTTCTTTTCACTCTGTATGTATTATACCGTATTTCTGCAGAAAAGGTCTAATTATTTTCTATTGCATGTGTTTCTTCTTTTAATATATTATTCAATTAAACAAAACATGATTGTAATGCAAAAATTATATGTACAAAATTTCTATTGAATAATTAGCAAAAACAATTCAAATATATTCCATCTCTTATTATACAATGAGGTGTGAAAGAGAACACAATATCGTATAAACAGTCACGGTACAGACGTTATACCAATTAAAAAGATTTTGGACGCTTCATATTCTAAGTACATACTAGATACGTTAGTCGAATTTAGGCTTTAAAAACATACGTTACACGGATCGTTATCGCTTGAAGCGCCAACTTGCACGATTTTCATAGAGAATTTATTACGCATAGCGATTTGTAGTAATTAAACATAATTATCTTTACACAATATCTTAACATGCGTGCAAGATGGCGTCCCAATACATAAATATCTCGGAGATACAATTGCGTCTATTTTACAATAAATAGTAAGTTACATATTTTAACTATTGCTTTTAACGAATACCTTAATTTACGATGTAAATTAAACAACATTTTCATCGTTTCTTATACCGTCTCTTATGTAAAATCCATAAATGTTCATGTACAGTAAATAATGTTGATCATAAATCACGTTATTACAAAATAACGTTATAAAACTCGAAATGTTGCCATTCTATGTTTGAACAGTGAAACATTTTATAAAATAAAATTTATATAAAAAAAATCAGACAATAACTATTGCAGATGATTAAGGAATGTGAATGTTAGTAAATTACTATTGTATATTTATCGTATAATGGAATGAAATGGAATACCCGCTTTGTTGTCGCTTTAAGGTCGAATAGCGCCATTTAGCCAAACTGAAAAATACGTCTATCAAATATAAATTTATATACTATTCCTTTTTACCATTTTAACACCATAATGTAATAAATAAAATTTGATTTGTCATTAATTCTTAGACTTTTTGGAAGTAAAAAAAATAGCAGTAATAATTTAAATTTTTACCAAAAAGAAAAACGTATATATTGAATCCGAAAAAGTAATTTTTTTATCAAAATAATTTGCTAAACAGCGCCATCTAGTGATCAAAATGCGATGAGAATAACAGTTGAAATAACGTTCAAAAATTATTATTATTATATTGCGAAATGAGATTCATAATGATCTTAGGCACATACATCAGGCTTTAGATTGTTTTATATTTCTCTTCCTTTCACTCTCAAAGGACGGACAACCCAAGATAATGCGTTTTAAAACGTAGTGGTAAAAGCTACGCTGTAATAATAAGAAATAATATCAACAATACTTCGAAACTATTTATGCAATGAACTGCTTTTCTTCATATATTGATTAAACATCACAGTTTCATTATGATGAATACCGAAAAAATTTTACTTTTTAGTAGCTTACCTTGTCTTTGAGTGAAATACAATAGTTTGAACATTGATAATCTCTCTTATATCGTAAAGTTATTAAGAGGCAGAGTCTAACAAAACAATAAAGACTAAATGTAGACTGATTTCTTAAAACTTGTCAAAATTAAGCAAAAAAAAAAACAATCAAAAATTCCTATCTTTATTAGGTCTTTACTTTAATTTGCGTATAAAACATATAAGTACTGTATTTTTAAATAAAGAATAGACAAATAGTAGTAACATTAATATAAATTTGAGATGTTCAATCAAATATGAAAAATTTGTATCTGGCAGAGAAATATCTTTATTTTTACAAACTGTCTGAAGCATCCATTTGAATATCCGAACTTATAAGGTCTTCAACTGCAAATCTTATATGCAAGGTTAGTTACAGAACCACAGATATCTGCTAAATAACAAAGATATGTCAACTAATGAATTGAATAACATTTTATGTTACAAAATAATTAATAGCAACCGAATTTTAAAATTTTTGATGACGACTTGATGACAAATTTATTAGAAATATTAAATTATGTAAAAGAAACTAGTAGACATATCCATTTTATGCATTATATTCAGATTATGACGGCACTAACTATCATTGAACTATTTTTATATAACTATTACACATTGTACATTGTAGGATTGTATACTAGACAATAAATTACATAAAACGATTGTACGCTATTCAGGTGTTTGTTTACATAACGCCAAATTTACATTTCGGCTTAAATATTACACAGTGGTACAAAAATAAAGAGACAATGCAACATTCGAGGATATAATACTAAACGTTGCAAGGTGCAAAAATGTTAAATAAAAAAAAAACACAACCACGATTGAAAATAATGAGGACATTCGATACTACTCGATAAAGTTTGATCGCATACTATTCGATTAGAATAGTTCGAGTTATCGATTGGACACAGAACAAAGAAGACATTATCTAACCATGTCCACCTCACCTCTACTTCTGATCAAGTTAATTACGACATAATCAATAATGTTAACTGTAAAATTACAAATCTACGGTACATTTTGAGTTGTTTAAAGTTATTACCTTATGCCATGGTTACTACAGTAATATAAGTGAACAATTCATAAGTAATAAATGAGTTAAGAAATAATATACATAAACAGAAAATCTAAATTATTACAGATGCGTTAGTATTTAAAAACAAAAACAAGATGTACTTAGAAACAATACAAAAATAATATGGGGGAGAAAGTTAAATCAGATACTGACAACACTGACATAAGATTTGACAACATTTTTTTTTTGTAACCATGTAAATAAATTTTTGGCCAGAACTTGGTCCAACTTTTTCCCTCTCTTTAGACTTTACGACAAGCGATATTCTCACACGCTTTCATAGGCTCTCTTGCGTCGGAACGGATGTGGGGAAATGAGACAGTATGAACCAGCCCAACTGTTCACCCCCGTCTGTCAAAATCGAAGCTATAGACCCTGTGACAAAACCTAGCGTCGAAGATAAAATTCTAGATTTTACAAGCTAAGTCTACCGCCTAATTTAACTTAGTGTAATTGATTTTCAGGTACTTCGTCGGCTTTTTTTTTAAATATTTAAACTGAGTTAATAGATAACCGTTATATTATATTTACAATACGGCCAGCATTTTAAAAAGTCAAAGGTAATATATTTTATTCTTTGTATTATTATTTTTTTAATTTATGTAAAGAAGATAAATATTTTTATTGAATCTTAACTGTGTCTACATTTTTGTATAACATTTTTTGACATTCCTTGTGGTATTATTTATAGAAAATTCGTAAGATTTTATTTTGTATGCGCCTTTGACTTTTTAATACGCTCTAGTTTATCTCAATCCCTTTTATACAAATAAATTGTACCTAGGTGCTTGGAATACATTAACATCTTACCTATAACTGCACGCGTTTGAATTACGAAGCAAGATAATTAAAGATTTCCTCAACTATTTAATAAATTTGTCAATTACCAATGTAAACGAAAATGATTGTGTTCTATTTACTTCGAAAACTTAATCCGATATAAGGGTATGATTTTACAACTTTAATTAACTGTTTAGTTAATATATTAAAGAGTTGAAAGGAACTACAAAACCTATTTTTCGTGAAGATAGAACTAAAATACGGTGCGGTGTCAATAATCGATCGATGGGGGGGTATTATATAAGTGAAATAATAATCAATATAAAAAGAAAGCTAATACTAAGTGCTAAAATAAATAATAAACAATAATATCAACTAGTATGTGCGTCTGTAGCGGACTTTACCTGTAACCACAGGTCGATGGGTATTATAGAAGAAAAAAAACACTTAATCGATCCAACACTGAAATCGTTAACATCTAAAAAAAATCTTACAACGAAGAAAATGAGGTAGATATAATTGTGATATGGAATAATAATCAACGAACTTGTGTTCTTTATAATTAAAAAAAAAACAGACTTAACAACAAGGTCTCATCTCTTGGGAAAATGTACACAATAGATAACGTCTAGTAACTATTTTTTTCAACACCATTTATAAACTATTTCATGTATTTTATATAATATCAGTAGTTCGTTGTAATATTTTATTTTTAAATATTTTTTTTAAATTCTTTTTACAATTTTATCTTTATACTATCTAACTGTTCTAACGGTTTTAAGTATCTATGGAAATAAAATAACTTTGTGGGGCGCTGTGTTATAACTGCTAATTACAAACTATAATAGGAATGTAATATGGAAAAAAGAACTGTGCGTTTAATATAGTTTTTGTTACTACGGTGTAATATAAATGTGTGATAATATTTTAAAATAACTGGAATGTAGTGTGAAGGTAACTCAATAGCTTCTCAGGCTTTGTCTATGGACTATTAAAAAAAAAGAGCAGAAAATAATAAATACTTTTTGTCAACATCAATAAATACTTTTCGCGTTTTATGTACATGTGAGTTCAGGTATAACACGGGTGTTTGGAATCTATTTTGGTCTATATTTTGTACGCTTAAGTTGCACTAATGGTGAATTTAAATGTTTATAAGTAATTTTTACATGGTTGCCGTATAATTATCGGAGGCACTGACTGCAATACAACGTATTTTACAATAAATTGTTTAGCGGACGCGGTCGGCCATCACCGTAACGCGATTCTTAGTAAAAAATACGTTTTGAGGTTATATTGTTTCGCGCCATTTCTTACCGATCCGCCGATTAATCTTAGGCCAATCAATGAACTATGTACACCTGCTTCGCTCAAAATATGAAGATAAAAAACGTTTATTTACACTTTACATATAACAATAGGATTTTTTCGAGTCGTGAACTATTGCTTGGGTGATGGTGAATTGTAAGTTTAAGCGAGAATAACTTCACGTGAACGGTAATAGAGTGCTATTTCGAACACGACCACACGGACACTACAAATAACAATTACGTATAACGTACCCGTACTATTGTTAGCAAAAATCAGCCTTGTATCGTTTGAAAATAAAGTCTAGTTTAGGAACAAAACACGCCAAGCTATCCTCGCGCAAACCGTCGCCGAGCCTCGTGAGTGATATCGCGCGTACCCTTAATGAGTCCATCTAGCTAAGTGAGGGTGTTTTCTGTACAAAATCTCAATCTATTCAGTACTAATATACAACGACCGCCTTTAACAGAATGGATGGCGTAAGTCGATTTTTGGGGGTTCGCCCACCCCCATGTAATTCTATAGACCCGTAACGGTATACATCTCAACCGTTAGGCTGTAATGTCGGTTGAAAATTACTATTGTCTAATTGGAATTCCGTACTCCTGTTCAGCTCGGAATTCATGTTGTCGTCTGGGAGTTTGTTGAAGGAGTTGTTCGTGGCGAGCTCGGGCCGGGTTTCGAATTCCGGACGCCGCGATGTGTCTAGAAAGTTGTAGGTGGTGGTGACGGAGTCGTCGAGGGCGGTCTCTGCGGTCGTGTCGTGCTCGTTACGTGACACGTCGAAGGCCTCGTACAGGAGGACTTTTTTGAGCTTTCCGTTTGGTGTTTTAGACTGTGAGTTGGAGAAAATATTAAATTACTACTAACTACAAATAGCACTTACAAATAACGTTTGGTAAATAATTGACATTCAATAAAAAGACATATTACAAATCAGAATAACATAAACATAGCTATAGCACTGTTAAGTTCTTTTTTAAATTAACAAACACATCACATCACACTCTGATTCCAAGTTAAGTAGCTAAAGCATTTGTATTATGGAATAAGAAACAACAAAAACCATAAACATTCAGACCCGAGACATTTTAAAAAAGTTGGCATAAACAAAACATTACGTATTTTTATTTTTATATATATAAATACCTAACGAGACGAGAAATTATAAATAATAATAATAAATATATAGATAGGGACAACATCACATACATTGCTCCGATCCCAATGTAAGATGCCAAAGCACTGGAGGTATGGGAATCGGAAACAATGAAAGCAGCACAAACACCCTGACCCAAGAATACGTAGAAAAAGTGGTTTTTCTACATTGACCCTACCGGGAAACGAACCCGATTAAAGAAAACTATTTTAAAGTTTAGTTTATAACAAATGCTAAATAAGATGTTTGTTGTTAAAAGTTTCTGTTGACAAATGGATCTTTATGCAATTACGTTAGTTCATTTAGAAATGTATAATAAACAACATGTGTGTTTAAAAATTCGTGTAAGTGCACGTGTGTATGTGCGTGGAAGTGCATACATGCGTGTACATGTTGGTATTAAAAAGTTTGATATAATATAATTGCGACATATGTACCAAACATCTCGCACCTTAGACGATGCTTCACGTAACTCACTTAAATTTAGTCTGGCCATAGAAGTATTTTAATTGATTACCCCTTAGTCCTCTCTTATGATATCAATGAGAAGAAACGGAATCTTAACGACAAATGATACTACACAGCAAATGTGTATATGTATGTTTGTATGTGCGTCCATGTATGCGTATTTAAATGTATGTGCGTGTACGTGTGCGCATGCTGGTATGTGTTTGTGTTCGTATGTGTATTTAAACGCGTGTGCATGTATATGTACGCGTGCTGGTATATGCTCATGTTTGTACCCGTATTTAAACGCGTGTGCATGTATATGTACGCGTGCTGGTATATGCTCATGTTTGTACCCGTATTTAAACGCGTGTGCATGTATATGTACGCGTGCTGGTATATGCTCATGTTTGTACCCGTATTTAAACGCGTGTGCATGTATATGTACGCGTGCTGGTATATGCTCATGTTTGTACCGTATTTAAACGCGTGTGCATGTATATGTACGCGTGCTGGTATATGCTCATGTTTGTACCCGTATTTAAACGCGTGTGTGTGTGTATATGTACGCGTGCTGGTATATGCTCATGTTTGTACCCGTATTTAAACGCGTGTGTGTGTGTATATGTACGCGTGCTGGTATATGCTCATGTTTGTACCCGTATTTAAACGCGTGTGCATGTATATGTACGCGTGCTGGTATATGCTCATGTTTGTACCCGTATTTAAACGCGTGTGCATGTATATGTACGCGTGCTGGTATATGCTCATGTTTGTACCCGTATTTAAACGCGTGTGCGTGTATGTGTGCGCAAATCATTACTTATCGATGTACATAACGTACATTACATCCATCGATAGTCATTTTTTTAAACTACCACCGTTTCGTAATGAGGTTTTTTTCAACGGAGAAGAAACAGGCGAAAGAAACTCAAATTCGTATGTGCATATAAACGAGTGTACGTAGAGGTGACATGAGTGTACGCTGGTGACAAGAGGGCTGGTTCTTTTCTCGCTCAACGGTTAAGTCTAGCCATTCAACGTTAAAAGTGGTGGAGCCACGCATCAGCTTTTGCTGTTGCATGAATGGGCCGGCTCGACCGGGGAAGTACCACGACCTCACGGAATACCGGCGTGAAGTAGAAGTCTAACAAACTTCTGCGTTTCGTTCATTCTAAGGCAGGCAACGCATCCGCTATGCCTCTGGTATTGCGGATGTGTCATGAGCGGCGGTAATCACTTCACATCACGTGAGCCACCTGCTCGTTAGCCTCCCTTTTCTGGTACCATGCCACGAGGAGTAGGGCTCTACGATTATGATAGCTTTTAGTTAACAAGTATCGTAAATATTAACATAATAAAGCTTCGTGGCATGTTTGGATATTGTGCCGTGTAGGTGTGAGTGTGCGTGTGCAAATGGTCTGTGTCGACTGACGTGCGCGTGCGGCGCGTGTCCGTTGAGCAGCGGCTGCAGCGGCTCGCCGCACGCGCCGTTGCCGAGCCGCGCGCCCGCGCCCACGCCCACTCCCACGCCCACGCCCTGCACACGACACACTTTACACCACTCGCCCACCCTCCCATTACATTTTGCTGGAGTTACCTAAATTCAACTATTTCAACGGTATTTGAATTAGACCTAAACGATTTCATGAACGCAATACCTGAATATTTTTCAGTTACTAAAAAAAATTAAAATTAATTTTCAGTCATCACATCAGATAAAAACCATATGCTAATTTTAAATCATAAATAAATATCTTCACGCAATTCCCAATACAGGGGTAGACAGACGTCTAGTCTAGACAATTAAGTCCCTTCAACCCACTTTTCAACGAAGATATTTTCGGGACAACGTGACAGGTGTTGAGCCCATCGCCGTCTTCATGTCCAAGCCAACGATATATTTAAAATTAGAATGAATAAAAAAATGCATCGTTGAACCATGTATCATATACCACAAACTGGTCGCTAGCAGCAACAATCCTGGTTTAATTGTACTCGCATCAAAGTTAAGTTTATGATGCTGTGTTTGATGACTTTAGTTTAGAGGTAGCTTTTGGGAGATTTTGGTTTAGATATTCATCTGAATCATATCAAAGTCTCAATATCTCCAATATCTCCAAACAATAGACCACCACTTAAATTGTGAACAATATTAATATTAACTACCAAATTTTGCTAAGAGCTCAGGGGAAAATCTTGAGACAATTTGCACGTCTGAAAAACGTGTACTTTATAGTAATCACAGACTATTTCAATGTTTTTTTTTTCTTTAAAGTAGTAAACATTGAAATAGTCTGTGATTGCCCTCTGTTGGACATAAGTTTTTAATGTTTGTGAGATATTAGTGACAGACTTCACGCGCCCTCAGAACAGTCCTTAATTATTTTTCAGATGTGCAAATTGTCTCAATGTGGTCCTTAAAAATACACAAACTTTACATGTCTATAAAGACATGTTCATTTTGTGTATTTTTTATGCTCCTCAATGTTTACTTTCTATATAAAATTGACACTGACCTTCATTTCGGAGCCTTCGTCCTCTGTCTCTTCGTTACCAGACCGGTTCCTTCTTCGCGTTCTGCGAAATAAGTGAGTTTTAACTAAGTATTACTTTAAGTACATTACTATTACAATAAACGTAACTATTATAGTGATAACATGGTTACACGCAAATATGAACCTTATAAAGGGGCGCATACTGACCTTATTGGCGAGCAGTTGCTTTTGTACCTCCTCCACACACAAGCGGCGGCGATGGATAAAGCACACAAAATGGCTACACCAACAGCTATGCCTATACCTGCAATAAAAAAGTGACCGATTATTAATGAAAATTTTAAATATTTGATAAAGTTATTATTATTAGTTTAACAGTGGCAGAGCCACGCATCAGCTTTTGTTGTTGCACGAATGTGCCGGCTTGCCCGGGGAAGTACCACGACCTCACAGAACACCGGCGTGAAGTAGAAGTCTAACAAACTTCTGTGTCTGCGCGTCTGGTGAGTGCAGGTAACCGGAGGCCCATACACCCCCCTCCCCCAATTTTATTTTGCACTCTAAGGCCGGCAACGCATCTGCTATGCCTCTGGTATTGCGGATGTTCATAGGCGGCGGTAATCACTCACCATCACATGAGCCACCTGCCTCCTTTTTTCTATAAAAAAAAAGTTATATTTTTTTGCAATTGTTTATCTCATTTACGCATAGGAAACTAAACACCACAGTAACAAATACGTAAGTGCATCTGTATTTATAGTTAGTCGCAATTACAAATTCAACAAAGACGCACGTGTGTTTCATTAAAGAGAGTGATCCTAAGTAAAACTGAACCTTAACTATATCAACAATATTATTAATTAAAAAATATTCGCACAATCTAAATTGTAACGTTTGTCGTAAAAATGTTTAGTGCGGTAAGTCAGGCAACATATTCCCATTCTCTACTTTTCTATTTTTAACCACCTGGTACCCCCGACTATGTTCGCGCGCCCCAACTATGTATAATTCACTCAATTGCGAATTAAGTTTACAGACAGACAGACAGTCACATGTCAGATGGGTACACACATTTTACAGTGTGACAACTGACTAAACTTTTAAAAGATTTTTTCAGCATATGTGTAAGACTGTTCTCAATCCTTTCTTATGGAAGGTCCTTTCTTATATATATATATATATATATATATATATATATATATATATATATATATATATATATATATATATATATATATATATATATATATATATATATATATATATATATATATATATATATATATATATATATATATATATATACATATATATATATATATATATATATATATATATATATATATATATATATATATATATATATATATATATATATATATATATATATATATTTTAATACTGGAATTCAAATAATTTGAATTACATATAAAAGGTCGCGTAGAACTTACTCAAGTACAGATTGTAGTTGTCGACTGGCCGAGGCGGAATCGTGAGTACTTGGTTGGTCTTGCCGAGACCTGGCAGAGTCACCATCACGTATCGCACGCGCACGCGCACGCGCACGCGCACGCGCACGCGCACGCGCACGCGCACGCGCACGCGCACGCGCACGCGCACGCGCACGCGCACGCGCACGCGCACGCGCACGCGCACGCGCACGCGCACGCGCACGCGCACGCGCACGCGCACGCGCACGCGCACGCGCACGCGCACGCGCACGCGCACGCGCACGCGCACGCGCACGCGCACGCGCACGCGCACGCGCACGCGCACGCGCACGCGCACGCGCACGCGCACGCGCACGCGCACGCGCACGCGCACGCGCACGCGCACGCGCACGCGCACGCGCACGCGCACGCGCACGCGCACGCGCACGCGCACGCGCACGCGCACGCGCACGCGCACGCGCACGCGCACGCGCACGCGCACGCGCACGCGCACGCGCACGCGCACGCGCACGCGCACGCGCACGCGCACGCGCACGCGCACGCGCACGCGCACGCGCACGCGCACGCGCACGCGCACGCGCACGCGCACGCGCACGCGCACGCGCACGCGCACGCGCACGCGCACGCGCACGCGCACGCGCACGCGCACGCGCACGCGCACGCGCACGCGCACGCGCACGCGCACGCGCACGCGCACGCGCACGCGCACGCGCACGCGCACGCGCACGCGCACGCGCACGCGCACGCGCACGCGCACGCGCACGCGCACGCGCACGCGCACGCGCACGCGCACGCGCACGCGCACGCGCACGCGCACGCGCACGCGCACGCGCACGCGCACGCGCACGCGCACGCGCACGCGCACGCGCACGCGCACGCGCACGCGCACGCGCACGCGCACGCGCACGCGCACGCGCACGCGCACGCGCACGCGCACGCGCACGCGCACGCGCACGCGCACGCGCACGCGCACGCGCACGCGCACGCGCACGCGCACGCGCACGCGCACGCGCACGCGCACGCGCACGCGCACGCGCACGCGCACGCGCACGCGCACGCGCACGCGCACGCGCACGCGCACGCGCACGCGCACGCGCACGCGCACGCGCACGCGCACGCGCACGCGCACGCGCACGCGCACGCGCACGCGCACGCGCACGCGCACGCGCACGCGCACGCGCACGCGCACGCGCACGCGCACGCGCACGCGCACGCGCACGCGCACGCGCACGCGCACGCGCACGCGCACGCGCACGCGCACGCGCACGCGCACGCGCACGCGCACGCGCACGCGCACGCGCACGCGCACGCGCACGCGCACGCGCACGCGCACGCGCACGCGCACGCGCACGCGCACGCGCACGCGCACGCGCACGCGCACGCGCACGCGCACGCGCACGCGCACGCGCACGCGCACGCGCACGCGCACGCGCACGCGCACGCGCACGCGCACGCGCACGCGCACGCGCACGCGCACGCGCACGCGCACGCGCACGCGCACGCGCACGCGCACGCGCACGCGCACGCGCACGCGCACGCGCACGCGCACGCGCACGCGCACGCGCACGCGCACGCGCACGCGCACGCGCACGCGCACGCGCACGCGCACGCGCACGCGCACGCGCACGCGCACGCGCACGCGCACGCGCACGCGCACGCGCACGCGCACGCGCACGCGCACGCGCACGCGCACGCGCACGCGCACGCGCACGCGCACGCGCACGCGCACGCGCACGCGCACGCGCACGCGCACGCGCACGCGCACGCGCACGCGCACGCGCACGCGCACGCGCACGCGCACGCGCACGCGCACGCGCACGCGCACGCGCACGCGCACGCGCACGCGCACGCGCACGCGCACGCGCACGCGCACGCGCACGCGCACGCGCACGCGCACGCGCACGCGCACGCGCACGCGCACGCGCACGCGCACGCGCACGCGCACGCGCACGCGCACGCGCACGCGCACGCGCACGCGCACGCGCACGCGCACGCGCACGCGCACGCGCACGCGTACGTACCTGCACGGAGGGCTCGCTGACGTTGAGCGCGGGCCAGTGCTCCACGGGGCGCGTGATGTTCTGCGCGAAGCGCACCGCGCGCGCCCCTCCCCCGCGCCACCACACTCGTACGCCCGCGCGCGTGTACTCGTACGACACCTCGCGCGCCTCTGTGGACACGCCGCGTGCGTAAAACTATTGGTACACGATCGCCGATCTCCTCCGATTTATGATAAATAAAAATATCTTCACGCAATTCCCAATACAGGGGTAGACAGAGGTCTAGTCTAGACAATCAAGTCCCTCCGACCCACCTTCCACGGAAGATATTTTCGGGACAACGTGATAGGTGGTGAGCCCGTCGCCGCCTTTATGTCCGAGCGGTGCAGTACAGTGCGTAGTGCGGTGCAGTACAGTGCGTAGTGCAGTGCAGTACAGTGCGTAGTGCAGTGCAGTACAGTGCGTAGTGCAGTGCAGTACAGTGCGTAGTGCAGTGCAGTACAGTGCGTAGTGCGGTGCAGTACAGTGCGTAGTGCAGTGCAGTACAGTGCGTAGTGCGGTGCAGTACGGTGCGTAGTGCAGTGCAGTACAGTGCGTAGTGCGGTGCAGTACGGTGCGTAGTGTAGTGCGGTACGGTGCGCGGTGTGGTACGGTGCGTAGTGTGGTGTGGTACGGTGCGTAGTGCGGTGCGGTACGGTGCGCGGTGTGGTACGGTGCGTAGTGTGGTGCGGTACGGTGCGCGGTGTGGTACGGTGCGTAGTGTGGTGTGGTACGGTGCGTCGTGTGGTGTGGTACGGTGCGTAGTGCGGTGCAGTACGGTGCGTAGTGTGGTGTGGTACGGTGCGTAGTGCAGTGCAGTACAGTGCGTAGTGCGGTGCGGTACGGTGCGTAGTGTAGTGCGGTACGGTGCGTAGTGCAGTGCAGTACAGTGCGTAGTGCAGTGCAGTACAGTGCGTAGTGCGGTGCAGTACAGTGCGTAGTGCGGTGCAGTACGGTGCGTAGTGTAGTGCGGTACGGTGCGTAGTGCAGTGCAGTACAGTGCGTAGTGCAGTGCAGTACAGTGCGTAGTGCAGTGCAGTACAGTGCGTAGTGCGGTGCAGTACGGTGCGTAGTGCGGTGCAGTACAGTGCGTAGTGCAGTGCAGTACAGTGCGTAGTGCAGTGCAGTACAGTGCGTAGTGCAGTGCAGTACAGTGCGTAGTGCGGTGCGGTACGGTGCGTAGTGCGGTGCGGTACGGTGCGTAGTGCGGTGCGGTACGGTGCGCGGTGTGGTACGGTGCGTAGTGCGGTGCGGTACGGTGCGTAGTGCGGTGCGGTACGGTGCGCGGTGTGGTACGGTGCGTAGTGCGGTGCGGTACGGTGCGCGGTGTGGTACGGTGCGTAGTGCGGTGCGGTACGGTGCGTAGTGCGGTGCGGTACGGTGCGCGGTGTGGTACGGTGCGTAGTGCAGTGCGGTACGGTGCGCGGTGTGGTACGGTGCGTGGTGCGGTGCGGTACAGTGCGTAGTGCGGTGCAGTACAGTGCGTAGTGCGGTGCGGTACGGTGCGCGGTGTGGTACGGTGCGTAGTGCGGTGCAGTACAGTGCGTAGTGCGGTGCAGTACAGTGCGTAGTGCGGTGCAGTACAGTGCGTAGTGCGGTGCAGTACAGTGCGTAGTGCGGTGCAGTACAGTGCGTAGTGCGGTGCAGTACAGTGCGTAGTGCGGTGCAGTACAGTGCGTAGTGCGGTGCAGTACAGTGCGTAGTGCGGTGCGGTACGGTGCGCGGTGTGGTACGGTGCGTAGTGCGGTGCAGTACGGTGCGTAGTGCGGTGCAGTACAGTGCGTAGTGCGGTGCAGTACAGTGCGTAGTGCGGTGCAGTACGGTGCGTAGTGCGGTGCAGTACGGTGCGTAGTGCGGTGCAGTACGGTGCGTAGTGTGGTGTGGTACGGTGCGTAGTGCAGTGCGGTACGGTGCGTAGTGCGGTGCAGTACGGTGCGTAGTGTGGTGTGGTACGGTGCGTAGTGCGGTGCGGTACGGTGCGTAGTGCGGTGCGGTACGGTGCGTAGTGTGGTGTGGTACGGTGCGTAGTGTGGTGTGGTACGGTGCGTAGTGTGGTGTGGTACGGTGCGTAGTGTGGTGTGGTACGGTGCGTAGTGTGGTGTGGTACGGTGCGTAGTGCAGTGCGGTACGGTGCGTAGTGCGGTGCAGTACGGTGCGTAGTGTGGTGTGGTACGGTGCGTAGTGCGGTGCAGTACGGTGCGTAGTGTGGTGTGGTACGGTGCGTAGTGTAGTGCGGTACGGTGCGTAGTGCGGTGCGGTACGGTGCGTAGTGCGGTGCGGTACGGTGCGTAGTGTGGTGCAGTACGGTGCGTAGTGTGGTGCAGTACGGTGCGTAGTGTGGTGCGGTACGGAGCGTAGTGTGGTGTGGTACGGTGCGTAGTGCGGTGCAGTACGGTGCGTAGTGCGGTGCAGTACGGTGCGTAGTGCGGTGCAGTACGGTGCGTAGTGCGGTGCAGTACGGTGCGTAGTGCGGTGCAGTACGGTGCGTAGTGTGGTGTGGTACGGTGCGTAGTGCGGTGCAGTACAGTGCGTAGTGCGGTGCAGTACAGTGCGTAGTGTGGTGCGGTACGGTGCGTAGTGCGGTGCAGTACGGTGCGTAGTGCGGTGCAGTACGGTGCGTAGTGCGGTGCAGTACGGTGCGTAGTGTAGTGCGGTACGGTGCGTAGTGCGGTGCGGTACGGTGCGTAGTGCGGTGCAGTACAGTGCGTAGTGCGGTGCGGTACGGTGCGTAGTGTGGTGTGGTACGGTGCGTAGTGCGGTGCGGTACGGTGCGTAGTGCGGTGCGGTACGGTGCGTAGTGCGGTGCGGTACGGTGCGTAGTGCGGTGCGGTACGGTGCGTAGTGTGGTGCGGTACGGTGCGTAGTGCGGTGCGGTACGGTGCGTAGTGTGGTGCGGTACGGTGCGTAGTGCGGTGCTGTACGGTGCGTAGTGTGGTGCGGTACGGTGCGTAGTGCGGTGCGGTACGGTGCGTAGTGTGGTGTGGTATGGTACGTAGTGTGGTGTGGTACGGTGCGTAGTGCGGTGCAGTACAGTGCGTAGTGCGGTGCAGTACGGTGCGTAGTGTAGTGCGGTACGGTGCGTAGTGCGGTGCGGTACGGTGCGTAGTGCGGTGCAGTACGGTGCGTAGTGCGGTGCAGTACGGTGCGTAGTGTGGTGTGGTACGGTGCGTAGTGTGGTGCGGTACGGTGCGTAGTGTAGTGCGGTACGGAGCGTAGTGTGGTGTGGTACGGTGCGTAGTGCGGTGCAGTACGGTGCGTAGTGTGGTGTGGTATGGTACGTAGTGTGGTGTGGTACGGTGCGTAGTGCGGTGCGGTACGGTGCGTAGTGTGGTGTGGTATGGTACGTAGTGTGGTGTGGTACGGTGCGTAGTGCGGTGCAGTACGGTGCGTAGTGCGGTGCAGTACGGTGCGTAGTGCGGTGCAGTACGGTGCGTAGTGCGGTGCAGTACGGTGCGTAGTGCGGTGCAGTACGGTGCGTAGTGTAGTGCGGTACGGTGCGTAGTGCGGTGCAGTACGGTGCGTAGTGTGGTGCGGTACGGTGCGTAGTGCGGTGCAGTACGGTGCGTAGTGTGGTGTGGTACGGTGCGTAGTGCGGTGCGGTACGGTGCGTAGTGCGGTGCGGTACGGTGCGTAGTGTGGTGCGGTACGGTGCGTAGTGTGGTGTGGTACGGTGCGTAGTGCGGTGCAGTACGGTGCGTAGTGTAGTGCGGTACGGAGCGTAGTGTGGTGTGGTACGGTGCGTAGTGTAGTGCGGTACGGTGCGTAGTGTAGTGCGGTACGGTGCGTAGTGCGGTGCAGTACGGTGCGTAGTGCGGTGCAGTACGGTGCGTAGTGTAGTGCGGTACGGTGCGTAGTGTAGTGCGGTACGGTGCGTAGTGCGGTGCAGTACGGTGCGTAGTGCGGTGCAGTACGGTGCGTAGTGTAGTGCGGTACGGTGCGTAGTGTAGTGCGGTACGGTGCGTAGTGCGGTGCAGTACGGTGCGTAGTGCGGTGCGGTACGGTGCGTAGTGCGGTGCGGTACGGTGCGTAGTGCGGTGCGGTACGGTGCGTAGTGTGGTGCAGTACGGTGCGTAGTGTGGTGCAGTACGGTGCGTAGTGTGGTGCGGTACGGAGCGTAGTGTGGTGTGGTATGGTACGTAGTGTGGTGTGGTACGGTGCGTAGTGTAGTGCGGTACGGTGCGTAGTGTAGTGCGGTACGGTGCGTAGTGTGGTGTGGTACGGTGCGTAGTGTGGTGTGGTACGGTGCGTCGTGTGGTGTGGTACGGTGCGCAGTGTGGTGTGGCACGGTGCGTCGTGTGGTGCGGTACGGTGCGCGGTACGGTGCAGTGCGGTACGGTGCGTAGTGCAGTGCGGTACGGTGCGTAGTGTAGTGCGGTACGGAGCGTAGTGTGCGCGGTACGGTGCGCAGTGCGGTGCGGTACGGTGCGCAGTGTGGTGTGGTATGGTGCGTAGTGGTGTGGTACGGTGCGCAGTGTGGTGTGGCACGGTGCGCAGTGCGGTGCGGTACGGCGCGTAGTGCGGTGCAGCACGGTGCGTAGTGCAGTGCGGTGCGGCACGGTGCGCAGTGCGGTGCGGCACGGAGCGTAGTGTGGTGTGGCACGGTGCGTGCGGTGCAGTACGGTGCGTAGTGCGGCAGTACGGTGCGTAGCGGTGCGGCACGGTGCGCAGTGTGGTGCGGTACGGAGCGTAGTGTGGTGGTACGGTGCGCAGTGCGGTGCAGCACGGTGCAGTGCGGTGCGGCACGGTGCGTCGTGGTGTGGTACGGTGCGAAAAGGTGCAGCATGGTGCGTAGTGCGCGGCACGGTGCGTGCGGTACGGTGCGCAGCGGTACGGTGCGTAGTGCGGTGCGGTACGGTGCGCGGTGTGGTACGGTGCGTAGTGCGGTGCGGTACGGTGCGTAGTGCGGTGCGGCACGGTGCGTAGGGCGGTGCGGTACGGCGCGGTGGTACGGTGCGCAGTGCGTGCGGTACGGTGCGCGTAGTGCGGCGGTACGGTGCGCGGTGGTACGGTGTAGTGCGGTGCGGTACGGTGCGTAGTGCGGTGCGGTACGGTGCGCGGTGTGGTACGGTGCGTAGTGCGGTGCGGTACGGTGCGTAGTGCGGTGCGGTACGGTGCGTAGTGCGGTGCGGTACGGTGCGTAGGGCGGTGCGGTACGGTGCGCGGTGGCGCGGCGCGTAGTGCGGTGCGTACGGTGCGTAGTGCGGTGCGGTACGGTGCGCGTGTGGTACGGTGCGAAAGTGGTGCGGTACGGTGCGCAGTGCGGTGCGGTACGGTGCGGTGTGGTACGGTGCGCAGTGCGGTGCGGTACGGTGCGTAGTGCGGTGCGGTACGGTGCGTAGTGCGGTGCGGTACGGTGCGTAGTGCGTGCGGTACGGTGCGCGGTGCGGTACGGTGCGTAGTGCGGTGCAGTACGGTGCGTAGTGTGGTGCGGTACGGAGCGTAGTGTGGTGTGGTACGGTGCGTAGTGTAGTGCGGTACGGTGCGTAGTGCGGTGCAGCACGGTGCGTAGTGCGGTGCAGTACGGTGCGTAGTGTGGTGTGGTACGGTGCGTAGTGCGGTGCAGTACGGTGCGTAGTGTAGTGCGGTACGGTGCGTAGTGCGGTGCAGTACGGTGCGTAGTGCGGTGCAGTACGGTGCGTAGTGTAGTGCGGTACGGTGCGTAGTGCAGTGCGGTACGGTGCGTAATGCGGTGCGGTACGGTGCGCGGTGTGGTACGGTGCGTAGTGCGGTGCAGTACGGTGCGTAGTGTAGTGCGGTACGGTGCGTAGTGCGGTGCAGTACGGTGCGTAGTGCGGTGCGGTACGGTGCGTAGTGTGGTGTGGTACGGTGCGTAGTGTGGTGTGGTACGGTGCGTAGTGCGGTGCGGTACGGTGCGTCGTGTGGTGTGGTACGGTGCGTAGTGCGGTGCGGTGCGGTGCGTAGTGTGGTGTGGTACGGTGCGTAGTGCGGTGCAGTACGGTGCGTAGTGTGGTGTGGTACGGTGCGTAGTGTGGTGTGGTACGGTGCGTAGTGCGGTGGTACGGTGCGTAGTGTGGTGTGGTACGGTGCGTAGTGTGGTGTGGTACGGTGCGTAGTGTGGTGCGGTACGGTGCGTAGTGTGGTGTGGTACGGTGCGTAGTGCGGTGCGGTACGGTGCGTAGTGCGGTGCGGTACGGTGCGTAGTGTGGTGTGGTACGGTGCGTAGTGCGGTGCGGTACGGTGCGTAGTGCGGTGCGGTACGGTGCGTAGTGCGGTGCGGTACGGTGCGTAGTGCGGTGCGGTACGGTGCGTAGTGTGGTGTGGTACGGTGCGTAGTGCGGTGCGGTACGGTGCGTAGTGCGGTGCGGTACGGTGCGTAGTGCGGTGCGGTACGGTGCGTAGTGCGGTGCGGTACGGTGCGTAGTGCGGTGCGGTACGGTGCGCGTAGTGCGGTGCAGTACGGTGCGTAGTGTGGTGTGGTACGGTGCGGTGTGGTACGGTGCGTAGTGCGGTGCGGTACGGTGCGTCGTGTGGTGTGGTACGGTGCGTAGTGCGGTGCAGTACGGTGCGTAGTGCGGTGCAGTACGGTGCGTAGTGCGGTGCGGTGCGGTGCGGTACGGTGCGTAGTGCGGTGCAGTACGGTGCGTAGTGGTGCGGTACGGTGCGCGTAGTGCGGTGCGGCACGGTGCGCGGTGGTACGGTGCGCGGTGGTACGGTGCGTAGTGCAGTGCGGTACGGTGCGTAGTGCAGTGCGGTACGGTGCGTAGTGCAGTGCGGTACGGTGCGTAGTGCGGTGCGGTGCGGTACGGTGCGTAGTGCGGTGCAGTACGGTGCGTAGTGCAGTGCGGTACGGTGCGTAGTGCAGTGCGGTACGGTGCGGTGTGGTACGGTGCGTAGTGCAGTGCGGTACGGTGCGTAGTGCAGTGCGGTACGGTGCGTGGTGCGGTGCGGTACGGTGCGTGGTGCGGTGCGGTGCGGTACGGTGCAGTGCGGTGCGGTACGGTGCGTAGTGGTGCGGTACGGTGTAGTGCGGTGCGGCATGGTGCGTAGTGCGTGCGGTACGGTGCGTAGGGCGGTGCGGTACGGTGCGCGGTGTGGTACGGTGCGTAGTGCGGTGGTATGGTGCGTAGTGCGGTGCGGTGCGGTACGGTGCGGTGTGGTACGGTGCGTGCGGTGCGGTAATACGCCGGTGCGTAGTGCGGTGCGGTACGGTGCGCGTGGTACGGTGCGTAGTGCGGTACGGTGCAGTGCGGTGCGGTGCGGTACGGTGCGCGGTGGTACGGTGCGTAGTGCGGTGCGGTACGGTGCGTAGTGTGGTGTGGTACGGTGCGTAGTGCGGTGCGGTACGGTGCGCGGTGTGGTACGGTGCGTAGTGCGGTGCGGTACGGTGCGTAGTGCGGTGCGGTACGGTGCGCGGTGTGGTACGGTGCGTAGTGCGGTGCGGTACGGTGTAGTGCGGTGCGGTGGTACGGTGCGGTGTGGTACGGTGCGTAGTGTGGTGCGGTACGGTGCGTAGTGCGGTGCGGTACGGTGCGTAGTGCGGTGCGGTACGGTGCGTAGTGCGGTGCGGTGCGGTGGTACGGTGCGTAGTGCGGTGCGGTACGGTGCGTAGTGCGGTGCGGTACGGTGCGTAGTGCGGTGCGGTACGGAGCGCGCAGTGGTACGGTGCGTAGTGCGGCGGTGCGGTACGGAGCGGCGTGCGGCTCACCAGCGCGGAGCAGTCGCGCGTGTGCGCGGCGGGCCAGCGCTCGACGGGCAGGCGCAGGCGCGCGCTGTGGCGCACGGTGTAGCGCGCCGCCGCGCCGCGCCAGCGCACGCGCACGGCCGTGGCGTTCACGAACGTGTACGTCAGGTCCTCGACGCGCCACGGGCCTGCGGAACAAACGAGCCGTTACAATGCCATTCGAGGCGCGGTGTACTAGCTGGCGACATCACGAAAACCGGTTCGTATGCCAGTACGCACCGGTTTTCATGTCGCCAACTCCGTGATTCCGAGTTCGATTCCGGTGTGAATGTAGAAAACCACTTTGTTTACATTCTCATGGGGTCTGAATGTTTGTGGTAACTTCGCTGTTTCCAATTCCGTAACACAAGTGCTACTATATTTACTTTGGGATCACATAAATATATCGCCACGACCTCACAGAATACCAGCGTGAATTAGAAGTCTATCAAACTTCTGCGATTTGTCTGGTGAGTGCAGGTAACCGGAGGCCACCCCCGTCCTTCAATTATGGGGGCACACTAAGGCCGGCAACGCGTCTGCTATGCCTCTGGTATTGCGAGTGTTTATGGGCGGCTCATCACTTACTATCACGTGAGCCACCTGCTCGTTGTTGTCCCTATCTACGTACATATTCAGAACATTAGTGGAATAGGAAGTAGGGTCACAGGAAATATTCCCCATCCCAATTTAATCCGTTACAATTATAAATTGCGACGGCGACGAGGGGCTACCTTCTGGCTGCGTGGTGACGCGCAGGGGCTCGCTGAAGGCGCCGGCGCGGCCCGCCGCCAGCGCGCGCACGCGCACCTCGTACTGGCCGCCCGGCTGCAGCCCCTCCACTGTGGCGCTGCGGCTGTAACTGTACCGATCTCTTGTTACCTATGCATCTTCTCGCATTTCCCAATACAAGGGTAGTCAGAGAGCTGTACAATTGACCACAAACGGACAGAAGTCTAAATAATCGAGTCCTTTCGACCCACGTTTCACCGGAGCTTGTTTTTAAGCGTCTTGAGTGAAATATTAATCACCTAACACTCTGAATTAATTGGAGATCATGGAAACCTGCAAAATAACTAAGCCTCAGAGTATAGACGCTGTACGGTTTACGTTCGTGATCGTATGCGGAGTCTGGAATCCGGCTCGAAGGATCAGTAAACAAATGTAACGCCTGTTATTCCGTTAACATTTAAATGCAGTGTAATATCTCAGTAATTTAATATGCATGGTGGGTACCCAAGTGATGTAAATTAAACCACCGTTTGCAGATGACATTTACTTGAACACCAACTTCAATTTGTTGAATTTACTATAAATAACATATTGTTATTGTATAATATGTGGGTCAATTTGGATCTACGCGTGTAACCTCGATATTATAAATAATGTTTAATATTAAGATGATGTACGTAACTCGTACAGACGCACTAGCACTAGAAATAAAATTAAACGCCTCACAAACAGTTATGAATTAGCACTATATAGCTTTTACTGCTGTAGAAATAAACTACAAAAATATTTTAGAGGGTTACATTATAATCCTAACACTTAATCCCTGACCACTCTAACATAGCTTCAATGCACGTATCTGAAATAGCAGGATCGAAACAGCGACTTGGTTTTTCACAGTTCCCACTCTGCAATAGGCGCTTCAATAATACAATTATGTAACATTAACATAATGAAACAAGCAAACAAATGTACAAATCAATTCTTACGTCTAGTGGTAGATTAATAAGAAAAAACAAAGAACAGAAATCAAGCTTAAGTTGCCACGTCACAATGTAACATTAATGAAGAATGAATTGCAATTTAAAGTATTAGATACTTTGTATTTTACACAATAATGTTAATTACTCAGCAATTTTGTTTTAATGAGTGATAAATAAAATGATTAAGCAGGCTTAACATCTTAAGACGCTATTTAATTTATTATGAGTCCTAGTTTACCTTTCTTGGCACACCTCTTGCTCGTCCATTTTCTTCGTGCACACTTTGAAGCTGTACCTCTCTGGCGAGGAGTCAGCTTCCTCGCACTGCCAGCTCACGGTGAAACCATTGACACTAACATCAGTCACTTTGACATCCTGAGGTACAGCTGTCACGTCACTGCAACAAAATTTAAATATTTTCTTTAGAGTTTACCAGATCGGCTTCTAGATTTTAACAATATAAAATGGTCATACATGTACATTTCTTCAAAAATTGTTCAGGGTGTAACTCCAAAAACATCTTTAAAATCTTTCAACATCGTAAATTTAGTGCAGTGAAAATAATAAGGATATCAGGAAAGTAATTCTCTTCCCTAAAATGCAAAACGATCCAATCGCACATTTTACCAATTCCGAGAATAAGACACTTTCTAGACTTACCGGGCCAAAATAATGTATCTTTTTCCGAGCTCAATTTTTAAGAATTTATCTAATTTACAACATAAACATTTTCTAAACCAAGTTTTCGAGGACATTGTTTCAAAAATTATTTAATCACTCAAGTACTTGGACGAGATTATATTTTTTTATTAGTTTTCTACTTTGTACCCTCGGAGTTATAACAGAAATCATTAATAAATCCATAAAAAAAAATAAATATAAATATCTTCACGCAATTCCCAATACAGGGGTAGACAGAGGTCAAGTCTAGACAATTAAGTCCCTTTGACCCACCTTCCACCGAAGATATTTTCGGGACAACGTGACAGGTGGTGAGCCCGTCGCCGCCTTTATGTCCAAACCAACGATGAAATTCGTACATAAGTTTTTGAAAAACTCATTGGTACTGCCACCTGGGGATCGAACTCGGGTATCTCGACTCGAAATTCCGACCACCCAACAACTCGGCTATCGTGACTTATAATAAATCCATAGTTCTTGTAATAGTAGTTCACGTTTCCGAGAGCGTGGAAAAACTATATCAAATCTCAAATTTTTTTCGTACAACAGCTGCAAAGTTATTTGACAGTTATCTCACACATGACTTCTAATTTGATGAAATACGGGACGTGCAAAACTCGGTTTTGAAATCTAGAAGTAGATTGAATCTAGAAGCACCCGTTCAGAGATGTGTTCCAGGGATCCACCATAGGGCAACTTTTGTTTATTTTTTATTCTGAAGATATAGTGAACAATAATAAAAACTGTAAACTAAGTGTACACCGATAATGTCCGAATATATAGTAGTAGTAAGCTATATTTGTTTTTGTCTATTAAAAATCAACTGGCACTAATTCATTCAAAACGAAATGTACAGTACTCGGCACGAAGTGACGAATTGCTGTCATAATAGATCACAGCTGACAAATTAAAATACGCAACAGTCACATCGAAAGACTCATTGAAGTGCGTAATTTAATTTAATTTGATAAGAACATTTTGTTTTAGCGATATTGTTCCATGTTCAATTCTCAGGACTGAATGTGCGTATGCACATTAGTTGATGTTATTTTTTTATAAATATGTCAGAGAGTACTTATGTAAATAGATAGAACAAATTCGATTTAACGATACCAAAATTATTTTAGATCTTATCTAATTTAACGACACATTGATTGCCAGTTTGAGAAACTCCGTGGAAAAGTGGCATATACACTGATTTTCATGGTGTGATTTTCATGAGCTCTGATGTCCCGGGTTCGATTCCCGGTCGGGTGAATGTAGAATGACACCTTTTCTACATTTTCTCGCGTCTGGTTGTTTGTGCTACGTTCGTTGTTTCCGATTCCATAACATAAACAAATTTCGAATCAGAGTAATACGCTGACGTCTCTATATACGTGTGTTTTTTATTACAAAAACTATTTTCAATAGTATAGTGTGTTAGCGAATGAAAAGAAGTTCATATTTTATCATTATACAATCAGGATCTGCGCTGCTACTTGGAAAAAGGGATACTGGTATACGTGACCCCTGCAGTTTGCGACGGTGTTTGTACCAGCTGCGCCGCTGGGTGGAAAGACGCTGGTATATGGTGCGAGGGTTAGCTGTGGCAGTGGGGATGTGGGACGGCAGCTGACCTGGGGGGGGAGCTGTCGGCGGCGGCCACGGCGCTCCAGGGCAGCAGGCTCAGGTCCTGATGCAGCCAGCTGCGGGCGCGGGAGCCCAGCAGGCGCGCCAGCGCCGCGCCCACACCACCTGCCGACCCCATTCTATGTCACCACCGCCGCAATGGTTATATGTGATGGTAATAGTAGCTTGTGTGCCACGGTCAGATGCGACGTCGTTGTCCAATATACATATAAATGTCTTCACGCAATTCTCAATACGAGGTAGATTGAGGTCTTGTCTAGAATTAAGTCCCTTTGACTCACCTTCCAACGAAGATATTTTCGGGACAACGTGACGGGTGGTTAGCCCGTCACCGTCTTTATGTCCAAGCCAACGCTGTAATACGTACGTAAGTTTTTGAAAAACCCACAGGTACGAGCCTACCACCCGGGGATCGAACTCTGGTCTCTTGACTCGAAATCCCGACCACCCAACCACTCGGCTATTATGATTACATTAAACGACTTGCAAAAGTCCTCCGTATAAGCTTCTCCCATAAGCCCTGTCTAGTCCAGTATTGTAATAGCGATGAAGAATGTTTTAGCTAGATGGATAATCGATCGGTCACAAAGCACTGTTACTTCTTACCTGGCAATGTGTAGTTCGTAACTTCACCGGGCAAAGTAATATTGTGCTCCAATGTGCTGTTTTCAGTCTTGTACTGCAGGATCCACTCCACTACACCAGGGTTCTCCTCCGCGAATTGTCGCCATGATACCGACACAGCGTCTTCCGTCTTTGAAAGTTTTATTGGCACTATCGAAGAAGGAAAAATTAACGTTAATTACATACATGGTAAAGTTGAACTGCGTATATTCTTAAGAGTTATCATAATAAATAATAATAAATATCTTCACGCAATTCCCAATACAGGGGTAGACAGAGGTCTAGTCTAGACATTTAAGTCCCTTCGACCCAACTTCCACCGAAGATATTTTCGGGACAACGTGACGGTGGTTAGCCCGTCACCGTCTCTATGTCCAAGCCAACGCTGTAATACGTACGTAAGTTTTTGAAAACCCACAGGTACGATCCTACCACCCGGGGATCGAACTCTGGTCTCTTGACTCGAAATTCCGACCACCCAACCACTCGGCTATTATGATTACATTAAACGACTTGCAAAAGTCCTCCGTATAAGCTTCTCCCATAAGCCCTGTCTAGTCCAGTATTGTAATAGCGATGAAGAATGTTTTAGCTAGATGGATAATCGATCGGTCACAAAGCACTGTTACTTCTTACCTGGCAATGTGTAGTTCGTAACTTCACCGGGCAAAGTAATATTGTGCTCCAATGTGCTGTTTTCAGTCTTGTACTGCAGGATCCACTCCACTACACCAGGGTTCTCCTCCGCGAATTGTCGCCATGATACCGACACAGCGTCTTCCGTCTTTGAAAGTTTTATTGGCACTATCGAAGAAGGAAAAATTAACGTTAATTACATGCATGGTAAAGTTGAACTGCGTATATTCTTAAGAGTTATCATAATAAATAATAATAAATATCTTCACGCAATTCCCAATACAGGGGTAGACAGAGGTCTAGTCTAGACATTTAAGTCCCTTCGACCCAACTTCCACCGAAGATATTTTCGGGACGACGTGACAGGTGGTGAGCCCGTCGCCGTCTTTATGTCCAAGCCAACGATATAATTTGTACATAGGTTTTTAGAAAAACCCATTGGTACGGCCACTTGAGGATCGAACTCGGGTCTCTTGACTCGAAATTCCGACCACCCAACCACTCGGCTATCGTGACTTTTTATCGTTAAGAGTTATCATAATTTGTAAAATACTCATTTATGTCGCCAAAGAAAAGCACAAATATTTTGTTTCAGTTCGAGACGAGAAGATATAAGACAACCATTTTAATTACGAAGCAAATCAAATTATCGCAATAAGATTACTGTTACAGTTGTTGATCGAATGATAAATAAAACACTTGAAAACTTGTATCAGCAGTTCATTTTCGAGGAGTGTCGCCGTATAGTTCTAGCGAAATAATAATTGTGGAGATGTGATCCTCCCACTAAGCTTCGTCAGTTTTAATCGAAGTAGTCATAATAACAACTTATATAACTCTATCATTGAATTATAAACATTAATCTCTACAAACGTTTTGCTTATAAATTTTACTTATTTACTTAAACTACATTATTTTTATTAATATAACTGATTTATCATTACTACGTACGTTGTATGTTAATGAATAAACAAAGAGGTGGCTATACTATTTTATAATATATATTCGTTTATAGACGATTTTTTTTGAATCTACAGAGTGAAATAAACTACTGAGTAGCAAGTAGAGTTATCCTCTTTTTGTTTTTTTTTTTCTTATATTAAAAATACAATGTTAAGAACATTTTTTCTCTTCAAATAGCTTCGAAATGTACACCTCATTTCCAGGGGTTGTTATCATTAACATGTTCATATTAGGGGTTAAGAAACTTATTTTGTCCACTGTCCACTTTGATTATAAATTATTTTTTAGCGCCCCCTCTTTTTCTGCACAACGCTCCGATTTTTTTGTGGGTCTCTTACGCGCTTGTAGGCCTAAAGGGGGCGCCCATTAGGCCTGCAAATCCACAAGGGGACATTATCGTCCACTTAGGGAAAGGCTTATTTATATTACTATAAACCTTCCTATAAAGTCACGATAGCCGAGTTGTTGGGTGGTCGGAATTTCGAGTCGAGAGACCCGAGTTCGATCCCCAGGTGGCAGTACCAATGAGTTTTTCAAAAAACTTATGTACGAATTTCATCGTTGGCTTGGACATAAAGGCGGCGACGGGCTCACCACCTGTCACGTTGTCCCGAAAATATCTTCGGTGGAAGGTGGGTCAAAGGGACTTAATTGTCTAGACTAAGATCTGTCTACCCCTGTATTGGGAATTGCGTGAAGATATATATATTTTTTTTATTTTTTATATAAAGTTTTACTTAATAATTTCTCTCTATCAGCGGTATGCTGATTATGCAGTGTTTATTGCACCATCAGAGGTAGAACTGCAGGCATAAGTCACGTGTATGAAAGAGGAATGAGAAATTAAAGGTCGCCGTTTGAATGCTAATAAAACTAAGGTTCTGGTATTTGAAAGGAACGAAGAGAGAACGAAGTGTGAAATATTGGTAAATCAGGAATACATAAACAATAGAACAGGTGAATGAAATTGTATACTTGGGGAGTGCGTTTAGCCGGGATGGAAGATGTGATTTAGATGTGGACAAGCATGTCGCTGCCGGGAACAAAGTCAATGGTGCCCTGACTGCGTGAGTCAAAAGGCAAGGCGTAGTGAAGAGTGCACACGCCTTGCAATACATAACGCAGTGTTGGTACCGACTTTGTTATACGGCAGTGAAACCTGGGTATGCCAGAAGAAGCATAAAAGCAAGTTGAATGCAGTGGATATGTTGTCTCGTCGTGAAATGTGAAACGTGAAACGACCGAAAGCGAAACAAAGAGATTCGCAATATGGCAGGTTTGAAAGATGACCTTATCACAAAAATTGATAAGAGCGTGCTTCGATGGTTTGGGCACGTTGAGCGAATTAGTGAAGAGCGAATGGTGAAGAAAATATAACACGCGAAAGTTAATATTAAAAGCTGTCGAGGTAGGCCGAGACTAACTTTAGAAGACCATGTGAGCTAATTGCTCGAAGGGAGGGTCAAGTGTACTCGGATACCTAGACGTGTATGTATGAAGAATAAGATGAATCTGAAAGAAGCGAAAGAAGTATGTAGGGATCGTGACACTTGGCAATCTGTTCTCTCTGAATATCCCGTCACGGATTGTGCGTGAAGATAAGTAAGTGGTAGACAGAGGTCTAGTCTAGACATTTAAGTCCCTTCGACCCACCTTCCACCGAAGATACTTTCGGGACAACGTGACAGGTGGTGAACCCGTCGCCGCCTTTATGTCCAAGCCAACGATATAATTTGTACATTGTAGGTTTTTAGAAAAACCCATTGGTACGACCACTTGAGGATCGAACTCGGGTCTCTTTACACGAAATTCCGAAGACCCAACCACTCGGCTATCATGACTATTATTTTTACTAAAAGTATTAATACTTTTTCTGAAGCTGCTTGCACACCATAAGACGTACACTGTTACCAGTTGTCAAGCACAATGTCTCGAAAAAATCATACACGTAATGTTTTTAAGACAAGCCAATAGGTGAAAAATACTAGATGCAGTAAGAAGGTGGTCAAAATAAATATGACAAATTCATAATATAATGATAATAATAACAATGAAAATCATTTCTGATGAAAATAAGCCAGCAAAGGAATCAAAGTTAAAGATTAGAAAGAAATAAAAAGAGAAATCATTAAATGAAATTAGGCGTAATCGTTGAATTTCCATCAAAGTAAATGCGTTAAGAAATAACCATTTTATTTGTTTAAAACAAGTTGTTATTAATGAAAAGGTTTCTTTAAAATTCTTGACGCCCGAACGGAGGAAAAGATTCTGTTTGACAGTTTAATTTCATAAGTAATTAAGCATCAAAGAAATATCCACTTTACGAATTTCTACAAATATTATTTCCGACATTTCTTTATAATTTATCAAAGAAATTAACATTTGTCGTAAGTATTTTCCCTATTAATTTTTATATTAAATATGCTTTTGTCACAAAAAAACTTAGTCTTAATTAACATTTAGTATTAATTACTGCCGAGGGCGTCTTTCAACATCATACCGATTTCAAATTAACTTATGAAAATTCTTTTACTTTATGTTGTTTGGAATCAAAAACCCAACCTACTAGAGAGAAATGTAAACTCTTGCATGTAATATCAACTTTATGTTGTTTGAATCAAAAACCCAACCTACTAGAGAGAAATGTAAACTCTTGCATGTAATATCAACTTTATGTTGTTTGGAATCAAAAACCCAACCTACTAGAGAGAAACAAACTTGCATGTAATATCAACTTTATGTTGTTTGGAATCAAAAACCCAACCTACTAGAGAGAAACAAACTCTTGCATGTAATATCAACTTTATGTTGTTTGAATCAAAAACCCAACCTACTAGAGAGAGAAATGTAAACTCTGTATGTAATATCAACTTTATGTTGTTTGGAATCAAAAACCCAACTCTACTAGAGAGAAATGTAAACTCTTGCATGTATTATCAACTTTATGTTTTTGGAATCAAAAACCCAACCTACTAGAGAGAAATGTAAACTCTTGCATGTAATATCAACTTATGTTGTTTGAATCAAAAACCCAACCTACTAGAGAGAGAAATGTAAACTCTGCATGTAATATCAACTTATGTTGTTTGGAATCAAAAACCCAACCTACTAGAGAGAGAAATGTAAACCTTGCATGTAATATCAACTTTATGTTGTTTGGAATCAAAAACCCAACCTACTAGAGAGAAATGTAAACTCTTGCATGTAATATCAACTTTATGTTGTTTGGAATCAAAAACCCAACCTACTAGAGAGAAATGTAAACCTGCATGTAATATCAACTTTATGTTGTTTGAATCAAAAACCCAACCTACTAGAGAGAGAAATGTAAACTTGCATGTAATATCAACTTTATGTTGTTTGGAATCAAAAACCCAACCTACTAGAGAGAGAAATGTAAACTCTGCATGTAATATCAACTTTATGTTGTTTGGAATCAAAAACCCAACCTACTAGAGAGAAATGTAAACTCTGTATGTAATATCAACTTTATGTTGTTTGGAATCAAAAACCCAACCTAATAGAGAGAAATGTAAACTCTGTATGTAATATCAACTTTATGTTGTTTGGAATCAAAAACCCAACCCACTAGAGAGAAATGTAAACTCTGCATGTAATATCAACTTTATGTTGTTTGGAATCAAAAACCCAACCTACTAGAGAGAAATGTAAACTCTTGCATGTAATATCAACTTATGTTGTTTGAATCAAAAACCCAACCTACTAGAGAGAAATGTAAACTTGCATGTAATATCAACTTTATGTTGTTTGGAATCAAAACCAACCTACTAGAGAGAAATGTAAACCTGCATGTAATATCAACTTATGTTGTTTGGAATCAAAACCCAACCTACTAGAGAGAGAAATGTAAACTCTTGCATGTAATATCAACTTTATGTTGTTTGGAATCAAAACCCAACCTACTAGAGAGAGAAATGTAAACTCTGTATGTAATATCAACTTTATGTTGTTTGGAATCAAAACCCAACCTACTAGAGAGAGAAATGTAAACTCTTGCATGTAATATCAACTTATGTTGTTTGGAATCAAAACCCAACCTACTAGAGAGAAATGTAAACTCTTGCATGTAATATCAACTTATGTTGTTTGGAATCAAAACCCAACCTACTAGAGAGAAATGTAAACTCTGCATGTAATATCAACTTTATGTTGTTTGAATCAAAACCCAACCTACTAGGAGAGAAATGTAAACTCTGTATGTAATATCAACTTTATGTTGTTTGGAATCAAAACCCAACCTACTAGAGAGAAATGTAAACTCTTGCATGTAATATCAACTTATGTTGTTTGGAATCAAAACCCAACCTACTAGAGAGAAATGTAAACTCTGCATGTAATATCAAGCTTACTAATGATATTTTTAAGCTTTGACATACAACTTATAAATCAATAATTATAATTTTAAAATATCCTCCAAACATTTCGCTCATAATTGTTAAATATATAACATGTTCATAGATAATTGCACGTAAGTCATTAACAAATGTAAAATATTTCCAGTCCGAGAATACAACCCAGAGGCATTCTGGAAAGATACCTATTCTAAACAAAATAAGTTTATGATTACGAAGTAAAATTACGCCCTTTTGAGATTTTAGTTAAATTATTGTGTTAAACAACGCCAAATGATCAACCAGTAAAAGACACTCAGGACTTTATGCACATCATACATTTGTATTTTATTGCAATGTTAGCATATAGCTAATTAAATTTCGATATTGGTGTTTTATTTTTAGAAGTCACGATAGCCAAGTGATTGGATCGTCGGAATTTCGAGTCAAGAGACCTGAGTTCGATCTCTAGGTGGCTGGCCCGTACCAATAGTTTTTCAAAAACTTATATACGAATTATATTGTTGGCCTGGACATTGAGACGGCGACGGGCTCACCATCTACCACGCTGTCCTGAAAATATATTCGGTGGAAGGTCCGTCGAACGACTCAATTGTTCAGACTTCTGTCTATCCCTGTATTGAGAATGGTATGCAGATAAATTGCATTAAATTTAAAAATATTGTATAAACGGCCTCACAAACCTCCTTGTCCCTGGCAAACAACACTCTCTGACATATCGCTGGCCACATTCTTCTTACTGGGGTCGGAATATAAGCTCGAACCTGAAACCGAAAATAAAGGTAATATTTTGTAGACAACTAAGCCAATAATAATCAACTAAGCCATAATAAATAAATATCTTCACGCAATTCCTGATACAGGAGCAGACAGAGGTCTAGTCTAGACAATTAAGTCCCTTTGACCCACCTTCCACCGAATGTTATGACAACGTGACAGATGGTGAGCCTGTCGCCGTCTTTATGTCCAAGCCAACGATATGATTCGTACATAAGTTTTAAAAACCCCTTAGTACGTGCCTGCCACCTGGGAATCGAACTCGGGTCTCTAGACTCGAAATTCCGCCCACCCAACCTACTAGAGAGAAATGTAAACTCTTGCATGTAATATCAACTTTATGTTGTTTGGAATCAAAACCCAACCTACTAGAGAGAAATGTAAACTCTTGCATGTAATATCAACTTTATGTTGTTTGGAATCAAAACCCAACCTACTAGAGAGAAATGTAAACTCTTGCATGTAATATCAACTTTATGTTGTTTGGAATCAAAACCCAACCTACTAGAGAGAAATGTAAACTCTTGCATGTAATATCAACTTTATGTTGTTTGGAATCAAAACCCAACCTACTAGAGAGAAATGTAAACTCTTGCATGTAATATCAACTTTATGTTGTTTGGAATCAAAACCCAACCTACTAGAGAGAAATGTAAACTCTTGCATGTAATATCAACTTTATGTTGTTTGGAATCAAAACCCAACCTACTAGAGAGAAATGTAAACTCTTGCATGTAATATCAACTTTATGTTGTTTGGAATCAAAACCCAACCTACTAGAGAGAAATGTAAACTCTTGCATGTAATATCAACTTTATGTTGTTTGGAATCAAAACCCAACCTACTAGAGAGAAATGTAAACTCTTGCATGTAATATCAACTTTATGTTGTTTGGAATCAAAACCCAACCTACTAGAGAGAAATGTAAACTCTTGCATGTAATATCAACTTTATGTTGTTTGGAATCAAAACCCAACCTACTAGAGAGAAATGTAAACTCTTGCATGTAATATCAACTTTATGTTGTTTGGAATCAAAACCCAACCTACTAGAGAGAAATGTAAACTCTTGCATGTAATATCTTCGGTGGAAGGTGGTCAAAGGGTCTTAATTGTCTAGACTTGACCTCTGTCTACCCCTGTATTGGGAATTGCGTGAAGATATTTATATTTATTTTTATTATATATAAGTCCACCATTATATTAAGTCACGATAGCCGAGTTGTTATGTCGGAATTTCGAGTCGAGACCTGAGTTCGATCCCCAGGTGGCAGTACCAATGAGTTTTCAAAAACTTATGTATTGTTTCATCGTTGGCTTGGACATGAAGGCGGCGACGGGCTCACCACCTGTCACGTTGTCCCGAAAATATCTTCGGTGGAAGGTGGTCAAAGGGTCTTAATTGTCTAGACTTGACCTCTGTCTACCCCTGTATTGGGAATTGCGTGAAGATATTTATATTTATTTTTATTATATATAAGTCCACCATTATATTAAGTCACGATAGCCGAGTTGTTATGTCGGAATTTCGAGTCGAGACCTGAGTTCGATCCCCAGGTGGCAGTACCAATGAGTTTTCAAAAACTTATGTACTAATTTCATCGTTGGCTTGGACATGAAGGCGGCGACGGGCTCACCACCTGTCACGTTGTCCCGAAAATATCTTCGGTGGAAGGTGGTCAAAGGGTCTTAATTGTCTAGACTTGTCCTCTGTCTACCCCTGTATTCGGAATTGCGTGAAGATATTTATATTTATTTTTATTATATATAAGTATTTATAATATAAAAAATATCATATTTATTTACTATGTATGTATTTATTGTGGGTATTTGTGTATACGTATAAAATACTATTGTATGCATGTATGTAGTAATGTATATGTATGTGTATTGTATTTATTATCATTATATTTCAATTTTGAGTTTTGCACGCATCACTAGATTTTCTGCACAAACCGAAGGTAGACTGGTAGAGAATGCCTTTAGTCATTAAGTCCACTATTTTGTACATTTTTTATAATGTTTACAACAAATAAATATTAAAAATAAATATAAATATCTTCAAGTCATCGGTAGAAAATCTGGACAAATAAGACCTTGTAAACAGACAGAGTTTAGTAAAGTTTAGTAAGTAGGAAAGTTAAACATTACTAAATAATTACATTACTAAATAGTTTTCTTTTCACGCCAATTTTAATCCTGTGGTAGACAGAGGTCAAGTCTAGAGAATTAAGTCCCTTTGACTCACTTCCAGATATTTTCGGGACAACGTCACAGGTGGTGAGCCCGTCGCCGCCTTTATGTTCAAGCCAACGATGAAATTCGTACATAAGTTTTTAAAACCCCTTAGTACGTGCCTGCCACCTGGGGATCGAACTCGGGTCTCTAGACTCGAAATTCCGACCACCCAACAACTCGGCTATCGTGACTTCAACTAAAACATATACATACATAACAGCCTGCTAAGGTCCACTAAAGGACATGGGCCTCTTCCATAGGGAGGATTTGCCATAATCGCAATGCTTGGCGAGCGGATTGCCGATCGCAGTACCAGACAACTTGCACCTAAGACGCTGCTGCGCATCTTCGGTCTGACCATTTTGGTCTGATATTTTTAAAGATGGTTATCCCACCATCTATCGGTCGCCATAACTATATTCAAGGCTGTTTCCCTAATTCGCCTCTTACGACACCCACGGGAAGAAAGGGAGAGGCAATATTCATTTACATTATATATAAGTCCACCATTATATTAAGTCACGATAGCCGAGTTGTTATGTCGGAATTTCGAGTCGAGACCTGAGTTCGATCCCCAGGTGGCAGTACCAATGAGTTTTCAAAAACTTATGTACTAATTTCATCGTTGGCTTGGACATGAAGGCGGCGACGGGCTCACCACCTGTCACGTTGTCCCGAAAATATCTTCGGTGGAAGGTGGGTCAAAGGGTCTTAATTGTCTAGACTTGTCCTCTGTCTACCCCTGTATTCGGAATTGCGTGAAGATATTTATATTTATTTTTATTATATATAAGTATTTATAATATAAAAAATATCATATTTATTTACTATGTATGTATTTATTGTGGGTATTTGTGTATACGTATAAAATACTATTGTATGCATGTATGTAGTAATGTATATGTATGTGTATTGTATTTATTTTTATTATATATAAGTATTTATAATATAAAAAATATCATATTTATTTACTATGTATGTATTTATTGTGGGTATTTGTGTATACGTATAAAATACTATTGTATGCATGTATGTAGTAATGTATATGTATGTGTATTGTATTTATTTTTATTATATATAAGTATTTATAATATAAAAAATATCATATTTATTTACTATGTATGTATTTATTGTGGGTATTTGTGTATACGTATAAAATACTATTGTATGCATGTATGTAGTAATGTATATGTATGTGTATTGTATTTATTTTTATTATATATAAGTATTTATAATATAAAAAATATCATATTTATTTACTATGTATGTATTTATTGTGGGTATTTGTGTATACGTATAAAATACTATTGTATGCATGTATGTAGTAATGTATATGTATGTGTATTGTATTTATTTTTATTATATATAAGTATTTATAATATAAAAAATATCATATTTATTTACTATGTATGTATTTATTGTGGGTATTTGTGTATACGTATAAAATACTATTGTATGCATGTATGTAGTAATGTATATGTATGTGTATTGTATTTATTTTTATTATATATAAGTATTTATAATATAAAAAATATCATATTTATTTACTATGTATGTATTTATTGTGGGTATTTGTGTATACGTATAAAATACTATTGTATGCATGTATGTAGTAATGTATATGTATGTGTATTGTATTTATTTTTATTATATATAAGTATTTATAATATAAAAAATATCATATTTATTTACTATGTATGTATTTATTGTGGGTATTTGTGTATACGTATAAAATACTATTGTATGCATGTATGTAGTAATGTATATGTATGTGTATTGTATTTATTTTTATTATATATAAGTATTTATAATATAAAAAATATCATATTTATTTACTATGTATGTATTTATTGTGGGTATTTGTGTATACGTATAAAATACTATTGTATGCATGTATGTAGTAATGTATATGTATGTGTATTGTATTTATTTTTATTATATATAAGTATTTATAATATAAAAAATATCATATTTATTTACTATGTATGTATTTATTGTGGGTATTTGTGTATACGTATAAAATACTATTGTATGCATGTATGTAGTAATGTATATGTATGTGTATTGTATTTATTTTTATTATATATAAGTATTTATAATATAAAAAATATCATATTTATTTACTATGTATGTATTTATTGTGGGTATTTGTGTATACGTATAAAATACTATTGTATGCATGTATGTAGTAATGTATATGTATGTGTATTGTATTTATTTTTATTATATATAAGTATTTATAATATAAAAAATATCATATTTATTTACTATGTATGTATTTATTGTGGGTATTTGTGTATACGTATAAAATACTATTGTATGCATGTATGTAGTAATGTATATGTATGTGTATTGTATTTATTATCATTATATTTCAATTTTGAGTTTTGCACGCATCACTAGATTTTCTGCACAAACCGAAGGTAGACTGGTAGAGAATGCCTTTAGTCATTAAGTCCACTATTTTGTACATTTTTTATAATGTTTACAACAAAATAAATATTAAAAATAAATATAAATATCTTCACGCAATTCCTGATACAGGAGCAGACAGAGGTCTAGTCTAGACAATTAAGTCCTTTGACCCACCTTCCACCGAATGTTATGACAACGTGACAGATGGTGAGCCTGTCGCCGTCTTTATGTCCAAGCCAACGATATGATTCGTACATAAGTTTTTAAAAACCCCTTAGTACGTGCCTGCCACCTGGGAATCGAACTCGGGTCTCTAGACTCGAAATTCCGCCCACCCAACCACTCGGCTATCGTGACTTCAACTAAAACATATACCTACTAGAGAGAAATGTAAACTCTTGCATGTAATATCAACTTTATGTTGTTTGGAATCAAAACCCAACCTACTAGAGAGAAATGTAAACTCTTGCATGTAATATCAACTTTATGTTGTTTGGAATCAAAACCCAACCTACTAGAGAGAAATGTAAACTCTTGCATGTAATATCAACTTTATGTTGTTTGGAATCAAAACCCAACCTACTAGAGAGAAATGTAAACTCTTGCATGTAATATCAACTTTATGTTGTTTGGAATCAAAACCCAACCTACTAGAGAGAAATGTAAACTCTTGCATGTAATATCAACTTTATGTTGTTTGGAATCAAAACCCAACCTACTAGAGAGAAATGTAAACTCTTGCATGTAATATCAACTTTATGTTGTTTGGAATCAAAACCCAACCTACTAGAGAGAAATGTAAACTCTTGCATGTAATATCAACTTTATGTTGTTTGGAATCAAAACCCAACCTACTAGAGAGAAATGTAAACTCTTGCATGTAATATCAACTTTATGTTGTTTGGAATCAAAACCCAACCTACTAGAGAGAAATGTAAACTCTTGCATGTAATATCAACTTTATGTTGTTTGGAATCAAAACCCAACCTACTAGAGAGAAATGTAAACTCTTGCATGTAATATCAACTTTATGTTGTTTGGAATCAAAACCCAACCTACTAGAGAGAAATGTAAACTCTTGCATGTAATATCAACTTTATGTTGTTTGGAATCAAAACCCAACCTACTAGAGAGAAATGTAAACTCTTGCATGTAATATCAACTTTATGTTGTTTGGAATCAAAACCCAACCTACTAGAGAGAAATGTAAACTCTTGCATGTAATATCAACTTTATGTTGTTTGGAATCAAAACCCAACCTACTAGAGAGAAATGTAAACTCTTGCATGTAATATCAACTTTATGTTGTTTGGAATCAAAACCCAACCTACTAGAGAGAAATGTAAACTCTTGCATGTAATATCAACTTTATGTTGTTTGGAATCAAAACCCAACCTACTAGAGAGAAATGTAAACTCTTGCATGTAATATCAACTTTATGTTGTTTGGAATCAAAACCCAACCTACTAGAGAGAAATGTAAACTCTTGCATGTAATATCAACTTTATGTTGTTTGAATCAAAACCCAACCTACTAGAGAGAAATGTAAACTCTTGCATGTAATATCAACTTTATGTTGTTTGGAATCAAAACCCAACCTACTAGAGAGAAATGTAAACTCTTGCATGTAATATCAACTTTATGTTGTTTGGAATCAAAACCCAACCTACTAGAGAGAAATGTAAACTCTTGCATGTAATATCAACTTTATGTTGTTTGGAATCAAAACCCAACCTACTAGAGAGAAATGTAAACTCTTGCATGTAATATCAACTTTATGTTGTTTGGAATCAAAACCCAACCTACTAGAGAGAAATGTAAACTCTTGCATGTAATATCAACTTTATGTTGTTTGGAATCAAAACCCAACCTACTAGAGAGAAATGTAAACTCTTGCATGTAATATCAACTTTATGTTGTTTGGAATCAAAACCCAACCTACTAGAGAGAAATGTAAACTCTTGCATGTAATATCAACTTTATGTTGTTTGAATCAAAACCCAACCTACTAGAGAGAAATGTAAACTCTTGCATGTAATATCAACTTTATGTTGTTTGGAATCAAAACCCAACCTACTAGAGAGAAATGTAAACTCTTGCATGTAATATCAACTTTATGTTGTTTGGAATCAAAACCCAACCTACTAGAGAGAAATGTAAACTCTTGCATGTAATATCAACTTTATGTTGTTTGGAATCAAAACCCAACCTACTAGAGAGAAATGTAAACTCTTGCATGTAATATCAACTTTATGTTGTTTGGAATCAAAACCCAACCTACTAGAGAGAAATGTAAACTCTTGCATGTAATATCAACTTTATGTTGTTTGGAATCAAAACCCAACCTACTAGAGAGAAATGTAAACTCTTGCATGTAATATCAACTTTATGTTGTTTGGAATCAAAACCCAACCTACTAGAGAGAAATGTAAACTCTTGCATGTAATATCAACTTTATGTTGTTTGGAATCAAAACCCAACCTACTAGAGAGAAATGTAAACTCTTGCATGTAATATCAACTTTATGTTGTTTGGAATCAAAACCCAACCTACTAGAGAGAAATGTAAACTCTTGCATGTAATATCAACTTTATGTTGTTTGGAATCAAAACCCAACCTACTAGAGAGAAATGTAAACCTGCATGTAATATCAACTTTATGTTGTTTGGAATCAAAAACCCAACCTACTAGAGAGAAACAAACTCTTGCATGTAATATCAACTTTATGTTGTTTGGAATCAAAACCCAACCTACTAGAGAAATGTAAACTCTGCATGTAATATCAACTTTATGTTGTTTGGAATCAAAAACCCAACCTACTAGAGAGAGAAATGTAAACTTGCATGTAATATCAACTTTATGTTTTTGGAATCAAAACCAACCTACTAGAGAGAGAAATGTAAACCTGCATGTAATATCAACTTTATGTTGTTTGGAATCAAAAACCCAACCTACTAGAGAGAAACAAACTCTTGCATGTATTATCAACTTTATGTTGTTTGGAATCAAAAACCCAACCTACTAGAGAGAAATGTAAACCTTGCATGTAATATCAACTTATGTTGTTTGGAATCAAAACCCAACCTACTAGAGAGAAATGTAAACTCTGCATGTAATATCAACTTTATGTTTTTGGAATCAAAAACCCAACCTACTAGAGAGAAATGTAAACTCTTGCATGTAATATCAACTTTATGTTGTTTGGAATCAAAAACCCAACCTACTAGAGAGAAATGTAAACTCTTGCATGTAATATCAACTTTATGTTGTTTGGAATCAAAAACCCAACCTACTAGGAGAGAAATGTAAACCTTGCATGTAATATCAACTTTATGTTGTTTGGAATCAAAAACCCAACCTACTAGAGAGAAATGTAAACCTGCATGTAATATCAACTTTATGTTGTTTGGAATCAAAAACCCAACCTACTAGAGAGAAATGTAAACCTTGCATGTAATATCAACTTTATGTTGTTTGGAATCAAAAACCCAACCTACTAGAGAGAAATGTAAACTCTTGCATGTAATATCAACTTTATGTTGTTTGAATCAAAAACCCAACCTACTAGAGAGAAATGTAACCTTGCATGTAATATCAACTTTATGTTGTTTGAATCAAAAACCCAACCTACTAGAGAGAAATGTAAACCTTGCATGTAATATCAACTTTATGTTGTTTGGAATCAAAAACCCAACCTACTAGAGAGAAACAAACTCTGCATGTAATATCAACTTATGTTGTTTGGAATCAAAAACCCAACCTACTAGAGAGAAATGTAACCTTGCATGTAATATCAACTTTATGTTGTTTGGAATCAAAAACCCAACCTACTAGAGAGAAATGTAAACCTGCATGTAATATCAACTTTATGTTGTTTGGAATCAAAAACCCAACCTACTAGAGAGAAATGTAAACTTGCATGTAATATCAACTTTATGTTGTTTGGAATCAAAAACCCAACCTACTAGAGAGAAATGTAAACTCTGCATGTAATATCAACTTTATGTTGTTTGAATCAAAAACCCAACCTACTAGAGAGAAATGTAAACTCTTGCATGTAATATCAACTTTATGTTGTTTGGAATCAAAAACCCAACCTACTAGAGAGAAATGTAAACCTTGCATGTATTATCAACTTTATGTTGTTTGGAATCAAAAACCCAACCTACTAGAGAGAAATGTAAACCTGCATGTAATATCAACTTTATGTTGTTTGGAATCAAAAACCCAACCTACTAGAGAGAAATGTAAACTCTTGCATGTAATATCAAGCTTACTAATGATATTTTTAAGCTTTGACATACAACTTATAAACCAATAAATATAAAATAAAAAATAAATAAATATCTTCACGCAATTCCCAATACAGGGGTAGACAGAGGTCGAGTCTAGACAATTAAGTCCCTTCGACCCACCTTTCACCGAAGATATTTTCGGGACCAATAAATATAATTTTAAAATATCCTCCAAACATTGCGCTCATAATTGTTAAATATATAACATGTTCATAGATAATTGCATGTAAGTCATTAACAAAATGTAAAATATTTCCAGTCCGAGAATACAACCCAGAGGCATTCTGGAAAGATACCTATTCTAAACAAAATAAGTTTATGATTACGAAGTAAAATTACGCCCATTTTGAGATTTTAGTTAAATTATTGTGTTAAACAACGCCAAATGATCAACCAGTAAAAGACAGTCAGGACTTTATGCACATCATACATTTGTATTTTATTGCAATGTTAGCATATAGCTAATTAAATTTCGATATTGGTGTTTTATTTTTAGAAGTCACGATAGCCAAGTGATTGGATCGTCGGAATTTCGAGTCAAGAGACCTGAGTTCGATCTCTAGGTGGCCGGCCCGTACCAATAGTTTTTCAAAACTTATATACGAATTATATTGTTGGCCTGGACATTGAGACGGCGACGGGCTCACCATCTACCACGCTGTCCCGAAAATATATTCGGTGGAAGGTCCGTCGAAACGACTTAATTGTCTAGACTTCTGTCTATCCCTGTATTGAGAATGGTATGCAGATAAATTGCATTAAATTTAAAAAATATTGTATAAACGGCCTCACAAACCTCCTTGTCCCTGGCAAACAACACTCTCTGACATATCGCTGGCCACATTCTTCTTACTCGGGGTCGGAATATAAGCTCGAACCTGAAACCGAAAATAAAGGTAATATTTTGTAGACAACTAAGCCAATAATAATCAACTAAGCCATAATAAATAAATATCTTCACGCAATTCCCAATACAGGGGTAGACAGAGGTCTGGACAATTCAGTTCCTTCGATCCCACCTTCCACCGAAGATACTTTCGGGACAACGTGACAGGTGGTGAGCCCGTCGCCGCCTTTATGTCCAAGCCAACGATATAATTTGTACATTGTAGGTTTTAGAAAACCCATTGGTACGGCCACTTGAGGATCGAACTCGGGTCTCTTTACACGAAATTCCGAAGACCCAACCATTCGGCTATCATGACTTATTATTTTGTCCACTGTCCACTTTGATTATAAATTATTTTTAGCGCCCCCTCTTTTCTGCACAACGCTCCGATTTTTTTTTTAATCACAGAGTGAAATAAACTACTGAGTAGCAAGTAGAGTTATCCTCTTTTTGTTTTTTTTTTCTTATATTAAAAATACAATGTTAAGAACATTTTTTCTCTTCAAATAGCTTCGAAATGTACACCTCATTTCCAGGGGTTGTTATCATTAACATGTTCATATCACGGGTTAAGAAACTTATTTTGTCCACTGTCCACTTTGATTATAAATTATTTTTTAGTGCCCCCTCTTTTTCTGCACAACGCTCCGACTTTTTTGTGGGTCTCTTACGCGCTTGTAGGCCTAAAGGGGGCGCCCTTTAGGCCTGCAAATCCACAAGGGAGCATTATCGTCCACTTAGGGAAAGGCTGATTTATATTACAATAAACCTTCCTATAAAGTCACGATAGCCGAGTTGTTGGGTGGTCGGAATTTCGAGTCGAGAAACCCGAGTTCGATCCCCAGGTGGCAGTACCAATGAGTTTTTCAAAAAACTTATGTACGAATTTCATCGTTGGCTTGGACATAAAGGCGGCGACGGGCTCACCACCTGTCACGTTGTCCCGAAAATATCTTCGGTGGAAGGTGGTCAAAGGGACTTAATTGTCTAGACTAAGATCTGTCTACCCCTGATGATGCAGTGTTTATTGCACCATCAGAGGTAGAACTGCAGGCATAAGTCACGTGTATGAAAGAGGAATGAGAAATTAAAGGTCGCCGTTTGAATGCTAATAAAACTAAGGTTCTGGTATTTGAAAGGAACGAAGAGAGAACGAAGTGTGAAATATTGGTAAATCAGGAATACATAAACAATAGAACAGGTGAATGAAATTGTATACTTGGGGAGTGCGTTTAGCCGGGATGGAAGATGTGATTAAGATGTGGACAGGCGTGTTGCTGCCGGGAACAAAGTCAATGGTGCCCTGACTGCGTTAATCAAAAGGCAAGGCGTTGTGAAAAGTGCACGCCTTGCAATACATAACGCAGTGTTGGTACCGACTTTGTTATATGGCAGCGAAACCTGGGTATGCCAGAAGAAGCATAAAAGCAAGTTGAATGCAGTGGAGATGTTGTCTCGTCGTGAAATGTGAAACGTGAAACGACCGAAAGCGAAACAAAGAGATTCGCAATATGGCAGGTTTGAAAGATGACCTTATCACAAAAATCGATGAGCGTGCTTCGATGGTTTGGGCATGTTGAGCGAATTAGTGAAGAGCGAATGGTGAAGAAAATATAACACGCGGAAGAAATATTAAAAGCTGTCGAGGTAGGCCGAGACTAACTTTCGAAGACCATGTGAGCTAATTGCTCGAAGGGAGGGTAAAGTGTACTCGGATACCTAGACGTGTATGTATGAAGAATAAGATGAATCTGAAAGAAGCGAAAGAAGTATGTAGGATCGTGACACTTGGCAATCTGTTCTCTGAATATCCCGTCACGGATTGTGCGTGAAGATAAGTAAGTGGTAGACAGAGGTCTGGACAATTCAGTTCCTTCGATCCCATCTTTCACCGAAGACATTTTTATGGGACAAGTTGACAGGTGGTGAGCCCGTCGCCGCCTTTATGTCCAAGCCAACGATATAATTTGTACATTGTAGGTTTTTAGAAAAACCCATTGGTACGGCCACTTGAGGATCGAACTCGGGTCTCTTTACACGAAATTCCGAAGACCCAACCATTCGGCTATCATGACTCTATTATTTTTACTAAAAGTATTAATACTTTTTCTGAAGCTGCTTGCACACCATAAGACGTACACTGTTACCAGTTGTCAAGCACAATGTCTCGAAAAAATCATACACGTAATGTTTTTAAGACAAGCCAATAGGTGAAAAATACTAGATGCAGTAAGAAGGTGGTCAAAATAAATATGACAAATTCATAATATAATGATAATAATAACAATGAAAATCATTTCTGATGAAAATAAGCCAGCAAAGGAATCAAAATTAAAGATTTTATTAACAAAGAAATAAAAAGAGAAATCATTTAATGAAATTAGGCGTAATCGTTGAATTTCCATCAAGTAAATGCGTTAAGAAATAACCATTTTATTTGTTTAAAACAAGTTGTTATTAATGAAAAGGTTTCTTTAAAATTCTTGACGCCCGAACGGAGGAAAAGATTCTGTTTGACAGTTTAATTTCATAAGTAATTAAACATCAAAGAAATATCCACTTTACGAATTTCTACAAATATTATTTCCGACATATCTTTATAATTTATCAAAGAAATTAACATTTGTCGTAAGTATTTTCCTATTAATTTTATATTAAATATGCTTTTGTCACAAAAACTTAGTCTTAATTAACATTTGTCGTAAGTATTTTCCTATTAATTTTATATTAAATATGCTTTTGTCACAAAAACTTAGTCTTAATTAACATTTGTCGTAAGTATTTTCCTATTAATTTTATATTAAATATGCTTTTGTCACAAAAACTTAGTCTTAATTAACATTTAGTATTAATTACTGCTGAGGGCGTCTTTCAACATCATACCGATTTCAAATTAACTTATGAAAATTCTTTTACTTTATGTTGTTTGAATCAAAACCCAACCTACTAGAGAAAATGTAAACTCTTGCATGTATTATCAACTTTATGTTTTTGGAATCAAAACCAACCTACTAGAGAAAATGTAAACTCTGTATGTAATATCAACTTTATGTTTTTGGAATCAAAACCAACCTACTAGAGAAAATGTAAACTTGCATGTAATATCAACTTTATGTTTTTGGAATCAAAAACCCAACCTACTAGAGAAAATGTAAACCTTGCATGTAATATCAACTTATGTTGTTTGGAATCAAAACCCAACCTACTAGAGAGAGAAATGTAAACCTTGCATGTAATATCAACTTTATGTTGTTTGAATCAAAACCCAACCTACTAGAGAGAGAAATGTAAACCTGCATGTAATATCAACTTATGTTGTTTGGAATCAAAACCCAACCTACTAGAGAAAATGTAAACTCTTGCATGTATTATCAACTTTATGTTTTTGGAATCAAAACCAACCTACTAGAGAAAATGTAAACCTGCATGTAATATCAACTTTATGTTGTTTGGAATCAAAACCAACCTACTAGAGAAAATGTAAACTTGCATGTAATATCAACTTTATGTTTTTGGAATCAAAAACCCAACCTACTAGAGAAAATGTAAACCTGCATGTAATATCAACTTATGTTGTTTGGAATCAAAACCAACCTACTAGAGAAAATGTAAACCTTGCATGTAATATCAACTTATGTTGTTTGGAATCAAAACCAACCTACTAGAGAGAGAAATGTAAACCTTGCATGTAATATCAACTTTATGTTGTTTGAATCAAAACCCAACCTACTAGAGAGAGAAATGTAAACTCTGTATGTAATATCAACTTATGTTGTTTGGAATCAAAACCCAACCTACTAGAGAGAGAAATGTAAACTTGCATGTAATATCAACTTTATGTTGTTTGGAATCAAAACCAACCTACTAGAGAAAATGTAAACTCTGCATGTAATATCAACTTTATGTTGTTTGAATCAAAACCCAACCTACTAGAGAAAATGTAAACTTGCATGTAATATCAACTTTATGTTGTTTGAATCAAAACCCAACCTACTAGAGAAAATGTAAACTTGCATGTAATATCAACTTATGTTGTTTGGAATCAAAACCCAACCTACTAGAGAAAATGTAAACTCTGCATGTAATATCAACTTATGTTGTTTGGAATCAAAACCCAACCTACTAGAGAAAATGTAAACTTGCATGTAATATCAACTTTATGTTGTTTGAATCAAAACCCAACCTACTAGAGAGAAATGTAAACTCTTGCATGTAATATCAACTTATGTTGTTTGGAATCAAAACCCAACCTACTAGAGAAAATGTAAACTTGCATGTAATATCAAGCTTACTAATGATATTTTTAAGCTTTGACATACAACTTATAAACCAATAAATATAAAATAAAAATAAATAAATATCTTCACGTAATTCCCAATACAGGAGCAGGCAGAGGTCTAGTCTAGACAATTAAGTCCCTTCGACCCACCTTACACCGAAGATATTTTCGGGACCAATAAATATAATTTTAAAATATCCTCCAAACATTGCGCTCATAATTGTTAAATATATAACATGTTCATAGATAATTGCATGTAAGTCATTAACAAAATGTAAAATATTTCCAGTCCGAGAATACAACCCAGAGGCATTCTGGAAAGATACCTATTCTAAACAAAATAAGTTTATGATTACGAAGTAAAATTACGCCCATTTTGAGATTTTAGTTAAATTATTGTGTTAAACAACGCCAAATGATCAACCAGTAAAAGACAGTCAGGACTTTATGCACATCATACATTTGTATTTTATTGCAATGTTAGCACATAGCTAATTAAATTTCGATATTGGTGTTTTATTTTTAGAAGTCACGATAGCCAAGTGATTGGATCGTCGGAATTTCGAGTCAAGAGACCTGAGTTCGATCTCTAGGTGGCCGGCCCGTACCAATAGTTTTTTCAAAAACTTATATACGAATTATATTGTTGGCCTGGACATTGAGACGGCGACGGGCTCACCACCTACCACGCTGTCCCGAAAATATATTCGGTGGAAGGTCCGTCGAAACGACTCAATTGTCTAGACTTCTGTCTATCCCTGTATTGAGAATGGTATGAAGATAAATTGCATTAAATTTAAAAAATATTGTATAAACGGCCTCACAAACCTCCTTGTCCCTGGCAAACAACACTCTCTGACATATCGCTGGCCACATTCTTCTTACTCGGGGTCGGAATATAAGCTCGAACCTGAAACCGAAAATAAAGGTAATATTTTGTAGACAACTAAGCCAATAATGATCAACTAAGCCATAATAAATAAATATCTTCACGCAATTCCCAATACAGGAGCAGACAGAGGTCTAGTCTAGACAATTAAGTCCCTTTGACCCACCTTCCACCGAATGTTATGACAACGTGACAGGTGGTGAGCCCGTCGCCGTCTTTATGTCCAAGCCAACGATATGATTCGTACATAAGTTTTTAAAAAAACCCCTTAGTACGTGCCTGCCACCTGGGAATCGAACTCGGGTCTCTAGACTCGAAATTCCGACCACCCAACCACTCGGCTACCGTGACTTCAACTAAAACATATACATACATAATGGCATGTAATACTTCACTGCTGGAAATAAACTTATAGGCGACAACAATACCAGATACCTTTTCCCAAACAACTTACTACCAGTCTGTTTTGTTTTTCTCGAGATGGTTATACCGCCATCTGCCATCCACAAGAAGGAAAATTTTGCCTAGTTATCTATGTAGATCTATTATGTAAAATATCAAAATTATACTAAAATTATAAATATACCTGAAAGAGATAGGGCGTAAGGGGCTCCTTTACAGTTATCACATCTTCAGTATTCTTGTGCGGTTGACCTGTTAACGCGACACCAGGTTTGTCTGCAACAAATTATTGAATTAAATATAGTATGTTGTTTCTAAAACTTCAAAAGCTTTGAGGCTCATTTTATTAATGCTCGTTCTATAAATAATAATAACTTTTTTACTATTTCTTTTAATAATCTATAAAACTTTATTTTCATACTAAATTAAATACAGATTAAATATAAAGATCGCTTTTCGGTCAACTTAAATGTAAAGGATTTAAATATCTTCAAGTCATCGGTAGAAAATCTGGACAAATAAGACCTTTGTAAACAGACAGAGTTTAGTAAAAGTTTAGTAAGTAGGAAAGTTAAACATTACTAAATAATTACATTACTAAATAGTTTTCTTTTCACGCCAATTTTAATCCTGTGGTAGACAGAGGTCTGGACAATTCAGTTCCTTCGATCCCATCTTTCACCGAAGACATTTTTATGGGACAAGTTGGCAAGCGGTGAATCTTTTGCTGTCTATCTAATGTAAAACGTGTGTAAGTTTTTGAAAAAACTATTAGGCACGGGCCTCCTTGTTGGGAATCGAATAGTTGACTCGAATTTCGATTATAGGTAGTAGGATCTTATACATACATAACAGCCTGCTAAGGTCCACTAAAGGACATGGGCCTCTTCCATAGGGAGGATTTGCCATAATCGCAATGCTTGGCAAGCGGATTGGCGATCGCAGTACCAGACAACTTGCACCTCAGACGCTGCTGCGCATCTTCGGTCTGACCATTTTGGTCTGATATTTTTAAAGATGGTTATCCCACCATCTATCGGTCGCCATAACTATATTCAAGGCTGTTTCCCTAATTCGCCTCTTACGACACCCACGGGAAGAAAGGGAGTGGCAATATTCATTTACATTATATATAAGTGCACCATTATATTAAGTCACGATAGCCGAGTTGTTGGGTGGTCGGAATTTCGAGTCGAGAGACCTGAGTTCGATCCCCAGGTGGCAGTACCAATGAGTTTTTCAAAAAAAACTTATGTACTAATTTCATCGTTGGCTTGGACATGAAGGCGGCGACGGGCTCACCACCTGTCACGTTGTCCCGAAAATATCTTCGGTGGAAGGTGGGTCAAAGGGTCTTAATTGTCTAGACTTGACCTGTGTCTACCCCTGTATTGGGAATTGCATGAAGATATTTATATTTATTTTTATTATATATAAGTATTTATAATATAAAAAATATCATATTTATTTACTATGTATGTATTTATTGTGGGTATTTGTGTATACGTATAAAATACTATTGTATGCATGTATGTAGTAATGTATATGTATGTGTATTGTATTTATTATCATTATATTTCAATTTTGAGTTTTGCACGCATCACTAGATTTTCTGCACAAACCGAAGGTAGACTGGTAGAGAATGCCTTTAGTCATTAAGTCCACTATTTTGTACATTTTTTTATAATGTTTACAAATAAAATAAATATTAAAAAATAAATATAAATATCTTCACGCAATTCCCAATACAGGGGTAGACAGAGGTCAAGTCTAGAGAATTAAGTCCCTTTGACCCACTTCCAGATATTTTCGGGACAACGTCACAGGTGGTGAGCCCGTCGCCGCCTTTATGTTCAAGCCAACGATGAAATTCGTACATAAGTTTTATGAAAAACTCATTGGTACTGCCACCTGGGGATCGAACTCGGGTCTCTAGACTCGAAATTCCGACCACCCAACAACTCGGCTATCGTGACTTACAAATGAAGTTTAAATAAATGAATATTCTTACACCGTTACCACACGGCGATGTGATTTCGGTTATGGTTATATGGTTCTGAGTAGTTTGGTCGGTCGAATTGTATTGGGGATGGTAGAGTAGAGTCTCGCTGGTGGCAGTGGTACACTCACCCCTGGGAGTGGTGTCGACGGTGTAGGCGACGACGTGGGCGGCGGCGGGGCGCCAGCGCAGCGCCACGCGGCGCGTGCCCGCCGGCAGGCAGCGCAGCGCGCCCGGCGCCGCCGCCCACGCGCCCGTCACGTTCAGCGCCGCCCACGCGCCCGCCCACGCGCCCGCCCACGCGCCCGCCCGCCCGCCCGCCCGCCCGCCGCGCGCGAAGCACTGGTACACACCTGCGACGCGGACGTTATTTTGTTTTTTATAGAAGGAGGGAGGCAAACGAGCTGGTGGCTCACGTGATGGTAAGTGATCACTGCCGCCCATGAACACCCGCAATGCCAGAGGCATAGCAGATGCGTTGCCTCCCTTAGAGTGCCAATTCTGGGGGAGGGGGGTGTGTGGGCCACCGGTTACCTGCACTCACCAGACGAAACGCAGAAGTTTGTTAGACTTCTACTTCACGCCGGTATTCTGTGAGGTCGCGGTACTTCCCCGGTCGAGCCGGCCCATTCGTGCAACAACAAAAGCTGATGCGTGGCTCTACCACTGTTAAAACGTTACCGGTGCATTTCGTAATGTTCAGGGTTGCCGCAAGGACCCAATCTGGGCCCGTGTTTGTTTACGTTTTACGTTGTAAGCTTTTATTACTTACGCAGTGATTTCGTTTGGAGTTGTTTTTTATAGCATCTTCAATATTAATAAAAATACAATGTATGGTTTGTATCATTGAGTTTTTTTATTGGGCTACATCTAATTAAAGTGTATTAAAAAATCAATTAAACTGAACTTCTTTTTGGAAGTGATATTTGTGTCATTTTCTGTGAGTGACTACACACTAATCAAAAACATTATGAAACTGTAAATTTAAATAATTAATACTATAAAATAGACACAGAAAGTGTCTTAGTTAACCAGAGCTTGTATATTTAATTTTACAGCGATGATCCTTCGTGCCGGATCAAATTATTTAAATTGTTTTTATCTTTGATTTTCGTAGTTAAGTACGTAGCACGTAGTACGTAGCTATCTATCTACGAACAATTGCTACGTTTTGTTGAAAAAAAAAACTTGTAATTCATTAATTACAAAAAAAAAATTAAAAATATTCACCTGCATCATCCGACGTTACCCCACTAATTACCAACTCGATTCGACTACCATCAGCGGACGTCCGTAAATTTATCTGTAATGAAAGATATTGTTTTATTTATCAATGTCAATGAGATTTGCTTTTGATTTTCGTTGAATTAAATGCTGCAACTGTAACGTGAAATAATTTATCGCCCATGAATAAAAAGATGGAAACGGATGTACGTATTTTTACGAGTAAATAGGATATTTATAGCTGAGTAACATCAGAATAAGAATTTGCCACCTTCTTTCTCTCTGTAGATGTCATAAGAGTCCCTAAAGGAAAATCCTTCAAAATATCAACGGCTATTGACAAATTGCAATAAGCAACAATGGAATAACCATTTTGACAAATTCCAGATCGGAAAAATTTGCTTTAACGAGAGGTCTGCGTCCTGCATTAAAATAATAATAAATAAATATAAATATCTTCACGCAATTCCCAATACAGGGTTAGACAGAGGTCAAGTCTAGACAATTAAGTCCCTTTGACCTTCAAAACGAAGATATTTTCGGGACAACATGACAGGTGGTGAGCCCCTCGCCGTCTTCATGTCCAAGCCAACGATATAGTTCATACATAAGTTTTAAAAAAAAACCATTGGTACGAGTCTGCCACCTGGGGATCGAACTCTGGTCTCTTGGCTCGAAATTCCGACCACCTAACCACTTGCCTATCGTAACTTCCAGGCCATTATGAAAGTAAAAATAAATACACCAAATAGAACAAAAGATATCTCTTACCCTCCCCGCCAGAACCAGCGGCTGACCATCCTTGTACCAAGTGATGACGGGCTCGGGTCTGCCGGTAGCCGTGCAGTTAAAACGAACGGTGCTGGCTCGCAGCACCTCTTTTGAAGTAGGAGGTAGTGTAATGCTCACTGGTTCCATCACTGTCACGTTGAAGCTCTGGAAAAAATTATAACTAAGGTAAATGAGGAAGAAAGATTCTTGAACGGCAAGTTCGTACAGCAAACGCAGTGTACCACGATCCCCCCCCCCCCCAAAATGGAGCGAAGACCGGCATAATGTTGCGGGATGTCGATGGACGCAGATGGCACAAGGCCGCTTAATGTGGCAATCTTTGGGGATCTATGTTCAGCAGTGGACCTCTGATAGGCAGTATTGGTTATGATGATGAAGGTTTCAAGATTCAATTAAATGAAATTACGTAGGTCTTAGAACAGGAGTAAAAACCTCTATAGTCTACCGTAGGCTAATATACCCAATTCCGTTCTTCGAATCTGTAGTGTTCGGCGACCTCTGTCTACCCCTGTATTGGGAAATGCGTGAAGACATTTATTTATTTATTTTATTTTAAATCTGTAGTACTCAAATGAACAAAAGTAATAATTATTAAATTCTTAGCAATTATAAATAAATAGGGTCAACATCGAAATATGAATTTCTCAAATCCCAAAGATAAGAATGATGAAGTGCTGATGCTAAAGCACTTGTGTAATGGAATCAGAAACAATGAAGGTACCACAAGCACCTAAGCCTAAGACATTATAAAAACCTAACCCTTTTAACAGCTACTCTACGAACTACTAACTACGGCACTCAAGCGGTCGTCAAATTTTATAGTCATGAATATTAAATAACCACTACATGAGAATATCACTATGATACTGTTTCTCTTTATATATTATAGTTTTAAACTTTCCCATACTAGAGAAGGTAAAGGTTTAAATAATCAAATCCTTTCCACCCGTTTTACCTTAATTTTGGGGACAACGTGACAGGAAGACGAAAGGTTCACCGCCTATCGTCTCCTTGAAATCCAAACTAACGGTACAATACATTTATACATATTCATGTTTACATAGATTAATGTTCATATAAACATCTAGCACAAACACATATTACACAAATATTTGCACTAACGGGATTCGAACCAGTGTCACTACCAACTACGCTATCGGGTTGTAAACGAACGAACGGAATGTTAAGTAGTTCCGTTCTTATACTAATATTGAATAAGGTAGAAGACGATATAAAGAAGTTTATTTACGGCCCTAAATAGAATCGTAAACAATCTTCGTTCAAAATATCGTATTTCTTCCTTAATATTAATATAAGAACAAAACTACTTAACATTTCGCCGGCGGCTGATTTAATAATGAAATAGACGCTTATCTCTAAACGTATATACACTGCTGTTTCCACAATTCTGATACGAAGCCTCTTTATTTTTAACGAGAGGAAACCGTTAAGCTTTTCTTCACGAACGCTTTAAGTTATAAACGTAAGAAATTACACAACCCTATATTGCCCTTGGATGTCGTAAGAGGTGACTAAAAGGTTAAAAAATAGCGGGACAATCTCCAAAATACCAGACTAAATTCAGCAGACCGGTGACGCGTAGCACGTATAAGGTGCAAGGTGTCAGGTACTGCGATCGCCAAGCGTGGCGATTACGCAAACTCTCCTTTAGGGGAGACATATGACTGCCGTGGGCGTTTACAGAACATTATAATATAGTGTATCCCTTACACATCCTATCCTTTATTGAATAATACTTTGTAGTTTGATGGTTTTGACAGCTCTGAGATCCAATGTTTGATACCCGGACGGGTCAATGTAGAAAACAATTTTTTCGGCATTGTCCCAGCTATGGATGTTTCGGGTACGTTCATTTCCTCCGGTGCCATAACACAAGTAATTTAGCTACTCTATGATTAGAGCAATGTATGTGATGTTGTCCCTACATATGTATGTATTTGTTTAGTTGTTGAGTTGAAAAAAAAAAACATCTTCACGCAATTCCCCATACACGGGTAGACAGAGGTCTAGTCTAGACAATTGAGTCCCTTTCAACTACCTTCCACTGAAGATATTTTGGGGACAACGTGGCAGGTGGTGAGCCCGTCGCCGTTTTTATGTCCAAGCCAACGATAGAATTCGTACATAAGTTTTTGAAAAACCCATTGATACGAACCTGCCATTCGAGGATCGAAAATTTTTTGACTCGAAATTCCGACCACCCAAACACTCGGCTATAGTGCCTCTTACGATAAGTTGGAGGGAAACTAATTACAAACATTCAACTTTATTCTCTATGCTATAAAGTAACACGGATCCTCTAGGTAATGTTAAACATTGTTTATTTATTTTATCACTGTGATGATTTATAGTCACGATAGCCGAGTGCTTGGGTGGTCGGAATTTCGAGTCAAGAGACCCGAGTTCGATCCCCAGGTGGCAGTACCAATGAGTTTTTCAGAAACTTATGTACAAATTATATCGTTGGCTTGGACATAAAGACGGCGACGGGCTCATCACCTGTCACGTTGTCCCGAAAAAATCTTCGGTGGAAGGTGGGTCAAAGGGACTTAATTGTCTAGACTAGACCTCTGTCTACCCCTGTATTGGGAATTGCGTGAAGACATTTATATTTATTTATTATTTTATTTACTGTGATTTTCCACTACAAAACTAATTAGATAACAACCTACTCCACCTCCGCTACCGAATCTCGAACGAAAGAAATACATTCCCAGATATTACACAGTGTTTCCGTAGAGCATAATTACGTGTTATACAATTCCGCTCGCTGAACAGACATTCGAATGTTTGGTGAAATTGCCGAAGGCGTCGTTATAATTATAAGAGTACATATTCGTAACTTGTTATTCCAATATAATAATTCATAATGAGAAACAAATAACATTGTTCACTTTGTAGATAATTTGTAGTGAAATCTATGATATTTGTTTGTTTACTTTCAAAATGTTGTATGAGGAAGATTTTAGAGAAGGTGGTAAATAGTCACAATAACCGAGTGGTTAGATCATCGAAATTCGAATCAAGAAACCCGAGTTCGATCCTCAGGTGGTTTTTTTCTTATTTACGATTTATGTCATTAGATTGGACATAAAGATAGCAATATGCTCACCACCTGGCTCCTAAAACTGAGTTCATTGGAAGTTCGGTCGAAAGGACTTAATTATCTAGACCTCTGTCTACCCCTGTTTTCTTATTCTATTCAGGCTCTAAAGCAAAATATAACCCTACAACATACTGTATTAATATACATCGAATTGTTATATCTAATTGCTTTAGGTAAGTTGCACAGAATCAATTAATCTTACCTTCGTCAGCTCGCGTTGGCCCTCAATAGAACACGTGTACAGTCCCTCCTGATCCAGCTCCAAATTGGTGAGGATGAGGACCTCGTCGGTGGCTTCAAGCTCGCTACTTCTCTCGCCGGGAGAAGTTAGTTCCCAGATTAGCTAGAAAAGAAAAATTAAGTTAACTATAAGTGTTCACCAATTTTCTATTGGCAGAAGCTAACATTTATTAGTATAAATATATAATAAATCTCTTTTTACGCATCTTCCCAACACTGGGATAGACAGAGGTCTAGAAAATTAATTAATAGATTAATAATTAAAAAGAAGAGGAAAGTTTAAGTTGGGTTTATTCGAGAGGGTTATCCCGTGCTACAAATTACATTTGTACACACGTGTTTGCACTCTAGATGTGTGGCCTAAACTTTAAAGTATAAGCGACATCCCGCCTGACAAGCATAATTATTAGAACTAAGCATAACTATTAACAAGAGGCTTATACTTCTGCTCACCTTAACGAATTAGAGAGCAGATAACCTTTCAAGTATCCAACAAATAAGCTCATTAGACATGTGGTGGAAAGTTTTACAATGCAATAAATGTCACAAAAATATTCTCATTACATCTATAAACATAAGCGCCATATTCTCCCTTACGGGTATAAATTTTATTGTTGCATTTTTGATTATATTAAACTAGCCATTTGGTCTCACTAACGCATCTCTCAATAACATATAAAAACAACATTCTCTCTATACCTAATACATTTTTATCTATGAGTAGTTGATGTATATTTATGAGTAACCTTTTTTAACTAAAGAGTGGGATCTAGTTTATAACTAACCTATACAAATGTTGGGTTTACCTCACCTTTGGCCGGGGCCAGCCCACAACAGGGCACGGCAATACAACGCGTGTTCCTCTTGGCGCAACTATCTGGACCGCGTGGTCAACTTCCAGCAGACCAGCTTGCCGGTCTTCCACCGTGTTCAGTATTTCTAACCTGCCGATGTGACTCACGCGACTTCTGTTCGCCAGTTGGTTTGTTGCTATGCATCTGATGGAAAATAAAAACGAAACCAAAATAAATATTACAATTAAGTTGAGGTAAGTTAGTGTTAAGGTAATATTTGTACGTCAAATATTATACGTCAAAACGTTCTATTATAAGTAAAGAATACTAATAAAGTTGAGATTTAAAGATGTGTGACTTTTTTTATTTAAAAGTGTTATTAAAAGTTTTGAACTGACAAAAGTAACGTTATACATTAATATACACTAATTTACCTTCAGCGGTTCAAAGAAACGATTTATCAAGTTAAAAGCAAATCGCAAATAATTTTAGCTACATAAGAATATATATTAATGATGGATTGTCTACTAATTGTCTACAAATTGTCTACTAAAAAAATATCTTCACGCAATTCCCAATACAGGGTTAGACGGAGGTCTAGTCTAGACAATTATGTCGCTTCGACCCAACACCCACCGAAGATATTTTCGGGACAACGTGACAGGTGGTGAGCCCGTCGCCGTCTCAATGTCCAAGCCAATGATATAATTCATACATAAGTTTTTGAAAAAGCCCATTGGGGTACGAGCCCGCCACCTGGGGATCGAACTGGGGTCTCTTGACTCGAAATTCCGACCATCCAACCACTGGGCTATCAAGACTCTACAGCAAGTTTTCTACTAGTGTAAAAAAATCTCATACTATTCTGTTTCGAAAAATTGCAAAGTTATCTCATACCTGAACGTGCCAGCATCTTCGACCTTAACATCCGTGATCAGGAGTTGATAGTCTAATTTATGATATCTGAAACAAACAATTAAACAGATAAATTTTTATTACAACATCAACTAATACGACAGGTCTTTCTCCCATAAAACTGAGTATAATAGCTTAATTGTACCTACTACTACCTAGAGGGGAAAAATTACAAAAAGTCAAGATGGTTAGGTTCATTTCATATTTACATTTCATATTTACATTTCATATTTACAAATATATTCATAACTAAATACAAAACCATAAAGAGATACTTTCACAGACTTTGTTAGAGCATCGACAATAACAAACCATAAAATAAGTAACAAGAAAGCTTTAAACTTTACATTTTAAAGCTCGCTAAACTGTTAGAAGATTTATTATTATCGTACGTACATGTTCAGCAATTCATAATTATATATTGACCAGGTTTATTTCCAAGCACAATCCCCAACGGGGTAGCCAGAGAGGACAGATCGCCAAGTGTCACGATCCTTACATACTTCGTTCGCTTTTTTCAGATTCATCATGCATGCACGTCTAGGTATCGGAGTACTCTTGACCCTTCCCTCTTCGAGCAATTTGCACACATGGTCTTGGAAAGTTAATCTCGGCCTACCTGGACACCTTTTAATATTAACTTTCGCGCTATATATTTTCTTCAGCATTCGCTCAACGTGCCCAAACCATCGAAAGACGCCCTTATCAATTTTTGTGACAAGGTCATCTTTCAAACTGGCAAGTTTTTGCGAATTCTGCGAATTCGATCGGCCAAGGTACACTGACCTAGCAACATTATCGGGAAGGAAGTAGGAAATGAGGAATACATCAAATCTAGCGCCGCAAACTTCTTTAACTAAGTAAAGAAATTCTTTCTTTATATAGAAAGTATAATGGATGAAACATAAACAAAAAAGGAAGGAAGTCTGGTGAAAATTAAAATAAGAATAAAGTTACCACAAATAATATTTAAGACCCTTTCTAGCCAGTTACGTGGGTCACCGCTTTTTAACAGCTATTTAGAAAAACAAACGGCTGCGGTTTGGCTTACACGAAGAAAAATTTTAAGATAATATTTTTGAATGATGTGTGAAGCGCTCTTATCTCTCTCAATGTACATTTAAGGGAAGCTTTACTGAGCAATGAGCATTCAAAGGCTTTTACCTATATATCTCTACGCCATTCCCTATATAGGGGTAGACAGAGGCCTAGACAACTAAGTTCTCTCGACCAACCTACCAACGAAGAATTTTTTTGAGACAACGACAAATATATAGTAGTTTGTAAAACCCATTGGTACGCGCCCTCCACCTGCGATTCGAACACGGATCTCTTGAATCGAACTCTGATTACCTCACCACTCGGTTATCGTGACTAATGATATATAGTGACTAATATTACTTTACTTAAATTTACTTTTCAACAAACCTTAAATCCCGTGGTAAGTCTTCGCCGTCCTTTAGCCAAGTGACGGACGCGGCTGGGCCGGAGCTGATGTTGCAGGAGAGGGCCACGGGCTGCCCTCTATGCACAGTCACGTTCTCTGGATGCTTGGAGAACTGCTTATCCATGTCTGCAACGAGCGTATATCATTCAAATTGTGTGCCGTTTCTAATTTCCTTGAAGATAAATATGCATTTTTTTTAATATTTTATTTATTTTTTAAATACTAACCGATAGTAAGAAATAAAATTAGTTAGTACATAGCTATATCTTCACGCCATTCCTAATAAACAGGGGTAAACAGAGGTATAGACAAATGAGTCCTTTCCACCCACCTTTCACCGAATATATTTTGGGAGAACATGACAGGTGGTGAGCCCGTCGCCGTCTCAATGTCCAAGCCAATGATATAATTCATACATAAGTTTTTGAAAACCCATCGGTACGAGCTTGCCACCTGGGGATCGAACTGGGGTCTCTTGACTCGAAATTCCGACCATCCAACCACTGGGCTATCAAGACTCTACAGCAAGTTTTCTACTAGTGTAAAAAATCTCATACTATTCTGTTTCGAAAAATTGCAAAGTTATCTCATACCTGAACGTGCCAGCATCTTCGACCTTAACATCCGTGATCAGGAGTTGATAGTCTAATTTATGATATCTGAAACAAACAATTAAACAGATAAATTTTTATTACAACATCAACTAATACGACAGGTCTTTCTCCCATAAAACTGAGTATAATAGCTTAATTGTACCTACTACTACCTAGAGGGGAAAAATTACAAAAGTCAAGATGGTTAGGTTCATTTCATATTTACAAATATATTCATAACTAAATACAAAACCATAAAGAGATACTTTCACAGACTTTGTTAGAGCATCGACAATAACAAACCATAAAATAAGTAACAAGAAAGCTTTAAACTTTACATTTTAAAGCTCGCTAAACTGTTAGAAGATTTATTATTATCGTACGTACATGTTCAGCAATTCATAATTATATATTGACCAGGTTTATTTCCAAGCACAATCCCCAACGGGGTAGCCAGAGAGGACAGATCGCCAAGTGTCACGATCCTTACATACTTCGTTCGCTTTTTTCAGATTCATCATGCATGCACGTCTAGGTATCGGAGTACTCTTGACCCTTCCCTCTTCGAGCAATTTGCACACATGGTCTTGGAAAGTTAATCTCGGCCTACCTGGACACCTTTTAATATTAACTTTCGCGCTATATATTTTCTTCAGCATTCGCTCAACGTGCCCAAACCATCGAAAGACGCCCTTATCAATTTTTGTGACAAGGTCATCTTTCAAACTGGCAAGTTTTTGCGAATTCTGCGAATTCGATCGGCCAAGGTACACTGACCTAGCAACATTATCGGGAAGGAAGTAGGAAATGAGGAATACATCAAATCTAGCGCCGCAAACTTCTTTAACTAAGTAAAGAAATTCTTTCTTTATATAGAAAGTATAATGGATGAAACATAAACAAAAAAGGAAGGAAGTCTGGTGAAAATTAAAATAAGAATAAAGTTACCACAAATAATATTTAAGACCCTTTCTAGCCAGTTACGTGGGTCACCGCTTTTTAACAGCTATTTAGAAAAACAAACGGCTGCGGTTTGGCTTACACGAAGAAAAATTTTAAGATAATATTTTTGAATGATGTGTGAAGCGCTCTTATCTCTCTCAATGTACATTTAAGGGAAGCTTTACTGAGCAATGAGCATTCAAAGGCTTTTACCTATATATCTCTACGCCATTCCCTATATAGGGGTAGACAGAGGCCTAGACAACTAAGTTCTCTCGACCAACCTACCAACGAAGAATTTTTTTGAGACAACGACAAATATATAGTAGTTTGTAAAACCCATTGGTACGCGCCCTCCACCTGCGATTCGAACACGGATCTCTTGAATCGAACTCTGATTACCTCACCACTCGGTTATCGTGACTAATGATATATAGTGACTAATATTACTTTACTTAAATTTACTTTTCAACAAACCTTAAATCCCGTGGTAAGTCTTCGCCGTCCTTTAGCCAAGTGACGGACGCGGCTGGGCCGGAGCTGATGTTGCAGGAGAGGGCCACGGGCTGCCCTCTATGCACAGTCACGTTCTCTGGATGCTTGGAGAACTGCTTATCCATGTCTGCAACGAGCGTATATCATTCAAATTGTGTGCCGTTTCTAATTTCCTTGAAGATAAATATGCATTTTTTTTAATATTTTATTTATTTTTTAAATACTAACCGATAGTAAGAAATAAAATTAGTTAGTACATAGCTATATCTTCACGCCATTCCTAATAAACAGGGGTAAACAGAGGTATAGACAAATGAGTCCTTTCCACCCACCTTTCACCGAATATATTTTGGGAGAACATGACAGGTGGTGAACCCGTTGCCGTCTTTATGTCCAAGCCAAATGATATAAATCGCATAAGTTTTTGAAAAAACCCATCGGTACGAGCTTGCCACCTGGGGATCTCTTGACGCGAATTCCGATCGGCCAATCACTCGGTTATCGTGACTGTAAATAGTTAACTACTAGCAGTCAATAAGAATAATAGTCACGATGGCCGAGTAGTTGGATGATAGGAGTTCGAGTAGAGATTCGTGTTCAATCCCTAGATAGAGATCGAACTTGGGGCGTATCAAAGGTTTTTTCAAAAACGTATGTGCGATTTATATAATCGTTGGCTTGAACGTAAAGTGCCGTCTTTTTCACCACCTGTCACGTTGTCACAAACAAAGTCTCTGGAGGATGGTGTGATCGAAATAACTTAATTGTTCAGACCTCTGTCTACCCCAGTATAAGGATTGGCGTGAACAGAAAACTATTTAGTAACGCTATTATTTACTAATGTTTACAAACTTTTAATAAAGGAGACTTTACACAATTTAAGACAACAACAAAAAATTAAGTTCAAAGAAGTTCAAACAAAAGTGTATTTTTTTAGGTATTTTCTATTGTATTATTTGCGCGAATGAAAATAGAAGAATAAGAGTAATTATTCTTCTGTTTTCATTCGCAATAAATTTTTACAAACAACAAAATCAGAAAAACAGTGGAGCGGCTTATGATAGACACTCGTAGTAAGCAACGGAGAAAATAATTCTAATTCTGTTATTTGTGTCACGAAGAATTCCAGATGTGCTCTGACGGTTCTAATTTTAGATTAAAACAGATTAGAAAACACAATCAATTATCCTGAGGAAGTCAAATTTTCCTTGTTGTATAATTTATTCCTTTTCGACCCATTTTACTGCAGCTTATTTCGAGATTACTTGACAGCGTTGGTCGAGATTACTGATTGAGATCGAGATTACTTGGTGAGCCTGTCACCGTATTAGCGACCAAATCGACAATACAAATCGTATATAAGTTCTGAAAAAACATATTGCTAATTTCGATCATCCAGCAAATTTGCCACTTTTCGGCAGTGGAAATATAAAAAAAGGCTAAGTTAGTTTATAAGTAATCTGCCGTGTGATATTGAAAAAGAATATTCAACCCCCCTTTTTTTCGTGGGTGCAGTTAGAGGTCAGTTAGAACAAAACTTTGAAATTAGTATTGGCTACAGAAAGATGGTCGTACAGCTTTAAAATGACAAAATCAAAATTAAAAAGACAAGTAATGGGCAGCAGTCTGAGTAGCGTGTATTGTCAATCATCTTTCTGCTTACCAAGCATGGAGATGAAAGCAAATTCACAGAGGTTCAATTGCATGCAATTAAAGGCAGTTAAGAAAAAGGGACGTGAGAATAATGCCATACATCTTGGGTGTCGTAAGGAAACAAAGGGAAAAGCTTTGAAAATGCTATTGGATAGCAACAGATGACGGAATAACTAACTCCATAAATACCAGACCAATATTCAGCACACCGGTGACAGCAGCAGCGTATAAAGTATATCTGCGATAGCGTAGAATCTACAGGTCCTGCAGAGGACCTTTGTAGACAGCTACGTTAATGATATGATGAAGAAAATAGAGGGTGTAAAAACAATGTTATTTTCTTTCGTATAATATTATCAACAAAAAGGCAACAATAGTTCAAAAAATTCTTTAGATCATTAATTCCCTGGTCAAATAAATGAGAAGTATGCTGACAGCACAGTGTCAGTCATTCAGCGGAGCTCGGGGCGAGCGGTACGATGATTAATTACATCTCCCTTCGGAGATTTCGAGGGTAACACTGATAAGCATTACGGATAAATAAATAGATACATAGATAGATACAACATCACATGCATTCTGATCCCAAAATCACCAAACACAACAAACATGATATTACTTAATGATTTCTTGTATTTACGCGAATACTACACATTTTGAATAAAACAATTTTCGGATTTTATCGGAGTCCCTCCGTGACCCCCTGCGACCACGGATGCTGTAAAGCATCCGAAACGTCGGGAAATAAAAATAGTTTGTAAAAACTAATTAAAAACGCGATAAAATCCGAAAATTGTTTGATATTACTTATCTGGAAGGGAAATAAGTAAATATTCCCAATACCCGCGCCGCAGTCTATTTGGGAGAGCATGACAGATGGCGACAGTCTTAATTAGATATAATTCGAATATATATTATCATATTTTTTGGTTTGATTTTTATTTGAACCCACAACCCTTAATTTCGAAGCAAGGAACTAACAACGAAGCTACCGCTTCGTACTTTATGTTTATTGTTACATCCGAACTTTTACGCATTTGTTGGGAGCTTTCAAATTAACCACTACATTAGCAACTAACTTATTCTGTTTTTAAAATACTCTAAAACACACAGTTTTGAAAATAGAGGATTAAATGGAAGGTGATATTGAACGTGTGTATGTAGATTCTATTGATATGTGCTCCATTTTCCCTAATTGCTTCGATTTCGTTATCACACGGCCCATCCAGAGCCGATATATTTTTCAAAAATCTCTGTATTCAGTTAGCTGTTACTTTTTCTCGGAACTTTTGTTTTCATTTGCTTCGAATTTTCAGAAAAGTCGCGTGTTTCATCTCATCTCCATATCTTATTATCATTCAGTTTGCCAAGTCACAAAGATATGATAGAATGTTCGAAAAATATTTTTGACTGCAAAGGATCTCAGATTACTTATTTGGCACTGCTAGTATTCTTTCTAAAAAAAACTTATTTTCTAAATAAAAAGGCTATACATACAACCAACGGCCCATTCAAATAACCATGTATTTTTTAGAATCCAAACCAAAACGACCTTCCCTCGAATAACTTTTATAAATGTTAATATAATTCTTCCCTCTGCCTATGTTTTGGCAAAACAAAAATGTATTTGTGTATTCAGTAACCCTATAGCTACGGTTCAGTTTCCTCATCTACATATTACGCGAGTTGGTAGATAACTCTTAAAATAACATTTCTAAAAATAATTGCTAGTATAAGTCGCGATAGCCGAGTGATTAAATATAAGGCAAGAGACCAGAGTTCGATCCCCATGGCTCGTACCAAGAGGTTTTTTCAAAAACTTATGTACGATTTATATCGTTGACTTAGACATAAAAGACAGCGATGGGCTCACCACCTGTCACATTGTCCCAAATATGTCTTCGGTGGAAGGTGAGTCGAAAACACTTTTATTGTCTAGACCTCTGTCTACCCCTGTATTGGGAATGGCGAGAAGATTATATATATTTTAAGCAAAACCAAATATAATGAAAGTTAATAATGAAAAACCATTAAGTTATATTAATATACTTTGACGTAACAAAGTAATATCGTCGAGTATAGATTATAGCAAAGTTGTAGAGCAACAACAGAACTATTTCTTAACAAATAGCCCTCTTGTGTACATAAATCAAATACATTCCCGAGTATTACTTAACAAAGTATTGCCTGTGGCAAGGGTTTCCCAAACTGTGAGCCTGTGCAACGAGGGCGCCAAAGATACTTCTTGTTACAACAGCCGAGTGGTATCGGAATTCGTGTCAAGAGTCCCGAGTTTGTTTCCGAAGTGGTAGGCTTGTATCAAAGAACTTTTCAAAAGTTATGTACGGTTATCTTACGGACGTAAAGATAGGCAGGCGACAGGCTTACCACCTGTCACGTTGTCCCGAAAAATGTCTACGGTGAAAGGAGGGTCAAGAGAACTTAATTATCTGTCACCATACTATTAAGAATAGCGTGAGGAATTTTTTTAAGTAACTCATTGAGCTCTCTGTAAATTTGTATTAGGACTTATTTGAAACTGTTATATACATCAAAAACTACACCAGTTCTCAAAAATATGAATTTCTCAGAGAAGAACTGTCAAGCAACTCGAGGATCTTACCCTGAAGTCCACTACAAACAATATGCTGCTCCGGTCCACGAGGGTATATGATAATTTTAAGTGCCAAATAAATGTTTCTTTTTTTCTTTACAATCGCCTCGATGTTTTGGCGATTGCAATACCATACACCTTGTACCTTAGGTGTTGCTGTTTACGATCGGTCTGGTTAAATTTGGTCTGAATGGTTCGCACGCCGTCCGCCAGCAACCAATTACATTTTCAAGGTTGTTTCTTAATCACCTCTTATGTCACTCAGGGGATAAAAGGGGTGATATATTCCTTTGTCGTTAAGATACGGCTACTAAGTACATAAGTTTTTAGAACAGATCGAACTCGGGTCTCTCGACTCGAATTCCGATCACCCAACCACTCGGCTATCGTGACTTATCGCCGAGATAAAGTACAAAAACTGAAATGCTGTCCGAATTTACAAAACTTGGGAACCCCTGGTCTAAGAATATAAATAGAATTTACATCGTTCATAACAGTTTAATCTCCTAAATACTTTCTCCCTTTCTTCGTGTACATAATATTTAGTTAAACATTTAAACGCGTTTATGAGCTTTAACTGTAAAAATAAAATAAAATATATAAAATATCTTCACGCCATTCCCAATAAAGAGTTAGACAGAGGTCTAGTCTAGACAATTAAGTCCCTTCGACCCACCTTCCACCGAAGATATATTCGGGACAACGTGACAGGTGGAGAGCCCGCCGCCGTCTTTATGCCCAAGCCAACGATATGAATTTTACATAGGTTTTGAAAAAATCCATTGGTACTGCTACCTGGGGATCGAACTCGGGTCTCTCGACTCGGAATTCCGACTACCCTTCCACTCGGCTATCGTGACTTCAAAAACTGTAAAAAAGTTTGTATTTATGAATATAATACATGTATGTATAATACATGTTTTTTATAGGGAAGGGAGGCAAACGAGCAGGTGGCTCACGTGATGGTAAGTGATTACCGCCGCCCATGAACACCCGCAATACCAGAGGCATAGCAGATGCATTGCCGGCCTTTGAGAAAGGTATAAGTTCTTTTCTTGAAGGTCTCTAAGTCATATCTGTCCGGAAAAACCGCCGATGGCAACACATTCCATAAAGTGCAAGTGCGTGGCAGAAAATTCCGCGAAAAGCGTACTGTGGTGGAATGCTATGTACTATATGTAGGAAATATATACTAAATACATTATTTATAGTATATATACATATACATTACATTACATATAAATTATTTATGGTATTAAAATAAAACGAATTGTACCTTTTTGTAAATTTTCTCTAGTCATAATGTCGATAAATCCTAAGATTTTTTTAATAAATAAATGAATAGACAGGAACAACATCACATACATTGCTCTGATCCCAAAGTAACATAAGCACTTGTATTATGGAATCAGAAATAACACCCAGACCCGAGAAAATTTAGAAAAACTTTTTTTCTACGTGAACCCAACCTGGAATCCAACCTGGGACCTTAAGGCAGGCGATACCATGAAAACCCACACCACTCGTCCACGCAGGTAGTCAAAAAGATTTACCAATATAATATAGGCTTTTATAATATAGCCAATCTCATCTTTTAACATTTGAATGGCAGTGGTAATTGTTCCATTAATATATTCATTCAGGATTAAAGCCCAGATTGTTATCAGATTTCAGGAACACCCCATAAGTCACGATTGCCGAGTGGTTGGGTGGTCGGAATTTCGAGTCGAGAGACCTGAGTTCGATCCCCAGGTGGCAGGCACGTACCAATGGGTTTAAAAAAAAAACCTTATGTAGGAATATCGTTGGCTTGGACATAAAGAAGGCAACGGACTCACCACCTGTCACGTTGTCCCGAAAATATAAGGTGGGCCAAGAATTCTTTAACATTTAAATGTAACTTGCCGCGCAAACTATTACCGCGCGGGGCGCGGGCGGGGGCACTAGCTCGCTTCTTGGAAATTTAGTTTAAACAGTAGAAAAAATTTAGGTTAAACAGTAAAAACAGTTTTATTTAAACGACTTTTCGCTCATTACTGTGAGACGCTTATTTCGCGTTGAATATGGTTTACACGACTTAAGTCAGTATCCAAGTGCTCCTTTAATAAAGAAATGGGTGAAGAAGTTCAAAGAGACGGAATCTACACTAAATGTGAAACAAACCGGCGGCCCACGGACTTCTCGGAGCGAAGAGAACGTGCAGCAAGTTTCCGCTTCTGTTCGACGATCCAGATTTATCGACACACAAACGTTCGGCTTAATTAGGATTATCCCGCACATCATTACGCCGTATTTTGAAATTAGATTTGAAATTACATCCATATAAGATCCAGCTAGTGCAAGAACTAAACCCTAATGATTTAAATTTGCGTCAGTCATATGCCGAAACAATGTTAACTCGTTTCAGTAATTTTCACAACATCTTATTTTCTGACGAAGCCCATTTCCACCTAAATAGACATGTAAACAAACAGAATTGCAGGTATTGGAGCAGCAAAAATCCTAAAGCTAAACAGGAGAGGCCACTTCACTCTTCTGAGGTAACTTTATGGGCTGCAATTTCAGCAAAAGGAATCATGGGATCTAACTTTTTTGAAGATTCTCGAGGCCGTTCAGTTTCAGTTAATTCTGCCGAGTATGTGAAAATGTTACGGGAGTTCTTAGCACCGATGCTACTGGATTTTGCTGTCTATAATCGTAGCACATGGTTTCAACAAGATGGAGCCACGTGTCACACATTGAACGAGTCCTTGCCGGTGGTCAAAGACATGTTTCCGGAAAAGCTGATATCCAGACGGGGTGACATCCCATGGCCACCCAGAAGTCCAGATCTGTCCCCAGCAGACTTCTTTTTATGGGGTTATTTAAAGAGTCGTGTCTACATTGATAAACCGAATACACTGCGTCAACTTAAAGAAAAAAATAATGGAAGAGATGTCGGCGATCTCGCGGTCTCTTTGCAGAAGAGTATTCGAAAACTTCAGGACTCGCTTAGATGAGTGCAAAAACCGAAACGGTGAAACATTTAGACGAAATACTTTTTAAAAATAAATTACAACTAATTAGCTTTCTCGTAAATAAACGATTTCTAAAATATGTTAAATGGTTTTTTTATACGATTTTTTCAAATGTTAACTAATTCATGGCCCACCCTGTATCTTCGGTGGAAGGTGGGTTGAAGAGACTTAATCATCAAGACTAGACCTCTGTCTATCCCTGTATTGCGAATTGCGTGAAGATATTTATTTATTATTTATTTAGTAACACCCCATTAACTTTCCGCTCGCAAACTTATCGACATAAGAATGTTAACAGGTGTCCCAACTAATTTAGCCGTTATAAACATTTTCCCGGTATCCCCGTTCCGAGATATGCCTTTTTATATAAATGTTGATTTAAAACGTTAATAGACCTTTGACTGACGAAACAAAAATACTTCTATTATTATAAGAAAATCTTTCTTTTTACCGGAAGCACTCATTTAATTAAATTTTTCATTTTCTCGTTACTGAATATATTTATAAGTAAATAAACGAGATATTGCTTTAAAAGCAACATCTTTTATTTTTATAATTATTGCTGAACACGTTTGGACTGTCCTCATTAAAATCACAACAGCCTGTAAAAGTCCACAGAAGGAGTTAATTCTCTCCCATACAGGATCCTTAGCCATATTCACACATAGCACACAGACGGTACTGCGGTCGTCAATCCGACTGACAGCTGAATTTTTCAAAATAGCTATCCCGCCATCTGTCGGTACATAATTGCAATTTCAAGGCTTATCCTATAATCACCTCTTACTACACCCATGAGAAGAGTGGTCCATCCTTTTGTCGTAGCCACACGGCTTGAAACTGGTGTGGGTGTTGTTATGAGACAAAAATTTGCACAGTATAGTCAACTCAAACATTTTATCAAATTTGGCAGCTTTGAGGATATTATAACTAACAGTCACGATAGCCGAGTGGTTGGGTGTTCAGAATTCGAGTCAAGAAACTCGATTTCGATCCCCAGGTGGCAGGCTCGTACCAATGGGTTTTTTCAAAAACTTAAGTACGACTTATACCGTTGGCTTGGACATAAAGACGACGACGGACTCCTCACCTGTCTCGTTGTCCCAAAAATATCTTCGGTGGAAGGTGGGTAATAACGACTCAATTATGTAGACCTCTGTCTACATCCCTATTTTACAATAGCATTAACATTTTATAATCACTGAAGCAGAAGACGTATTTTGTATAAGCGCCAAAAGATAACCATCAAAACAAATCACCACTTTCCTTTCTACATTGTGCACAGAAAAAAAAACTGTTCGGTACAAAGAAATACTAAATCGCACTGAATCTTCACCGTACCCGCGGAAAACGTTTGTTTACCGCTGAAAAGATATTGCTAACGTACCACAAAAAAGATATACGACCTCCTTTCACTACCAAGACATATTACGTAGCGCAAAAATGGTCCCGGCGAAGGTCGACCCGGAGGCCTTGAGTACGCAGCTCACAAAGCAGGAAAACATGGATAATATAGGAGAAATATGAGCGTCGCATATGTCGGATACATGTTATATTGTGTTAAAGGAATCTGGGTGGAAATATTCTTACATAACAATACGAATGGTTCTGTACATGAAGAAGTGACGAGAGAAACTGAAACGTAAACTCATATAGCGTTTAATAAGCAAATGTTGGCAATTCTTCTAGAAGTATATTTTAAATCAAGCGTTTTCTCAATACTGGGATAGACAGAAGTCTAGACAATTTAGTATCAAAGCTAAGGATACAATACACTAATAGGTACAATATACATATATACGTATATATTTGCATAGGTAAAAGTTTATATACACAACTCGGGTACAAAGATCATGAATGTTCACCTGTTCATCACAAAATGTTCAAAACAAAACAGCAGGATTCGAACCAGCATCCCTTAACTTTGAATGCATGGTCAAATTAATATTTTTAGATATTTATTAAGGTGACCGAATACTTTCATGGATAGTCCATAGTTTTTTATAATTTATACTTGCGATTGTCACTTGGTTAAATTGCATTGCATTAAAATTCATTGTTGAACACTTGTACACAATTCACTTTATTTCATTATTTATTAATTAACCCACCGGTTTCGCCTTACGGCATCATCAGGGTATTGACACAGAGTTTATTAAAAAACTTCAACAATGAACTATATTTTTTAATGAAATAGTTAAAAACAGCTAAACTCACGTTATAATAATCGGTGTAAGTACCGACTAGTTTCGTTGATTAATAATGTTTAATACAATAATAAGTAAGTTTTAATACAATAATTTTTACTCGCAGTAGATTTTTTTGCAATGGCCTCAATACAAAACTTAGTCCTAAAATTACTAAGATATTAGTAAGTCCAACAATAATTAAATATTTATTTAAATTAATATACTTATGATCTTAAGAAATTACTCCATTTTTCTGCGACATGGCTGAACAAACAATATAGGAAGATGTTTTCGGAGAAAATATACAGATATAAATGTTTTTATCATTTAAATGACACAAATAAAAATAAAATTCGTTTATATAAAAAATCTTTAGTTATTTTTGGGTAAATAAGGAAAACACTTTTTATGCTATAACAGGAAAAAACTTGAAGCTTTTCGTCATCCTTCTTTACTTAGATGAGCCAATTTGTCGAAAAGATAGATTTTAAGACACCGTGGACGAGTAGCGTAAATACCGGTTTCCAAGGTGTCGCAATCTCGAGGTTCCGGGTTTGATTCCCGGTCGGGTCAATGTATAAATAAACACTTTTTCTACATTTTCTCGGGTCTGGGTGTTTGTGGTGCCTTCGTTGTTTCCGATTCCCATGTCACAAGTGCTTTAGCATGTCATTGGGTTCGGAGCAATGTATGTGATGTGTGTAGCAATGTATGTATCTATATATGTATTCCCAGTGTAATCCCGCCCGTAATGTTAATAGTTAAGTGTTTGTATGAAAAATTTGTTAAATATTTTGTGTTGTCCGTATCTAAACCCATAACGTTAGACTATGTGCCACTTTGTTTGTTACCTTGTGACTCAATCAATTAATTTTACTATATGAGTCTATCTAGTCACGATAGCCGAGTGGTTGGGTGGTCGGAATTTCGAGTCAAGTCACCCGATTTCGATCCCCAGGTGGCAGGCTCGTACCAATAGGTGTTTCAAAAACTTATGTACGAATTATATAGTTGGCTTGGACATAAATACGGCGACGGGCTCACCACCTGTCACGTTGTCCCGAAAATATTATTTAAAAAGATAAAGTTGATGGAGTAAAGATATTCGAACCCTTTTCTTCCCGTGGGTGAGATGAGAGGCGACTAAGGGAAAAGCTTTGGCAATATCATTAGCTACCTAAACAAAATTTTAGAAACCAGTTTCGGACAGCAGCGTCTATGGTGCGACGTGTTTGCTTTGACCAATCTGCCTCTTACTGGAGAGGCGTTTGTCTTGCAGTGGGTTTTAAGGTGTTGCATTTGAGAAATGAGTTCTTTAGGCTTCTTATATAACACTCAAGTCTCTTGCCGATTCTTTTTTGAGAAAGTTATGATTTTGTAGTGTAGTTTTTCACTTTCATAAGAGTTTCAAAGAAGCTTAAATCGAATAAAAAAGTTACGACTTTGACTGTACCGTGCTAATATTTAGGTATAGCTTGTTGTTTCGCTGGAACCGGGCAGCGACCGGCCCCCCGGGGTGTCGAGCGTGAAACTGTGTCACGCTCCGCGGGTTCCGCACCGGAATCCACCGGGGTGCACGTTCAAGGACTACCTTTAGCCATAGCGATACTTTGAGCTACTTAGTTTATATTCATATTTCTTTAATCTTCACGTATTTCTCAAAGCAGGAGTAGCCTGAGATCTAGACAATTTAGTCCTTGCAACCAACGTCTCACCAGTGCTTATTTTGTAACTGTCGCCGTTTTTATGTTCAAGCTAGGATATAAATCTCACTCACAGATTTTGAAAAAAACTGTTTTGTACGACCCCAGCTCCTGGAGATAGAACTCGAGTCTCTTGACTTGAATTCCCATCACCCAACAACTCGGATATCCTGGTTTATGTATTATATTCATATCATTATTCTAGCTAGTCACGATAGCCGAGTTGTTGGGTGGTCGGAATTTAGAGTCGAGAGAACCGAGTTCGATTCCCAGGTGGCAGTACCAATGAGTTTTTCAAAAACTTATGTACGAATTTTATCGTTGGCTTGGACATAAAGACGGCGACGGGCTCACCACCTGTCACGTTGTCCCGAAAATATCTTCTGTGGAAGGTGGGTCAAAGGGACCTAATTGTCTAGACTTGACCTCTGGGGGTAGACCCTGTATTGGGAATTGCGTGAAGATATATTTTTTTTATATCATTATTACGTAGATATGCATACAGATGTGGGCAATATCATATACATTTCCCTGATGCCAAAGTAAGTAGCTGAAGCACTTGTGTTATGGAATCGGTAACACCGCTACCACTAAACCAGACCCGAAACACTGCGCCGAAAAAATAATTTTTTTTTACATTAACCGGTCCGAGAGTCGAAGCCGGTGCCTCAAAGCTAGCGAGGCCATGTAAACCGTTGTGAACGCTACTCGTCCACGGAATTTGTTATATATTAAACATGTTACAACCGGTTCTGAACTACTCTCCGTACTACGTAAATTATCGTGAGAGGCTACTGAGGGAAAATCATTTAAATTTAATTGGCTACCGTGAGATGGCGGAGTAGCTCGAAAAATATGAGAACAAAATTCAATCAGTCTATTGATGGGCAGCACGATCAGATTGGTTTTAGTAGCAGACACTACATATTATCATCATCACTATTCTGCTTGCGAAACGAGGCGATTACAGCATATGTAAAAATGTTACGGCGACCCACCATCATAGCTACTTGTGTATCATGTTACCAGGCGTAGACAGAAGTCTAGGCCGTAAAATCCTTTCGACTCACTTCCCACCGAAGATATTTTTGGGATAACTTGACAGGTGGTGAACCCGTCGCCGTCTTTATGTCCTAGCCATGATTTAAATCGTACATAAGTTTTAAAAAATCTACTGATATGAGCCTACCATCTGAGGATCGAACACTGGTATCTTGAATAGACTTCCGATCACCCAACCTCGTATTCTAGAATATCTCGTGTCGTGCAATATATTTGCGCGTTTCGCATTTAATTCCCGCTTTAAAATTTTAAAACTTACTAAATATTTTCTACCAAACGAGGTATCAGATTCCAATTCATGAGGACATTTACACATTCATATTCAAATACTCCTATAATAAAACCTTTATCCAATAATAGATATAAGTCGATGCGTCACACACACAATTTGCCGGTCTCCGACCGCATAAAACTGGCTTTTGAACGGATTACGGGCCGAGTGAAGGTTTTACGGCTGCGGAAAAGGTAGTAAATTCTATTTTCGACCTTTACGCACAAATCGATAGAAACTAAACGTAATAGGTAGCTTCGCTAACAAAATTTAGATTCTTTAGACGTAATATTTAAATAGTTTATCAATTTCTGATAATAACTAAGGAATCGCGGTAACTAAGTGGTCAGGGCGTTCATTGATGAGGGTTGTGTTCTCGTACTGGCATAACTAAAATTAAAATTATCAATGTCACGATGGCCTAGTAGTTGGGTGATCGGAATTCGAGTCAAGAGACCCCAGTTCGATCCCCAATGAGTTTTAAACTTAATTTTAAGTTCTGGATACGTGAAGTGAAGGATAACTTTATTAAAAATTGAATACACGAAATAAATAAACATATACAACACAGATACAACAACACATGCATTGCTTTGATCCCAAAGTAAGCAGCTAAAGGACGCATGTTATATGAAAAAACAATGAGAAAAAGTGGTTTTCATGTTCGTCCGGGAATCAAACCCAGAATTAATATATATATATATATATATATATATATATATATATATATATATATATATATATATATATATATATATATATATATATATATATATATATATATATATATATATATATATATATATATATATATATATATATATATATATATATATATATATATATACCAATACCAACGCACCTAGATCCAACGCAAACCCATTCTCAATAATGACATAAGGTGTCCAGACTTGGAGGTGACTTTGACAGAAGCTTAATCCAGACTCAGCATATATATAGCAGCCAGCGAGCCATGGAACGCAGCATGTTTGACGAAATACCAAACTGCGCTCCAATCCCAGATGACCCCATGCCTGTCGAATGCCATAATCGTTAGGGGCAAAAATCACCACTGAGTATATGCCTCTAAGATATAGGCGTCGGCTTTGACGACTCAAAAAATAGTGGAAAAGGAAACTTGACGTCTTCTAAAATGACTGACACCAAAGGATAGAAAGGCCAGGATAGAAAAAGATGGAGAGACTCGAGAGAGCATTGGAACATAAACGTCATACAGGCAATATACATTAGCATTTTGCAATTCACTGCATTGATTTGGCCAATATTATATTTATAGATTGTTTTTTATTCCAAATTCCGAGTAGGAAAAAGCTCTGAAAAAATTTACCTAAATCGTTTACACAGCGAAAGCTTGGTCACCCAAATCAAATTTTTATACTCGTAGATTTCAGTTTAAAAACCCATATTGCAATAAGATGTATATAATATTGTTCCCTGATGTAATTGTGAAAAATAATTTTATAATGACATTAATAACATTAAAGAGATTAATAACTAATTTCCGTAAAGTAACGTCTTAGTCTATTGACTATTTACTGACAAATTAAAACAAAATCAAGCACCGCTTAATTTGCGAATCTTATTGGAGTGGCAGAGCCTAGGTTAGAACCACGACATAATTTCACAGATTCTCTGTAGCAACATTTAAGGTAGGCCTATGTTCAGCTGTTGACTTATGATATGCTGTAAAAATAAGAATATAGTAGAGAAGAGCGTAGTACTCGCTGCCTGATAACCAAGTAAGTAGTGAACCCGCCCTCGAAGATATGGGCAACTCTTCCTTTACAAATGGGTACAACAGAGAGATTACAGTATCTTTAACAACTTAGATGAAACGTTTTTTATTTATTTATTTTATTTACTTATTTTCAATATACGCTATTCTTATTAGAAACACCCAATGCAATAGCTTAAAATTCTAACCAATATCATATTCGATGGCAACGACAGTGAACAGGAAACTAAAAAAACTTTAAAAACACTTTCGTGTGGTTTTGCCTAGAAACGGCAAAACCACACGAAATAATGATGTTGCGCATTTAGATATGTTCGATATTCGCTATGTTAGAATATAAGCGTATGACATACATTCAATGATGTTCTTTATGAAGTATTATAGGACTTATGCATGGAGTCGGGATGAGTAATGAAAATCGAGTGCTGAATTCAAATGAGCCGGCGACGGGCGCCGGGCCCCGTTGGCAAGAGACCGCGACCGTGATGAATGGCTTGGTACAAAGCAATAATGTATCTTTGAAAGAAAATAGAAAGTTCGTATCCTCAACCCTTAGCCAATTTAATAAACAATTTCGTGTAGAAATAAGATATATGTGTGCAGAATTGTATTACTTCCTCTACTTAGCTAAGTTGTATACAAATTTATGCTTATCTTGGAAACTACTGTAGTTTCCGAGATAAGCATAAAAAAAACCTGAACAATATTTTATGTTTAGAAGACGAGTGAAACAGTATCAGATAAATCGAGATCAGAATCAGCAATTTCACCTTTTTTTCATAAAAATTCCAAGTGGTCATTGCTACTACTGATCCTGTCTGGAACTATAATTGTTAAAGGTCAGGAGAAATCTAAATTTGAAAAAGATATACGTAATAACTTTTCTATTATTTACATTTTCATATCATGCTGATACACCAGTCTCTATAATATTTCAACTAACAAAATCTTTTTGTTATCTATGTTAATTATTTACCTAAATGTTGTTTACGAATATTTGAGATTGTATCGGTAACCATTCTCATATAAAAATTAAAAATATTGTTGTTGTTGGAGTTTCTTTGCAATCACTACAGGATTGTTAAGAAAACATTACCATTGGTTATATGGTTCTAATTAAATAGTGCACGACCATAGTATAACCTAAAATAATCATTAGCCTTAAATATAAAATACATCTCTATGTGAATGCAATTAATAGGCATGTACAACATTTGTAAAAATAAAAAAAAAATATCTTCACGCAATTCCCAATACAGGGGTAGACAGAGGTCAAGTCTAGACAATTAAGTCCCTTTGACCCACCTTCCACCGAAGATATTTTCGGGACAACGTGACAGGTGGTGAGCCCGTCGCCACCTTTATGTCCTAGCCAACGATGAAATTCGTACATAAGTTTTGAAAAACTCATTGGTACTGCCACCTGGGGATCGAACTCGGGTCTCTCGACTCGAAATTCCGACCACCCAACAACTCGGCTATGGTGACTTGTAGATACGTTATAATAGCAATTATAATATCAAGCTTATAACAAAATAAAATTAAAGTAAGATTAAAAGCATGAAACAAATGGCTATTAATCCAGATACATAAGCTAACTACATATCTGCTGATTTTAATTTTAAATTTAAAGTACGTGTCATAAAATATATCAAGCTCCACAATTCGTGCGCTAAAACCATTGTATTCAGTGCACATTTTTCATAAAGGAAATCCGTTTTAGGATATTGGTTCTGCTTGTGGGAACATAAAAGTTATTGGTAATGGACCGGTCTCGGATAGTAATAAGGGTCATTGAGGTTCATTTCGTAAAGCAGGTTACGACATATAACGCTTTCAGATAAAAGCTTTTTAACAAACATAACGTTAAACAAAACACGACGATTCTGTTCTTTATGGAAGTATAAGTATATTGTGACAGGCTCCTCTTTTGTTACATTGTACTAAACAGGCTTTTGTGAAAGTAGTAATAAGGAAAGGGGGTAAAAAATATTGGGAAAATGCTCAAAAATCTGTATATTAATATGTGAAGTGAAAATTTTATACATCTTATCTACAATTACCGACACAGAGGAGTGTGAGATTTGATAAAGAAAGACTATAGGAGTGCATGAACCTAAAATTAATAAATAATATTCCTTTAAAATACATTAAACGTAATAAATTAACACATAGCACACGTGCAAACTTTGTTTACTTGTTTACATTCACCAATGTCTAAATCACTATACTCTTCTGTCAAAGAGGATATAAATTCTAAGTGTCTGCTGCCATTTTCGTACATAGCAGATATTGTCATTTATTTCAATATATATTTATAATTTAAGATTTCCTGTTCATAAAATCGCCACTTAGTCCCACTTGGTCCCCGTCCGTGCAAATCTGGAATTCTCTCCAACCAAACATCCGTAAATGCAAAACCATTTCATTTTTTAAGAGGAAAGTCAAAGATATATATATGTCCTTATCGAAATAAGTAATTTTACATGGTACTATTTTATATATATATATATATATATATATATATATATATATATATATATATATATATATATATATATATATATATATATATATATATATATATATATATATATATATATATATATATATATATATATATGTATTTATTAGTTTATAGTTTATATGTATGGGTATATAAAGGTAGTTTGAGCTTTAGGAATTATTATTTATGTATGTATTTACATTTGTATTTACTAATGTATTATTATATACGTGCGCAATCTACCGTCCAATAACCACTCTCCTATCGCAGATCTGCTGGAAGAAATTTGCGAAGACATAAGCACCTTTGTACAGACTACATATTTTCCCAATTTTTTCTTTTAATTTATCTGTCTACATTAATTATTTAATAAAAAATATATCAACTGAATAAATTGTCGAATATTGAAATGTCATTTTCAACCAAAAATTCACGATAGCCGAGTGGTTGTGTGATCAGAATTCGAGTCTACAAAGCTAAGTTCGGTCCCCAGGGGGTAGGCTCGTACCAATAAGTATTTCAGAAACTTGTGTACGATTTATTTCGGTGTCTAGGGCATAATAAGGATTTAATTTATTGGACCTCTATCTACGCCAGTATAGAAGATTTTTTTCAACCACTGGGCTGTTTTCGTAATTCGTAGATAAATCTAAACAAATTTTATAAGCGAAAACAAAAAAAAATATCTAATATTTATGTACGGTTTTTGCGCAGTTTCTAAACACATTGCGGTACTTTCCAACTTTGAAAAACAAGATATAAATTGTACGAATCTAAGCTTTTGAAGTTCCTCTGAGTCTTGAATAAAATATTTCTGACTTTGACCTGTATGCCTTTTGAAAAGTAAATAATAAACATACATTACCGTCTTGGCTACGTACGTTCAAGACGCACCTTCTTATAATCGAATGGTGATAAGGTTCTATATGCGTACTATATAATACACAATATAAATAGTTTACTAATAAATAAATAAATGCGTACAACATACATGCATATGATCTGATTTCAAAGTAAGTAGCTAAAATAGTTGTGTAATGTAATCAGAATACCACATACGTCGAGACCCAAGGCAATGTAGAAGGTAATTTTCTATATTGATTCACATTACATTGACCAGTACGGGATTCGAATCATTTAAATGTTTAGAGCAGATATCTTGAAGACCAGTGTACGCCAATCGACCACGGAGGGTGATAATACAGACTTAAAAACATTCATGTTTACATTCATCACACAAATGTTTTAGTATAGGGTACGGACTGCGAAATATAACGCAGGCATAACAATTTCTCGCAGCATAACATTATCTTGCAGCTTTGTTGAAGTAACCAACAGGAATACTGATAAAGTTGTTTGGCCTTGCTGGAAAAGGCATAATAGCCGAATGATTGACATGAAAAGTTTTCAGATAAAAGCTTTTTAAGAATCATAATGTTTGATAAAGCACTATTATTGAATGTGCTGCCTTCAAAGGTTTTTCCGGACCGATACTACTTAGGGACCTTCAAGAAAAGAACCTATACCTTTATCAAAGGCCGACAACGCATCTGCTATGCCTCTGGTATTGCGGATGTTCATGGGCGGCGGTAATCACTTACCATCACGTGAGCCACCTGCTCGTTTGCCTCCCTTCTCTATAAAATAAAAACACGACCGATACGATAAGCCCCACTTGTCAAATATTCCCAAAAAGGCTTCGGCGAAAAGTAGCAGAGAGGATAGGACAGTACAGTCGAGAGTTAGGTGACCGTTCGACTCAAAGACCCACAGGTGGTAGGCTTGTACCAATGGGTTTTTACAAAAGCTTATGTACGATTTATATCATTGACTTAGGCATAAAGACTGCGATGGGCTCACCGCCGGTCACGTTGTCATAAAAATAATTTTGGTGGAAGGTAAGTTGAACATACTTAACTGTTTAGACGTCTACTAACCCCAGTATTAGGAATGGCGTGAAGATATTATTTTTCTATACTTACTATAAAATTATCGCATTGATCGAAAGAAATATAAATTTCGCTGTATATTTTTTATTCTATTTGATAACAATGTTACATAGTCATAGCTTTAATTAAACCTATATCAAGAACGTTTTAACTATCAGTGCAATTGTGTGCACCAATTAAGTGCAGCGAACGGAGACGCGATATGAATGCTAGCTGTAACTAAAGCGAATAGATTTAATGAGAAACTTTCCAGCTCAACGCTGAATAGCACGGCTTTCTATGGATTAAGCGTTAATTTGAAGGATATTTTTTCTTTCTCTGGGCGTACACTTATTTCTAGAGAAGTAGTTTGATGAAACAGCATACCATGCAATGAAATATTATATTTGGATATTGAGAGCTCATTTACTTTATTCTATAGGGATTTTAATTTATTAACCAATGAAAATACCGAGTAGGTTCTCAAGTGGCCCCGTACAATTTTATCCTTTTTTCATACTTTCACAGAATTCATAAAACTCCACAAAAAGCAGAAAGAGATTTCAATTAGGCAGCAATTTAAAAAAAACATTAAAATTTTCATTATTATTTTCCACTTTTAATTTTTTAATTTTTGGAGAAATAAAAATATACCATAACTCAGTCTCCCTAAATTGTCTTCTACGACTCCCCTTCTTTCACCATCACACAATCTGACGCCGCATGGCAACTCTCTCCAAGATACCGTAAGAAAAACCACGTTGTAGAAAGAGAAGTAATAAGTTATTTTACAGAAAGAACTTCCATGTAAGCAAGTGACCGTAGATAAACTTTTGAAGTACACAATAAAATAACAAACAGAACTATGACATCACGTAATACGTTACAGAGTAAGCGCTAATGTTAAAGTTACTTGGTAGAGAAAATTGCAGATCTGTGTGGTTTATTTGTGCTTTCGTAGGTAAATTTTCTCGAGGGAGGGGACAATTTAGAATAAAATATTTTTTTGTAAAGGCTTTTCTTTCATATTATATATTAAATATGCAAAAGTAACTCTTTCGGTCCATATAGCGGCATCGATAATTAAATGTTACAAAAACTGACTGACACTTTATATAAAGTATAAGAATTACATTACGACACAATGACGACGACTTTATAGCCTAGTTGAAAGTGACTTACTTCAATATTAAGAATTTCAGGTTCAAATCTCGCTAAGGGAAAATATTTGTGTCATGTTTATGAATATATAAAGTCGAATAATGGATGTTTATATGTTTTCATTAATCTTGATATAAGTCTATACCTATGTAAGTCTATTGTACTGTGTGCTTCGAATCTAAAACGGCGATAATCTCACCACACGTTGTCCCTAAATAAGCTCCGTAAAAAAGTAAGTCGCAAGGACTGTATAATCTCTAATTATTCTAGTATTTGCAAATGCGTGAAGTTACTGAAGTATTATATATATTAATTAATTTTGACAAATATTTATTAGACTCCTAATGTACTTCATGGGTGGTAAGTACGCTTGCAGAATAAAATCGTCATAAAAGTGCCTATTAAGAGGTTGAATTAAAGAAAAACTTTTTTTAAAAAGGGTTGTAATATAAATGGACACATTAATGGTAATATTTACCCCTGGGAATGAGTGGAACGCTCTCATGCTATTTCTAATTTATGATGTTTAATATTGTATATTCTTTGTTAAAAAATACAGAAAAGAGAATGCCTACGGAGTTCCTTTCGCCTGTTTCTTCTCCGTTAGAAAACTTAATTACAAAACGGTGGTACATTAAAAAATGAAAATCGATGTATATAATATTTGCTACTTATATCGATGAATGAATGATTTGATTGTTTCAAATTATTAAAAACACCGCACACATCTAACAAAACGCGAACGTAAGACCATGTCACAACTAGCAATTTATAATTATATAAAATTATCTTCACGCCAATCCCAATACAGGGGTAGACAGAAATCTTGACAATTATGTATTGTCGAGCCACCTTTCACCGAAGATATATTAAGGACAACGCGACAGGTGGAGAGCCCAACGCCTTCTTAATGTCCAAGCCAACTATATAATTCATAAATAAGTTTTTTATTTGACGAGTCTATAGAAAAATTGATCCAGGAATCGAACCCGGGACCTCAGAACTGACCGGAAAACCAGTGCTTACGCCTCTCGCCTACATCGTCATCGTCTATATCTATGAAATAAACTAAAATGACTCGTTTTGAAATTAATGTCAACACACATACATCACTAAAATACTTTTGCTTTATCAAAACTTACAGCAATATTGCGCTAAAAATATAATCTATTTTATTTACAAGACCGGTTCCGAAAAGGTTACACGAAAATCCGAATTCAACGACTCTTTAACGACTATCAAACAGAGAAATTTAAAAATTATTCTTACTTACCAGCATTGATTGTAAGTAATTATAAGCACTTGCCTCTAGTAAAGAAAGATAAGTGATACCTTTTCAATCTTGTCAAACTGTAATAGTTGTTGTAGACCTTTTTTAATGTTTTTTTTTTATAGAATAGGGAGGCAAACGAGCAGATGTCTCACGTGATGGTAAGTGATTACCGCCGCCCATGAACACCTGCAATACCAGAGGAATAGCAGAAGCGTTGCCGGCCTTTAAGAAAGGTATAGGCTTTTTCTTGTCCATCCCTAAGTCGTATCGGAAAACCGCTGACGGCAGCACATTCCATAAAGCACAAGTGCGTGGCAGAAAATTCCGCGAAAAACGCACTGTGGTGGAATGCCAAGCATCAAGATGGTGTTGATGGAATAACAATAATGTTAATTTACATATAGGATAATAATTAAATTGTGGAATTAGTAAAAGAGAATTTGAGTTGATTTAACGATGAAGTTTCACCATGATAGTGAAATCGTGAATATTCAATTTAACTTTTTAAACTTGTTACTTACATGCAAATTTGAGATGCAGGGGGTTCCCCAGAACCACCCCCGCGTGGTGACGTACTCCGCACTGGTATACGCCGTCACCACCACCATCACGTTTCCGGGACACCTCCAGTGTTCCATTTAATGATACCCTGTAATAATAAAATCTTAGTCAAAACATGCAAACAAAGGGTTAAGGTCCAATATTAAAATAAATAAATAAATATCTTCACGCAATTCCCAATACAGGGGTAGACAGAGGTCTAGTCTAGACAATTAAGTCCCTTTGACCCACCTCCCACCGAAGATATTTTCGGGACAACGTGACAGGTGGTGAGCCCGTCGCCGTCTTTATGTCCAATTCAACGATATGAATCGTACATACTCGTAGATTTTGAAAAAAACCCAATGGTACGAGCCTACGACTTGGGGATCTCTCGATTCGAAATTCCGGCCATACATCCACTCGGCTATCGTGACTACTATATTAATATTGAAATTACATATCAAAATCACTATTAGAATCTTTTAATCTATACATATAAATAAAATTGGAGTGTCTGTTTGTAATATTGAAATAACCGTTTTTTACTACATGTATATGAATACATATACACCAAAATAACATTTTTTTAAATTTTGGTCTGTCAGTCTGTCTGTTTGTTCTGGGTAATCTCTGAAACGTCTGGACCGATTTTAACAGGACTTTCACTGACAGATAGCAAATATTATAATGAGTAACACAGGCTACTTTTATTTTTAGAAACATAATTAGGGTTCCGCATTAAATGATAAACTGCGGGCAAAACCGCGAGTTAAATAATACAATAAATAAATAATAAAAAACAAATAAGTATATATCACATACATTGCTCTGATCCCAAGGTAACTAAAGTACTTGTGTTATGAAATCAGAAACAACGTAGGTACCACAAACGTCCATAGCCATGATGATGTAGGAAAATTGGTTTCTTACATTCCGAGAATCGAACCTGGGACCTCAAAGCTTTAAAAACCGGTATCTACGCCAGTCATCCGCGTAGGTCGTTATAAATCTGTGCCTCAGCACTCACATTTGATTAATAAAATATGTCCCTATGACTTAAGAATATACCACGCCTTTTCTTCCTTTGTGTTTAGTAAGAGATGACAAAGAGAAAACCCTTCAAAATGTCATTAGCTTTTAACAGTTAATGAGAGAACCATCTCGAATAAATAATTACAAAAAAAATCAAATCCCGCTTACAAATAAGACAATTTCAAATTAATTTCATTTTGGTTTAAAAAGAAAGAGAAATTTAAATAATCCCGCCCATTTCTGTTCATTTTTTTTATTTATCTTTAATTTAATAACAAAAAATTCAAGTTTTAAGTCACGATAGCCGAATGGTTGGGTGGTCGGAATTTCGAGTCAATAGACCCGAGTTCGATCCCCAGTTGGTAGGCTCGTACCAATGGGTTTTTCAAAAACTTATGTACGAATATCGTTGGCTTGGACATAAGGGCGGCGACAGGCTCACTACCTGTCACGTTGTCCCGAAAATATCTTCGGTGGAAGGTGGGTCAAAGGGACTTAATTGTCTAGACTTGACCTCTGTCTACCCCTGTATTGGGAATTGCGTGAAGATATTTATTTATTTATTTATAAAAAAGTAAACTCTACTTCGGTTACCCAGACTGTATAATGAGCTAGAAAAAGAGATGTATTATGCTAGGAAGGAAAGCCTAGGGTTCACCCGCAATTACTTATCTAAGGCACTTGGGTCTTCAAGAGGTGTATAAGACTACCTTGACTGTCGATTTTTGGGAAAAGATATATTTAAAATAAATATTAATTATGTACTAAGTCACGATAGCCGTATGGTTGGGTGATCAGAATTCGAGTCAAGAGATCCGATTTCGATTCACTGGGGGATTGTTATGTACGAACTGATTGTGTTGCTTTGGTGTGGATGGATTGGATGGATTTGGTGTGGAAAGACTTATGTACGATCTATATATGTATTTGGCTTGGACATTAAAATGGCGACGGGCTCACCACGTTATTCCAAAAAATATCTTCAGTGGAAGTTGGTTCGTAAAGACTTAATTGTCTAGACCTCTGTCTCTCTTAAAAATTAATTATCAAAAATAATTTTTCCATTACGATTAAGAAGAAACCAAACTCCCCGTGTCATTACAGCAATAGCAGAATTAATAAAGGCTCGTAAATTTCAATTGCCGCCATCTGACCCCCGGATCTGAATCAATCTGCAAAATTGTTACAGGGGATTTATTCCTGCGTCGGCTCCAATCGAATACGGGCCCGATCTAATCTGTGAAATTCATTTGATCGACAGTTGGAAAAATCGACGGATTTTTTTCAGGTGGAAACAACCCCTATCTAGACAAGTCAATCTTCATCACAACGTGAAGCGGAGGGAACAATTTATTTAAATGGAATTCTAGAAACGTAACTGATGCATTTGTAAAACGACCACGTGTAAAGATTGTGAGAATGAAATGTTTTAGTGGGATATTAGCGCTGTGTCACAGAAAGGAGTAAATGTCAGGTATTTAATCTACTTTCATTCGTAATGTGTTAATTTATTACAATACTGTAATTAATAGTTGTCGTGTTGCGTTAGATTATACCACCGCTTTTCTTCCCGTGAGTATCGTAAGAGGTGACTAAGGGAAGACTCGTAATGTAGTTGGCTATCGACATATGGCGGGATAACCATTTCGACCAGTAGATACCAGATTATAAATCAGCAGAAAAGGTAGCAGCGTCCAGGGTGCAAGGCGAAATTCTCTCGCACAAGAGAGGCCTATGTCCAGCAGTGAACTTTTAAGCCTTTAATGTAATTGTAATTGTAAAAGTAATTGACCAACACCACACTTGGCAGGCATCGCACACACCTTACTATCACGCCGTTACCCGTCATCGGTCAAATTAATTTAAATCTGATATTTTTTAGATGGTAACCCATCATCTCCCTTTTTTCTCTATTTTCGGAGCCTCCTTCGTCTGTTTCTTTTCCGTTAGAGGATCCTCATTACGATTAAAAATGACTATAGATGACTGTAATTGAATGTTACTTTTAATGATGAAAAATTATTTGATTTTGATCTCTTATTTCGTGAAGAAAGGGGATGGAAAACTCTGCAAAAAGTAGTATTTTTATTTCCCTTTGAGATTTGTAAAACGACCACGTGTAAAGATTGTGAGAATGAAATGTTTTAGTGGGATATTAGCGCTGTGTCACAGAAAGGAGTAAATGTCAGGTATTTAATCTACTTTCATTCGTAATGTGTTAATTTATTACAATAGCAGAATTAATAAAGGCTCGTAAATTTCAATTGCCGCCATCTGACCCCGGATCTGAATCAATCTGCAAAATTGTTACAGGATTTATTCCTGCGTCGGCTCCAATCGAATACGGGCCCGATCTAATCTGTGAAATTCATTTGATCGACAGTTGGAAAAATCGACGGATTTTTTTCAGGTGGAAACAACCCCTATCTAGACAAGTCAATCTTCATCACAACGTGAAGCGGAGGGAACAATTTATTTAAATGGAATTCTAGAAACGTAACTGATGCATTTGTAAAACGACCACGTGTAAAGATTGTGAGAATGAAATGTTTTAGTGGGATATTAGCGCTGTGTCACAGAAAGGAGTAAATGTCAGGTATTTAATCTACTTTCATTCGTAATGTGTTAATTTATTACAATAGCAGAATTAATAAAGGCTCGTAAATTTCAATTGCCGCCATCTGACCCCGGATCTGAATCAATCTGCAAAATTGTTACAGGATTTATTCCTGCGTCGGCTCCAATCGAATACGGGCCCGATCTAATCTGTGAAATTCATTTGATCGACAGTTGGAAAAATCGACGGATTTTTTTCAGGTGGAAACAACCCCTATCTAGACAAGTCAATCTTCATCACAACGTGAAGCGGAGGGAACAATTTATTTAAATGGAATTCTAGAAACGTAACTGATGCATTTGTAAAACGACCACGTGTAAAGATTGTGAGAATGAAATGTTTTAGTGGGATATTAGCGCTGTGTCACAGAAAGGAGTAAATGTCAGGTATTTAATCTACTTTCATTCGTAATGTGTTAATTTATTACAATAGCAGAATTAATAAAGGCTCGTAAATTTCAATTGCCGCCATCTGACCCCCGGATCTGAATTAATCTGCAAAATTGTTACAGGGGATTTATTCCTGCGTCGGCCCCAATCGAATACGGGCCCGATCTAATCTGTGAAATTCATTTGATCGACAGTTGGAAAAATCGACGGATTTTTTTCAGGTGGAAACAACCCCTATCTAGACAAGTCAATCTTCATCACAACGTGAAGCGGAGGGAACAATTTATTTAAATGGAATTCTAGAAACGTAACTGATGCATTTGTAAAACGACCACGTGTAAAGATTGTGAGAATGAAATGTTTTAGTGGGATATTAGCGCTGTGTCACAGAAAGGAGTAAATGTCAGGTATTTAATCTACTTTCATTCGTAATGTGTTAATTTATTACAATACTGTAATTAATAGTTGTCGTGTTGCGTTAGATTATACCACCGCTTTTCTTCCCGTGAGTATCGTAAGAGGTGACTAAGGGAAGACTCGTAATGTAGTTGGCTATCGACATATGGCGGGATAACCATTTCGACCAGTAGATACCAGATTATAAATCAGCAGAAAAGGTAGCAGCGTCCAGGGTGCAAGGCGAAATTCTCTCGCACAAGAGAGGCCTATGTCCAGCAGTGAACTTTTAAGCCTTTAATGTAATTGTAATTGTAAAAGTAATTGACCAACACCACACTTGGCAGGCATCGCACACACCTTACTATCACGCCGTTACCCGTCATCGGTCAAATTAATTTAAATCTGATATTTTTTAGATGGTAACCCATCATCTCCCTTTTTTCTCTATTTTCGGAGCCTCCTTCGTCTGTTTCTTTTCCGTTAAAGGATCCTCATTACGATTAAAAATGACTATAGATGACTGTAATTGAATGTTACTTTTAATGATGAAAAATTATTTGATTTTGATCTCTTATTTCGTGAAGAAAGGGGATGGAAAACTCTGCAAAAAAAGTAGTATTTTTTTATTTCCCTTTGAGATATGTAATATCACTTCTCTGTGTAATGCTTTTGTTATTTCCGGTTCCGTAATACCAGCGCTTTAGCTGCTTACTTTGGGATAAGAGCAATGTATCCTTATCTATGTATGTAATTTATCTGTACTTCTAGGCTGTGTTACCCTTGAAACCTGCGGCGGGAGACCTCATCAATCATCGCAGAGACCTACACCGCAAACCCCGAGCTCCGCTGAATGCCTGCTCCGCTACGCTGTCGGCATATTTCTCATTTATTTGGTCGGGAAATTAATGAACGTACGGATTTGTTGTACTTAATGTACATACATGTACATCAATGACAACAAACATATACATAGACAGCGACAATATCACATACATTACTCTGATCCTGAAGTAATTAATTTAAGCACTTGTCTTATGGAATCAGAAACGTCGAAGATACCACAAACACCCGGACCCAAAAAAATGGAAGAAGTGGTCGTCCACGAAGGTTGTCAAAATGTCGCCTATTTGTTGACAATATCAGCCGTACTATCCGTAATATACAAAAGTAATAAATACCTTCACGCATATTCACGCATTGACCTCTGTCTAACCCAGTTGGGGCCAATTAATTCCTTTCGACTCACCTTTCAACGGAGACTATTTGGGACAGAGGGACAGGTGGCGAGACTGTCGCCATTTTTTTTATAGAAAAGGGAGGCAAACGAGCAGGAGGCTCACGTGATGGTAAGTGATTACCGCCGCCCATGAACACCCGCAATACCAGAGGCATAGCAGATGAGTTGCCGGCCTTAGAGTGAGTAGGGGGGTGTGTGGGCCATTATATACACTAATTAAATACTGCATCAATAAAACAGCAAATGATAAGCCCGATGCCGAGTTGATAGTCACCCTGCTTTCGAAGCTAAGGGTCGCGGGTTCGAATACCGCTAGAGGCAAATATTTGTGTGATGAATGTGAATGTTTGAATTTTACGTGATGGACGTTTATATCTAAATATTAATATTTATATTTACCCCCTGGGACACTAAGGTGGTGACAGGTTCACCATCTGACAAGTTTTCCTCAAAATACTTCGATGAAAACAGAGTCGAAAAGTTTTAACTGTCTAATCCTGTGTCTACCCTAGTATGGTGAATATCCCTAAAGATATTTATTAAGCATAGGTATTTTTCATACCATAGGTTAACATAGCATTACCATCATAGCTTTATACTCCAAGTGAATTCTTTGACCATTGCCGAGGATGTGTGGCGTTGTACGCATTAGTTTTCAGTCTCCAACTATCCTTCTTCGATTCCCGGACGGGTAAATATAGAAAACAGAACTTTTTTCACTGATCTCCGTTGACTCGACACTATAACACGAGTGTTATAGTGTCAGAGCAATGAATCAGAGCAATGTATGTGTCCCCGTATATTTATTTATCTTCTCTTCTCTTATATTCACGCCATTCGCAATAATGAGATAGACAGAGGTGTAGAGAATTAAGTCCTTCCGACCTATCTTTCACCGTAGAATTTTTTCGGAACTTTTGGGACTACGTGACAGATGGTGAGCCAATCGTCGTCTTGAGGTCCAAGCCAACAACGATATAAAACGTTCATAAATATTTGAAAAAAAAAACATTGGTACACCTACCACTTGGGGATCGAACTCTGGACTCTTGGCTCGGCTATCTTGACTCTTACATCCCACATACCTTTTAGGGTTGACCTCCTCTCCATCTCGCCGCCAGAAGAAGGGCTTGGGCCGGCTGCGCGTGTCGTCGAGCGGCGGGGGCGGGCGGCGCGGCTCCGCGCCAGCTGTGCACGGCAGCCACGCGCGCGGCCCTGCCACCCATCTCACTGGCACATCTGCAAGAACGAAATGTTTACATTAGCTACGTCTTTTTTATATCTATACGTGAAATACGTGGACTTCTAGAGGCATATTTCAACGAAGCTTATTTGTAACGACTTATCGTGAGTTCGCGCCTATCAACTGTCTTAGTGTCATGCCAACGCTACCAAAACTCATTGGTTTTCGATTGGGGATCGACCTCGAGTCTCCCGATTTGAATTCCGACAAAACAACCACTCGACTTTTTCGAACCACAGGCTTTAGTTAGTTACATTAGTTGCGTTATTCTGCTAAAAACGTCAAGCTTTACATCAAGTATAACACCAACAGAAATGATATATTCATCTGAAACCGCTGAAGTATTGCTTGCATGGAGATACAAGTTAGTTAGTGCTTTGCTTAGGATAACTCTGGATCAGTAACACACTCTTACCCATTTCCTGCAAATGCCAGTGTAAAGTCAATGTACTCACCGACCGACGTGTGTAAACTCTATTCAAAACACACATAATATGTATGTATATAATATGTATGTATATACAATAAAATGTGAATTTTAGACTGGATTGTCAAATATACTCCACCTTTTTTTTCAGATATTGTTCTGCTTTTTGTATGTCCTGTATAGTTACTATAAAGATATAGTTTCTATTCATTTATTTGTTCTTTTGGTAGGCATGCTACCGTAGTTCTGCGGAGATAACAACTTATCTTTATGCTTTTCCTTTTAAAGCTTGCGATACTAGCCAACATCAGGTGAAATATTTCCTGCTCTTTTACCATAATCCAATGACTAAATATAGATTTTATAACTAAAGATACTTTATTGTCACTTTTAAGGCAGCTCGGATATGGCACCGAAGATTGCGCCTCCTACGCCATTCGAAAAAATAATAAGAACCTAGAAAAACAAAATGGAATGAGGTCGTTTCAATGATACCCAATCAAATCTTAATTCCGCATCATAACTGAATTTCGCTGAATGAACAAAAAAACTAAATAAATTAGAGATCAAATCATGCCAAAGGTTTCGTTCCGATTAAATCGAATTCCGGCGCAGACGTACCAGAGATCTCGGTACGCGGGCATGGCCCTGTTTACACATCATTAGATATCTGACAAAGGCGAAATGGAATTGTGCGATACGCAAGATATGTTTATCGGAGTGAAAGAGACTGCCAAACATTACAATGAAAAGACGTTTAAAATAAAATTATATTTTGATATGAAATAAAATAAGTGACGATAGCCGAGTGGTTGGATGGTCGGAATTTCGCGTCAAAGAGACCCGAGTTCGATCCCCTGGTGGCCGACTCGTATCAATGGGTTTTTCAAAAACTTATGTACGAATTATATCGTTGGCTTGGACATAAAGACGGCGACGAGCTCACCACCCGTCACGTTGTCCCGAAAATATCCTCGGTGGAAGGTGGGTCGAAAGGACTTTATTGTCTAGACTAGACCTCTGTCTACCCCTGAATTAGGAATTGGATGAAGATATTTATTTATTATTTATTTATTTTGAGGGTTTGAGAAGTCGTTAATCACGCTGCGCAGTGACGGTCGTTCTCCTAATCATCTCTCCCAATGAGACCTTAGTCCAGAAATTAATACTTACTTTTACTTAACTTATTTTTTTTATAGGAGGCAAACGAGGACTTGTTTTAGCTGATAAGTATCAGTCAATTGTAAATTCTCGTCATAATCGGAGCTCTGGTTACATTTTAAGAAACAATTAAGCTGAGGAGGAGGATGAGTGGGAAAGAAGAGAGAAGGAAAATGACACTTCCTCCCTATGAAGTCAAAACTCAAGCTATGTCTACATATCATCGGTAAATATTTCAAAAAACTACAACAGGTAAAAACTTCAAAAGGAAATAAGAGGCCTCTAAATCGTTGATTTTTACAATGATGCGTCCCGGACGCTACAATGTCGAACCCGGGATATCAGAGCTCGCGAGACCTTGAAAGCCTGTGTATATGCCACTCGTCCACGGAGGACGGCAAGGATGTAGATGACAGGATCGAAATAAGTAAGCCCTGTAAACCGTATAATGAATAAACATAATATATAAAGACAGGCTCACCACCTGCCACGTTGTCCAAATAATATCTTCGGTGGAAGGTGGGTCGAAAGGACTAGACTCTACCCCTTTACTGGGATTGGCGTGAAAATATTTTTTCGTAAACCGTGGTCCTAACATGACATCGCCCGAAGGTAACACGAGAATTCCCAAACAATATACGAAAAATACTCGAGCGTGAAAGCCTTTCTGTAAATATTTGCGATTTTAGTTACATTCATATAACTTCCAATGTAACCATATTGAAATATTGCCATATTAAGAAACCCTTTAACAATAACGGCGGGAAATTGAATAAACAACATTTTCCACGAACAAACATAATAAGAAAAGACACTCGAGCACACCCAAGTTACTCCTAACGTTAAATTGACTGATAAAAATACAATAAATAAACAATAGGAGTTTTATTAAAATGAATACGCGTATATGAACATGAGATATATATAATAGACTCAAGCATTACTTAGCCGAAATGTATAATTATAGAAATAAATTAAATAAATATCTTCACGCAATTCCCAATACAGGGGTAGACAGAGGTCTGGTCTAGACAATTAAGTCCCTTCGACCTACCTTCCACCGAAGATACTTTCAGGACAACGTGACAGGTAGTGAGCCCGTCGCCGTCTTTATGTCCAAGCCAACGAATTTCGTACATAAGTTTTTGAAAAACTCATTGGTACGAGCCGCCACCTGAGGATCGAACTCTGGTCTCTCGACTCGCAATCCCGACCACCCAACCACTCGGCTATCGTATAAAATTATATTACATCTGGTCCAAAGAGAAAAATGTGACTCTACATAAGTAGACTTGTTTTGACGCGAAAAAGTCACTATAGTCAAGTGGTTGGGTGATTGGAATTTGAGTCAAGAGATGCGAGTTCGATCCCTAAGGCTTGTACCGAAGGATTTTTTCACAATTTATGTCGAATTATATCGTTGGCTTGGCGTACATAAAGACGGCGAGGGGCTCACCAACTGTCACATTGTCCCAAAAAATATCAACGGTGGAAAGTGGGTCGAAATGAAATTGGAAAACGTTTGTTAACTTATTCAATGTAACTCAAGTAGACTAACTTAAAGACTACATTATACCTTAAAAAATACCAATTACGGCCTAAAACGAAATATATGACAAAAGTTGATAACATTACAGAAGTTGACAATGTGTGAAAAGCTCACGAAAATTTAACTTTCAAGTAGCATTATGTTTGAAGTAGGAATTCTCGTGATTATAATTAAAGGCAGTGTCGCAATTAAGGTAATGTAACAAGTTAGGAATATTTAAATTACTGTCTAGAAATTGTTATTTAATCATGCATTATAAATTTCGGCGCCGGGCTCACCACCTGTCACGTTGTCCCGAAAATATCTTCGGTGTATTTTTATAATACATTTCGTAAACTCTCTTACGTAGCGGAAAGCCCACCCGCTCCTCAATTGCAAATAGAAAAAAATATCTAAATAATAAATATAGACACCATGGATATGAAACATTCATATTCGAACATTCATATTCATGACATAAATATCTGCCCCTACTCGGGATTCGAACCCGAAACCCTTTGCTTCGAAAGCAGGATCCATTACCAGGCACTACTACGACTATGTTGTCGAATTATCTAAGCCTATTAGTTATATTTTTTGTTTTTGTATTATTTTTTTATCTACATTTTATACATACATGATACATTCATCATGACAAAGGTCTAATTTGTTGATAATTCCAACAGTTATTTTGTCCCTCCGCAACGCTTACCTTTAGGTGGTAACAATAAAGATTAATAATTAATCGACCCAATAGCCTAGTTGGCAGTGACTCAGCCTTCGAAGCTAAGAGTTTTGGGTTCGTATTCCGCTTGGAGCTAACATTTGCGTGATGAATATGAATTTTTGCATTCGAAGTCCTGGATGTTTATATGTATCTGTAAACATGATAAGTAGTCACGATAGTCAAGTGATTGGGTGATCGGCATTCGAGTCAACAGACCAGAGTTCGATCACCAGGTGGCAGGCTCGTAACAAAAAGTGTTTTTTTTTAAACTTACGTACGATTTATATCGTTGGCTTGGACATAAAGACAGCGACGGGCTCACCACCCGTCTCGTTGTCCCAAAAATATCTTCGGTGGATGGGTGGTCGATAGGACTTAATTGTCTAGACCTGTCTGCCCCTATATTGGGAATCACCTGAAGATATTTATTTATTTCATTTGTGTAATCATATTATCCGCTAGCTGGGAAACCATTACAGCAATGGGCCCACCACGTGTCACGTTGCCCCAAATAGGCTTTGGTGAAAGTTGGGTCAAAAGGACATCAAAAATACTAAAATAGAAAAAAATACGAAAACTAGATGAAATCTTTACAAACGAAGCCTCTGTATCATTGAAACGACCACCGTTTTAATGAAAATCCAGTTAAAGAAAAAAAATTAAACGACGAACTTTCTTTAACGTTTTATTTCGTGCTTTTATTTATTTCTTAGAATTCGCACTTAAGTTTAGCGTCACAGTAGATTAAACAATGAAATTAGTAACCGTATTTTTTAATTTATTGCTTCATTTTATCAAATAAATAAAACAAATATTTTATTCAACAAACTAAACAATAATGTTCGTAGAAAATACTAGCGTTGACAGGAATCTAGGCAATTAATCCTATATTAGTAAGTTTTTTGGAAAGCGTAATGAGGGAGGGTGATGTGCCTATCACCGTGGTAGTGTTTAACCGACCTAATAAGTCGTACATAAGTTTAGAATTTTTCATCAGTATTGCCATCTTCCTGACAATCGAGATCGAGTTAGCGAATCTCCAAATTATCTCCATCCAAATACGCCACTGTCTTCGCTTTACTAAATATTTATATAATAATATGACTACAAAAATTTGTAGGCTCTCACAAGTTGAAAGCATCGGACTAAGATTATTGTAAACTATAAACGGCTTTTACCACTATCGATCTAGGTATCCTTAGAGATAGAAACCGCATATTTCGTTTTCGACGCCTCTACCACTAGACAACACCCACGGGAAGAAAGGGAGTGGCAATATTCTTTCACCGTTACTACACGAAAGTAGTTTCACAAAATCATAATTAGAACTTCCGGTACATAATTTGACGACGTGCGTATCTAGTGGCTTACACAGCGGTTTTCAAGGTTTCTTCAGTTCTGTGATCCTGGGTTCGATTCCCGTGACAATATAGAAAACCACTTTTTCTACGTTGTTTCGGGATGTTTTTGTTGTCGCTGTTGTTTTTGATTGCATAACACAAGTGCTTTAGCTACTTGCTTTTAGGATCAGAGCGATATATGTGAAGTTGTTCCTATCTATTTTTCTATATTATTATTTATTTATAATGATGTTTATGCTGAAGGGGAATACTGAAACACGAGACGGTTGAATAATTTCGGGGAAAGGTCATCGTATCGTGGTAAACTAAAATGTAGTTGTTTACATTTCTATCTCTTTGATGGCTTCTTTTTATTTTTCTTATAAGGTGGCTGAGATATCACCCAAATATATCGTAAATAGATAAAATTGTTTGTGGCTGAAAAATTATTGACATTGCAAGATTTTTATTTGATAAAAGTGCTATTACGTAAAAGTCACGATAGCCGAGTTGTTGGGTGGTCGGAATTTCGAGTCGAAAGACCCGAGTTCGATCCCCAGGTGGCAGTACCAATGAGTCTTTCAAAAACTTATGTACGAATTTCATCGATGGCTTGGACATAAAGACGGCGACGGCCTCACCACCTGTCACGTTGTCCCGAAAATATCTTCGGTGGAAGGTGGGTCAAAGGGACTTAATTGTCTAGACTTGACCTCTGTCTACCCCTGTATTGGGAATTGCGTGAAGATATTTATTTTATATATTTATATTTATTACGTAAATCCTATTGTTAAACAAGAGTTCAAAATCAAACCAATCAGGTTACAGGAGTCTGTAAAAAGTATTACAATTTGTTTTTGTATTTCTCGAGATGGTTATCTCGCCATCTATCGGTAAGTTATATGGATACTTTATGGGTTATGCCGTAGTTGCCTTACGACACCCACGGGTTTAAAGGTGCGGTATATTCTTACGCCGTAACCAGACGACCGGTCCCAAAACCACATCTTATCAATAAGTGCATGCCCACAAACTCCATTAAACTTACACGTGTGAAGAAATTACAAATTTTCGATTATTCAAGGTAAGGAAAAATCCATTTCAAGGTATTAGAATCGGAGTGTTTTTAATCGTGTTGTATAAAGTTCCTTAAAGTTGTGAAAAGGAACGGAACTGACGTAAAGGAATAGGAAAACATCTAATTAAATTCTAATTGAGCCATAACTTCCTTTAAGCTCAGGTGGAATTTTATAAAGCTCTAATTTAAACGTAATTTTCATAATTGGTACGAAAAAGTTGCTGTTTCAAATAATAAAATAATAATTAATTCGGAAATTAATTTTAAGTACGTTTCCTTTGAACGTAGATAGAGCGAGTGTTAAGTAAGCTTTGAAACCTCTCTCATTATAGTCAGGTAAATGTTATTTGTCTATATATATATATATATATATATATATATATATATTTATATATATATATATATATATCTATATATATATATATATATATTTATATATTTACACATAAACATCCATGAATCGGGTATAAACGTTTTGTTTTCCATCACACTAACATTTGCCCCTAGCAAGATTCCAACCCACGACCGTTAGCTTCGAAGGTAGGTTAATTACCAACAAGGCTATTGGATCGTCTAATTGGCATAATCTAACATTACCTTATTGTTCAAGATATTTTCAATTTCATGAAATTACACTTTGCCGCTTCATTTCTTTCACAGCCACCTCTAAATTACAACAGATATCCAGAGCCTCCATGAAAGCTCAACTTTCAAGTTCACTGAGCAAGTCGTGGGTGTCCAAACAACAATTACCTGAATATTAGAAAGTGCTTCAGTTCTCACGGGCAATAGATATTATTAGAGTAAGGCGGTAAACAATTTTGAAATTACTCTCCTCTGCTTATGGAAATGAGCCTTCGGTAAATAGTTGAAGCGGAGATTTCGACCAAATGGTAACAAGAATAAAGTTAATAATAAAGATAAACAGAAAAAGACACAGGAAGTTCAGTCACCATTATAGAAGCTTATTTGGGACAACGTGACTGTACCACCAGTCACATTCTTACTGTTACAGCAGTCTTAATGTCCAAGTGAACGATACAATAATACTTAACATAACTTGGGGCAACGTTATAGATGGCGAGCCCGTCGTTGTCTTATAGTTCAATTGAACGGTACACTATTTATAACAATACTTGACTGTTATTTTGACCAGATGACAGGTGACGAGGCTGTCGCTGTCCTAAGTGTGTCTGAAGTGGTTCAGGAAAGTCGACAGGCAGGCTCGAATCTGCGACAGTATGTTTCGCTGTTCTCGCCCTAAACCTTTGGGCTATTGATGCTTATGCAGCTTAGTTGGAGTGGTTAACAGGAGCACTGGTTAATAGACTCAGGCTCAAATTCATTATTATAAAATTATATAAATAAAATAAATATCTTCACGCAATTCCCAATACAGGGGAAGACAGAGGTCTAGTCTAGACAATTAAGTCCCTTCGACCCACCTTCCACCGAAGATATTTTCGGGACAACGTGACAGGTGGTGAGCCCGTAGTCCCTTTATGTCCAAGCCAACGACATAAGTCGTACATAAGTTTTTGAAAAACCCATTGGTTCGAGCCTGCCGCCTGGGGATCGAACTCGGGTCTCTTGACTCAATATTCCAACCACACAACCACTCGGCTATCGTGACTTTTGATATGATGTGATAAAATTATATGGTCAATATAATTTTATAATATTCCCATACAAAAATAAATGGCCATGTTACCTCGTGCAAAGAAAAGAAGAGATCTGTGGGAGGGAGGGTACCACCTTGTCCATAGATGCGTGCACTAACTCTATTGAATGCACCACCACCACTACACCACGGCACCACACTCAACACCAGTGTAGACATACAGTACAACTCATAACTGCCGGTCGCGTGTTCCGCCTAAAGGTTTCAATCGGAAGTCAGACCAAGTAATATAAGGCATTTATTTTAGCATACCGAGTGGTTGGGTGGTCGGAATTTCGAGGTCGCCTCCTCCGGTGCTCCGTACCAATGGGTTTTTCATAAACTTATGTACGAATTATGTCGATGGCTTGGACAAAAAGACGGCGACTGGCTCACCATCTGTCACGTTGTACCGAAAATATCTTCGGTGAAAGGTGGCTCGAAGGGACTTAATTGTCTAGACTAGACCTCTGTCTACCCCTGTATTGGAAATTGCGTGAAGATATTTATTTATTTATTATCCGTATTGGAGGACTAATACTTCTATTTAGCACTGCTAGTACATTTAAAAAAGTACCTCTTACCGAAAAAACGTAATAATAAAGTGTAATTTAGATGTCGTTATTTTAGACCGTAACAGGACAAAAAACGACTCCCAAAATCAAATCAGGAACTCTGCAAATTACATAAAGATGTACAATACATGTTCAGCATTTTTTCTCGTTGTTACCTTTACTGTGAACCCTTCGATTTACAGCCTTTGTTTAGATTAAGACCAATTTGTTGGCCTTTGTCCTCGCTCGGAACCGGTTCGCGTCATTTAATAATGAAATATGTTGACGAGGGTCAAAACAGTATATGTTACGTACTTAATTTTTAATAATTTACGAGCTGGTTGACCAGGATTTGACCAAGATGTGTGGCGATATAACTCATTTTAATAGGAAATTATTTCTTTCGTATGTAAAGGAACGACGACCCGATATCCCAGTTGGTAGGGAGTTCCCTTCTTTCGAAGGTTCAAATCATAGGTAACTGATGAAAAATAATGTTTGTACTCATATGATGGATGTTTATATGTACATATTAATAAGTATATCTTTGTAAGATAAGTAAAATGTGTTTCTTCGTAAATATACTGTACTGTCGGCCGCCATAAGCATCGCCATCACAATATCCAATATTATGATGGTGATACTTACGGCGATTATGGCAAATACTCCCGTAAAGGCCGCGTCATGGCGTGGGCATTTTACAGGCCATCATACAAGTAATTCCCAATACAGAGGTAGACCGAGGTTTAGTCTAGACAATTAAGTCCGTTTTGAACCACCTTCCTCGGAAGATATTTTCGGGACAAAATGGCAGGTGGTGATCCCGCCGTCGTAAAGACGGCGGTCTTTTACGCCGTCATAGAAGTAATTTAAAAATTAAATTCGTATGTTTTCGTCCCTACACTAAGTCCACCGGTGACCTTACAGGCCATTAAGTAAATAAGTAAGATTGTTATGTAGAAATAAAATAAATAAATATCTTCACGCAATTCCCAATACAGGGGTAGACAGAGGTCAAGTCTAGACAATTAAGTCCGTTTTGAACCACCTTCCTCGGAAGATATTTTCGGGACAACGTGACAGGTGGTGAGCCCGTCGCCGCCTTTATGTCCAAGCCAACGATGAAATTCGTACATAAGTTTTTGAAAAACTCATTGGTACTGCCACCTGGGGATCGAACTCGGGTCTCTCGACTCGAAATTCCGACCACCCAACAACTCGGCTATCGTGACTCGTTATGTAGAAGGTACTACTATACTCAAGGCTTTCCCGTAGTCGCCTCTTACGACACCCATGGGATGAAAGATTTGATTACCTGTGCATAACGTTATTTTGCACGGTTTACGGTGGTACAGTTTGGCCCTACGAGGATGACATGATATGTTATCAATTCACCGGACAAAGTTACAATATATATCTAGTTCATATACATTAGGAAATACCATAGCGTCTCTTTTGCACAGTGTATGTCAGTTTTCCTCAAACATGCTGGCAAGTCAGAGTGGAGTAGCTTCTCTAATTTACAAATTACGTATTGCTACAAAAGTCACGATAGCCGAGTTGTTGGGTGGTCGGAATTTCGAGTCGAGAGACCCGAGTTCGATCCCCAGGTGGCAGTACCAATGAGTTTTTCAAAAACTTATGTACGAATTTCATCGTTGGCTTGGACATAAAGGCGGCGACGGGCTCACCACCTGTCACGTTGTCCCGAAAATATCTTCGGTGGAAGGTGGGTCAAAGGGACTTAATTGTCTAGACTTGACCTCTGTCTACCCCTGTATTGGGAATTGCGTGAAGATATTTATTTATTTATTTACGTATTGCTCTATAAATATTGAATAAGATTCTAAAAGTATATAAGGAGTGGTAATATAGATCAATAGTATTCTGGAACGAAGTTCCTTATAAGACTATGCGGAGGGGTACCCTAACCGGGAAAAAACGTCCGTAACGTAAGATTTTTATTATTTATGTATAGTCTTTGTATGATGGCTATACAGTGTCTAATGTACAGTCTACGAGATGACGGTCATTAATAATTAAAATTCATTTTCAATAAAATATTATCTAACTTTGTAGTTTTCTTTTTATTTTTATGAATAAAAGAAGTCATAATAAAAAATGTATACCCGAATAATTATTTTCTTTATACCTCGAACTTATAATAGAACTTCGTTCCTATGCGGTGTGGCGGCGATAGGCCTGTCACTTATTCGGGAATAATGTTCGGTGGAAAAGGGAACACTGCCTACCCCTGAATGGGAATTCAATGGGCTACCGAGAGTTACATACAAATTTAAATTTCTAAAAAACACTCAATCATTCGTTTTCATATACAGTTATATCTCTAGACTCTGATCAGGCTCTACCAAAAATAATTGCCCTATGATATAAATTACTGAAATAAAATACATTTTTTTTTTTAATTTTAACGACTAATGTATAGTAAGTGGTGGTAAGTACATTAAAATTATTCCTAATACAGTTGTATAGCTCGCATTACTGCGACCGAACTTGAAGTGCTTAGTGGGGAAAGTTTTAAGGGCCTGTTTTCACGATTCAACGTCGTCTAACCTCCCGAGTATTAATATTATTCCTCGCAATAAAACTCGTTACCGGAGTAATGAAGGATATAGCAATATTGTATAAAGTCGCGTTTATTTCGTCATATTCATAAGTGACGACTTCGAGTTGGTAGCTTTACGTGTTTAATGTTTTAGTACCTGTATGACTAAGCTTCCGTTGGTGAAACAAAGATGGCGTTATGATATTATTTAAATGTTTTATATGTTTTTAATTGTCTGAATTTTCTTAAAGATTACATCTATATATGATGACCTCAGTGGGCGAGTGGTGTGTACGTCGGTATTCACGGTGTCGCCAGCTCTGTGGTCCCGGGTTCGACTCCCGGACCGGTCGAGTCGGTAGAAAAATAAGAGAGAATGAGATATAATGCGTCAAAGTTTATTTTACCAATGTTTTCTAGTGCCTTATGTGAACTACAAACCTATTAGCATTTTCAAATTACTTAAAAATTATTCAAAAATATTTTATAATTTATAATTTCAGACTCCTACTTTCCACTGATCACGTAATGTCGCAGGCAAATTTTAGTTAAGTTATAAATGCAAATGATATGAAATTTAAATGATATTGTTTCGTAGTATTATGCACGAATCACTTTTCGCTTTTACCTGGACCCAATCTAAATAGATCTTAGTCAATCTATTGGCCTATTGTTAATTTATTATTCGAACCTGACACTTACAAGGAAGCGCTGATAAACAAACAATCAATATTATAAAAAAACAGCAACAAAAAGTTGGTCGAAGACATCGGAGCCATTTCTAAAATTGTTTTAACTGAATGATTGAACACGTTTTACGTACCTCACCCTCGTCCGGGGGTAGGTTCATTCAGGGGCCGATAAAGCTGAAGGGTGGAAAACCCTGTGTATAAGTACTTTCAGGAAACTTGGGTAAAAAACGACCAATAAGACACTATAGGAGGGGTCCGTACGGTATTTGATGTTTTGATGATAAACGGTTTGAACTGTTTTATGTATCGAATTTGATTAAAATATACTCCGAAAAATTTGATTCTTCAAGGTAAATTATTCATGCAAAATAATATACGTCGATACATGGCGACTAAGCCGTGGTAGCGTAATGGTTAGGCCTCTCGTATAATAATATAAGTATACTCAATTTCTCAAAAGTGACCCAGGAACGATCCTCGGACCGACATTATTATATACATCAATAACAATTTAAGTGCTAGTATAACCACGTGGTCTACGAACCAGGGTTTTTGAAAACAATTGTTTTAAAAATCATTTAAAATTAAGAAAAAAAGGCATTCGAAATTACTTCAATTCAAATAACTGTCTAGACCAGTGCCTATCCCAGAAATAGCGAGAAGATATGAAAAAAGGAATTCTTTCGAGAAAGAATTAGGAAATGCTACTTTCACCCGCTCGAAACTCTCAAATGGTTGAGAGTCAGTCTGTCCGATAGTGGGCATTTACAGGCAGCTATTTAAATTAATTTTTGATCTATATTTAACACAAATAAAAATTCTTTCGAAAGCTTCAACTATTCCGTCTTACCCATGTTTTTTTTAGCGTTACCCATATTTCAGTTCAAAATGACACGGAAAATAACACCAAACCGACTCAAACAAGCATAAATTCACCATCAACGAAGTCCGCAGACGACTGAGGCGTCTAAAAAAGTCAGTGATGCAATTACTTCATACAGGCAAATTATGAGATGGCTGTACCGAGTGCGCGCACAGTAATAAATAACGTAAGCGCTAACTACATTATATTTATTATTATTTAAAAATAACCGACCGACCCGACGGTTTAGTTGGTAGTGATCCTGCCTTCGAAGCTAAGGTTTGCGGGTTCGAATACTGCTAGGCGCAGACATTTGTGAGGATGTTTATATTTGTGAATATTTATCTATATAAATATATATGTATGTAAGTATGTTATACTAAAACAAAATGTTCTTTTTCTACAACATACTTACGTAGTAAATAGTAACTCGAATGTAATAAAAGTTGTATACAAAAGTTTTTTACTGAGATGAATTGTAGGGACATAGCCAGAATACTTAGCGCAACTCACTTATTCATTCACTTTCCCTGTGGTTACAGCGTAATAATATAGCAAACCCATATTCCCCTGGGTATCGTAAGAAGCGACTAAAGGAAAAGCCTTGAAAATACACGGAACAGCCGACAGATGGCGGGATAACCATTTTGATAAATATCAGACCAAAATAAAACACGGCCACCAGTGTTTCATGGACAGTGTGTCTAGAACTATGATCGCCAATACGCTTTACAAGAATGGCGATTATGAATAACCGTCTCGTACGGAAGAGATCTAAGTTCTACAGCCGCTATTTACAGGCGTTATGATATGATATATGATGAGTTAATCCATGCCATTTACAAATGGCATTCATACCAGGTCATGTGGTCGAAGCCGCAGGCAAGAACTAGAATATATAGAAACAGACATCGCTGTTTTTCTTAATTTACTTTACTTTTTATTTCTTTGCCTGCGGGACTATTCTTTGCCTCCTTTAAAAATTGTTAAAAAATGTAATTATAAAATAGAACGAGTATAAAGAGAATACGTACGGACGGTTTTTTCGTTTGTTTTTCCTGTCAGAAATAACTAATTAATAAATGTTGGCAGATTTAATACTACTAAATTAAAATTCCTATACAGGAAATGTTAGACATTATTTTATTTCATAAAATTATTCCTTTAACAAGTTAAAAAAGTCACGATAGCCGAGTGGTTGGGTGGTCGGAATTTCGAGTCAAGAGACCCGAGTTCAATCCTCACGTGGCAGGCATGTACCAATGTGTTTTTCAAAAACTTATGTACGAATTATATCGTTAGCTTGGACATAAAGACGGCGACGGGCTCACAACCTGTCACATTGTCCCGAAAATATCTTCGGTGGAAGGTGGGTCGGAGGGACTTAATTGTCTAGACTAGACCTCTGTCTACCCCAGCGTTGGGAACTGTGTGAAGATATTTATTTATTTTTTATTATTCCTTTAACCGATGTGCATATATCAAGAGATTCATAAAAATAGACGTCGAAAGGTCACAAACATGTGTAAGGATTTGGTCTTAGCGTAACAGTACAAAAGGAAAGAGGATTGGCGTTAATATAGGTTAAGTAAGATAAGGAATAAAGGTTTGATTCTGGGGTTATATATATAATATTCTCCGGCGACCCCAAATAATCTACGGTGAAAGGTGGGTCTAAAGGACTTACCTGTAAACCTCTCTCTACCTTTGTATTGTAAATTTGGGTGAAGATATTTTTTTCTCTAACTAAAAAGACAATCTTAAAAAAGTTTGATTTATTGTATTATTTTCTCACCTTGTCCCAGATAGTCTACGGTTTCAGGTATAGCGAAACGATGTGACCGTAAACCTCTGTCTACCCTAGTATTGAGAATATACGTGAAGGTAATAATTTTTTTTCTCTAACTAAAAACCCTATCGTGCAACTACATTGCAATTTCCTCTAACTATCGTTTAATATTCCGAGGCAACGTAATCTCTAAGTTGCATGCACTGCGCGGCAGTCGAGAGGTTCAATAAATGCCGTGGGAGGGAGCGGCGACCGTTGCACCTCCCTTCTGGCGAGCGCTAGAGAGGGACAGAACACTGACCTACATCAATAAGTGGACGTTTCGCGGAGAGCGGAAGAATGCGATATATATATATATATATATATATATGTGTAACTATGTTGCATGAAAGTATGCGGCCACGAACTGCTAGTATCATAGCTTTGAGATCGGTTCGCAGCTTTTTGCAAGAGATTATTATGGCTTTAATGGTCGACTATTAAGATGGAATTTATAGGTGCGCTCTCGCTTTGTGGTTATGTCGATTGAACACTGAACGCAGGGAATACTTTCGCATGTTATATTGTCATTAAAAAACTGCCACTTTAACGATGTGGGTGTTTTATTTTTTATTTATTAGTGGTACGTCGCGTTAGCCGAGATGTTGGGTGATCAGAATTCGAGACAGGAGCCCCGAGTTCGTTCCTCAGTAGGAAGCCTAGTACAAATGAGTTTTTGAAAAACTTATGTACGATAAAATCGTTGGCTTGGTCATAAAGACGGCGACAGGCCCACCACAAGTCGGGTTTGTTGTGCCTAAATGAGCTCCGGTGAAATGTGGATCGAAAGAACTAAAATTTCTAGACGTCTTGGTACCCCCGGTACTGGGAAAGGAGTGAAAATAGAAAAAATATATTGGCGGTAAAGTAACGAAGAAGAGGTAAGTATACCTGACGGGAATAAACACTAAAGGATACGTATTCTTAGTGCTATCAGCTTACAACCAGATTATTGACTTAGATGCTTTAAGTCCTTAGTCGACGGAGGTGTTGCAACCAGTATCACGTTTTCCATAGAGAGAGAAAAGTCCAACTAATACGTTAATTTTATCTATAATTTTAACGCTGTCAGCAACTTTATTAGTCTTTAAAACATACATACATAATACGTTTATCTGTGTGTCTATCCGCGGCATCGTAGCCGTAGTTTTTAAATCTAATGCGGGTTTTTCTGTACTCAGGCGTTTCAATCTCATCAGGCGTTCACAGTTTGCGCCTGCTCTGAGGTTCAGAGTTCGATTCACTGATGGATCGATGTAAAAAACCACCTTTTTTATATTGTCACAAGTATGGGTATTTTATGGTACCTTGATAGTTTCGGATCCACACACACACATGTAATTTAGTTAATTACCTTGGGATCAGAGCAATGTATGTGATTTTGTCCCTGTCTATTTATTCTTGATTAAGACGTCTCACATCAGAGAGATATTGTAGCTAATTTCGTCTCGAGAGACTGTTACAGACAATTGCTACGGTTTTATAGATCTTTAGGTGCTATTAAGTTTTAATAATTACCTTTCAATATTAATCTTCAAATATACTTAATTATGTCTGAAATTCAATCTGTATTTCATTGCAATATAACTTTCTACTAATCCTTTGTTCGATGACAGACAAATAAAATTCATATTAAGAATTAATTAATTTTCTTAACTTCACTTTTGCAATTACATATACACTAATAATATAAAGAAGTATTGCTTGTAAATTTGTTAGTTTGTATATATAAGATAATCTTCGGAAGTAATCATTCGATTTTCAAAATTCTTTTATTAATTGGGAGCTACATGATTATGCTCATACGTATTATATCACTTCTTCTCCCAGATCTCACTGAAAGAAAATGCTTAAAAGCATTAAAATCGCCGTTTTCAACCATTTCATTAAGCTTATTGTTAAAAACTATAAATGAATAAAATAATACAATATATCTAAGTGGTCTAGTTTACGAATTATACATTTAATGTGTTGTAGCTGAAATATCGCGGTTTTTATAAGAAAAAAAACATAGTTACTGTAGATAATACCAATGGATTCTCAAAAAAAGCCAAAAGATGTAGTTTTCATTGGTTTTTATAACATATTTTTTTTTATTTCAGTAAGAACAACTCACACAGTCATAGGTCAACAGCTCACTTAACACATTCTTAAATATTTTACTACCGGTCGTTATGTATGTTTGTTAGTATAATACAAAAACATGTCGGTACCTTAAATATAGCAAATGAATTAAAACCATACTTTTGCATGTAATTGTATTTTATAATATTTTGCTATTTATGAACACACAAAATTAAAATACAAACGATAAAATAAAAATACATGCTGTTATAGATATAGGCCTGTGTTGTCTGTATGATATACGTAAAGATAAATGTGTGTAGACAATAAAATATGTCAGGTATATTTATTTAAAGCCTCTATGGTACATCAAAGCCTACAATCAGTATTGCCGCCACGTCGCGACCGACATAAAATGTTTTTACGAACTTTTTTCAATGCGTAAGTAATTGAAAAAGCCTTTCCTACACCGTCGCTCGTAAATAAAAGCTTCATGTGGGAAATATTGATGTCAGTGTAAGTTAATAACGCGGTTCGTTATATGAAATTTAATGTTATGTCAGTTATCAAGCTTCTAGAACATATATACATTCATAAACAAGTACCTTCACGCTTTACGGGTATAACGGTAATGAGTTAAATGGAGTGTAAAAAATTATCTTCTATACAGAAGTATTTTCGACCCACCTTCCACCGAAGAGATTTATCAGGACAACGTGACAGGTGATGAGCCCGGCGCCGCCTTTATAGAATATAAAGTCCGAAAAAACTTTGATACGAGCCTTCGTCCTGTGGATAGTTTTAGATTCGTTAGATGTCGTTGTTGTCTAGATATTTTTTTATTTAATTTATTAAACTAACGTCAATATTTAATCAGATTCCACATCCAAAAATACAAATTTAGACACATCATGGTAGCGACCAATTAAATAATGCATTTCCTCGGGTCAGGGTGTTTGTGGTGCCTTCATTGTTTCCGATTCCATAACACAAGTGCTTTGGCTGTTTAGGGATCGGAGCACTGTATTTAATATTGTCCCCAAGTATTTATTATTCTATGTGTGTAAAACGACACGATAGCTGAGTGGCTGGCGTGGCAGACGGTCTTATGGGTTATTTCAAAAACTTATGTGCAATTTATATCATTATCTAGAACATCAAGAAAGGGACAGGCTCACCTCCAATCACGTTATCCTAAAACTTGTCTTCGTTGAAAGGTGGATGAAAAGGAGTTAATTGTCTAGACCTCTGTCTCTCCCTGTATTGCAATGGCGTGAAGATACATATTTTGTACGCGTGCACATAATACAACCTACACTACATTGTTCCATACTACCTTCGCAAAAGTTAATTCGACTAAATAAGGTGCGTCGTTCCTTTCGAGTACAATAGCGTTGACGGTGATGTAATCACGAGTCGGCCAACGATAAATTAGCGTGCGATCCTGCGCCTTGTGTATAAAGGGCACATTGCACTTGATACGATTACGTAACCCGTAGGCGGGAAAATATTGTACACATGTGTAGTATTTCAATAAGTATTTCTATCGACTATCTCAAAACCTTCAATCGTAACGTCAGTCTGATTAAAAAGAATTGCTACACCACTAAAACCATATTAGTGTTGCACCACTTAGTTTTTTGACCTCTACAACTCTTTAGGGGAGACCTACGTACAGCAGACCGTGTGGTAACGGTGTAAGAATATTGCCACTCCCTTTGTTCCCGTGGGTGTCGTAAGAGGCGACTGCGGGAAACAGTCTTGAATATTGTTATGGCAACCGATAGGTAACGGGATAACTAGCTCTAAAAATATCAGACCAAAATAATCGGACGGAAGATGGGCAACAGCGTCTGAGATGCGAGTAGTCTGGTACTGCGATCACCAATTCGCCTGCCACGCGTGGCGATTATGACAATATTTTACAGTGGTAGAGCCACGCATCAGCTTTTGTTGTTGCATGAATGGGCCGGCTCGACCGGGGAAGTACCACGACCTCACAGAATACCGGCGTGAAGTAGAAGTCTAACAAACTTCTGCGTTTCGTCTGGTGAGTGCAGGTAACCGGAGGCCCACACACCCCCCTCCCCCAATTCTGGGGAAGGGGGGCACTCTAAGGGAGTGAACGCATCTGCTAAGCCTCTAGTATTGCTGGTGTTCATGGGCGGCGGTAATCACTTACCATCACGTGAGCCACCTGCTCGTTTGCCTCCCTTTTCTATAAAAAAAAAATCCTACCTATGGGAGAGACCTGTGACCTGCAGGGGACTTTAACACGCCATAATGTATTAATGTTCAGCAGTGGACTTTTAATAGATTATAAAGAAGAAGTGTTTTAGTTCGCCAAGTAAAAGTTTGTCGCACTGTAACATATATTGATATTTGTCAAATATTTTACAAAACTATCTAAAAATAATAAAAAAGTACAGTCAGGGCATTTACATGCTGATAGCTATGCAAATGCCCACTGCTGGGCAACGGTGTTCTTTCAAGTATTCTTTAACTAAAGATAAGAGCAGCAAAGGTCCCATGCAGCTATAGTGCGGCTCGACTACAAACATTTCTTCAAGATAATATTCTTATTGTACTATTTCTGTAATGCGCATATTTCTTCACAATGTTCTCTTTCAAGTTTCAGACAAGCTCGTAGTAGATTCAACTTCAAATAATTTTAATGGTGCCGGCCGATCGAACCTGGACCACACAGTTCCTAACCACTATCAATTCTCTAAAAAATCTGTCTGTACGCTTAATTAAAACACTAGCGTCCCGCTCCGGCTTCGTATAGATAGCATATACACAAAATTTTTAACAGGAAGTTTCATGCTTCGTCATTGAAAAGTAACGAAATTCCCATATAAACCTTTAAACCCTAAATTTATCCCCATGAGAGGAAGTCTTAACAAACGTTAAAATACGTATATATATATATATATATATATATATATATATATATATATATATATATATATATATATATATATATATATATATATATATATATATATATATATATATATATATATATATATATATGTATATATATTCTAGTATAAGGTAGGTTAATCGGCTGCACTTATAAGTCTAGACCCCGTATCCAATTCCAATGCGTGTAAACAACGCAGTGTAAATTTCCCTTTAGTGTACAGTGGGCAGTGCAAGATATTAGCAGATGAGTTGTAGAGGTCAATGAACTATGTATGTCATCTGTTTTCAAATATTGAAAACAGATTTATATAAATAGCCTGTTAGTGACCCTACCTTCAAAGCTAAGGGGTTACGGGAATATAGATGTTTATATGTAAAATAAAATAAATAAATTAATAACTTCACGCAATTCCCAATACAGGGGTAGACAGAGGTCTAGTCTAGACAATTAAGTCCCTTTGACACACCTTCCACCTAAGATATTTTCGGAAAACGTGACAGGTGGTGAGCCCGTCGCCGTCTTTATATCCAAGCCAGCGATATAATTCGTACATAAGTTTTTGAAAAATCCATCGGTACGTGCCTGCCACCGAACGGGGATCGAATTCGGGTCTCTTGACTGGAAAATCCGACCACCCAACCACTCGGCTATCGTATATCTACTTATATGTGTATATGAATATTTGTCTATACATGGGTCACGAAAATTTAATCAGATTTCTTAAGATGCGAATCAATGTGGATTTTAACTTTTTTTTAACTTTAATGAGAGGATTACGATAAAATTGCTTATTTCAATAAACGTTAAGTAAATAACATGCATGCAAAAATAAATTTCAAATATGCTTCACACAATTACGACATTACAAAGAACAATATTTTACAATATTTTTTTTACTTTAACGGAAACTCTTAATACCTCTACAAGGACATTACGACTTTTAAATTATTATTTATCGATTATTTCAACGCGAATGGCCGGCTGAATGATGTACATAGCAAAAGTTTCGATGCTCCGTATTAACACTGCAAATGGTTGCGTTGGACGAATCGAGAGCATTACAATTAGAGTCTAAAAATATATCACACAACAATTTACATAATTAAGTGCAGGAGTAAACAGGATACTGCGGGTGACGCATCCATTGTTGCTGCAGGGTTGCCAAAACTGCAGAATTCTACGGAAAGTCCGCGATGGTTCTTTAATCTACAATTTATTCATTATTTATTTATCTTAACGACATAAAGACGGCGACGGGCTCACCACCTGTCACGTTGTCCCGAAAATATCTGCGGTGGAAGGTGGGTCGAAGGGACTTAATTGTCTAGACTAGACCTGTGTCTAACCCTGTATTGGGAAGTGCGTGAAGATATTTAATGATTTAATTTAATTTATTTATCTTCACGCACAGTCCCTGACTGGGTAGCCAGTAAGAATATACCAAGTGTCACGATCCTTACATACCTCTTTGGCGTCTTTCAGATTCATAATTTTCTTCATACATGTCAAGTATCCGAGTACTCTTGACCCTCCTACCATTATGCATTCATCATTTACTTACTAAGAGTCTGCAAAAGTCTGATTTATTTTAAACTGGGTTTTTTATGACGACTCACGATAGCTGAGTCGTTGGATGATCGGAATTTGTCAAGGGACTTGAGTTCGATCTCCTGGTGATAGGCTTGTACTAATGAGTAGTTTTTTTTTTTTTTTAATTATGTACGATGTTACATTAGCCATTATGAGTCATTAGCTTAGACATAGAGAAGACAACAAAATCACCGTCTGTCGCGTTGTCCGAAAAGTCTTCTGTGACTTCATTATCTACCCCAGTATTGGGAACGGTGTGAAGATATTTAATTTTGGAAATAAAACGATGGAATTCAACTGCTTATATTATAATATATATTATAAGCAGCTGAATAAATAAAATATTAAAATAATAGATCGCCAAGTGTCTAAATCCTTAGATACCTCTGTCGCTTCCTTCATATTAAAATAAATCAAAAGTACCTAATAAAATATTAATTAATTTATTATAAATTTGAGAAATCTCCGCGACAAAACTGTCGACACCCTTACAACATCAGCTCGGAATTCAATAGGCGTGCAAGTGGTGCATTTAAATAATGGTGTCCCAGGCAGGAAGGCACTGAGGATGCAGAGTGGTACGTGCGTGTCGTAGAAGCCTCCCTCGGGAGGTAGTTACGTCACGACATGGTAATGAGCTTAAACCGAAACAATTACAATATCCGGATGAGTAGTGCGTTGGCTTCTTGTATTAATGGAGTATTGAAGTATTGAATGTTTATAGAGAAACTTGTATAGCATATGAGTACACATATGAGTACAGATGTCGCGGAACGTGGTTCGTGGTTGGGCGATCGGAATTAGAGTCGAGGGACCCGAGTTCGACCCTAGGTTTCCAAGTTTTTTCTAAAACTTATGTACGATTTATATCGCTACCTTGAAAATAATAATGGCGACAGTTTGACCCCCCGTCACGTTGACCCAAAAATATGTCGGGTGAATTGTGGATCGAAAGGACTTATTAGGAAGGTATTGGGAATTGCGAGAAGATATTTTTTCAATGTAAGTGAGTTGCTCATAAGCCTTTGAAAGCCTGTTTTGCTTGCGTCCATAGTTTTTAGACACATATATATATATGTATATATATATATATATATATATATATATATATATATATATATATATATATATATATATATATATATATATATATATATATATATATATATATATGTATATATATATATATATATATATATATATATGTATATATATATATATATATATATCTAACGGCCTGAAAAATCCATACACTATAATCGTCACGTATAGTAAGCGGATTTGTGATCCTGCGTCTTAAACGCTGCTACCCATCGGCAGTCTGCTAAATTTTGGTCTGGTATTTTTTGAGATCCTAAAAACATATATTTTGACTTCCCAAGATCCTCCTTCGTGTTTCTCGTCGGTTAAAAAGGATTTAAAAAACAACAATTCCTACAGAATGAAAATTATAAAAATGATATTTTTCATTAATTTCCTTGTAATTAAATGATGAAATGTTTTGAGAACCTAACACGTGAATCTAATAAGCTTTATATTTTAGCTTTAGAAGGAACTTACATCCGGTTAGTCCGCAACGGTTGCGTAACTTTGTCGTATGGCGAAATATTGCCTGCGACGGTGCATTCATAATCCAACGTGATTGACCTCCTCCAAGGCTCTATCCGTGACTCAATAGGCTTCCCCCCCCCCCCCCTCTTGCCCCTTACAGCCCATCCCAGAGAACTTTTTGCTTAGTGTTTCCGAAAACCGAACAATATCTAAGACTTATTCACGAGCAACTAAAGCAAACTATTCGTTTTATTTGGAGTGAATAGTCACGATAGCCGGGTGGTAAGATGATCAGAATTCGCTTTTCTTAAGGTGGTTTTCTTTTTTTAGGTTTTCTTAAGGAGGCTCGAACCAATATTTTTTTTTTTTTTCAAAATTTACTTACGATTTATATCGTTCGTTACCTGTCACATTGTCCAAGAAATATCTTCAGTAGAAGGTGAGTCGAAAGGATTCGATTGTCTAAACCCCAACATTGTGAATAGCGTAAAGAATTTATTGAATGTGTATTTAAATTTGTAATTTATGCGTTATTATACAAAAAAAAATTATATGTTACTAACGCATTTATTGACGCTCACTAAAACGTTTAATAAAATTATGTTGATTTATGCTATTTGTTGCGACAACAGGAAGTGCATTGTAGCTTTTCCCAGAACTAGACCAAAGAGAGATCGCGCTCGTCTAGAATCCCTAAACGCCTAACCATCTAGGCGCCCGCCATTACGTAGGAACTAAACTTCCGTTTCCTCAACAATACCATGTTCGTGTCTTGACTGATAACATTGGGGTCCAATATGGCTTATAACAACACGGCGGCATGAAAAACAAAACTTCTGTTCCTTTGATTTATGACCGAATAGCTCCACGAATGGGCGTACATTTCTATGAAGAGTGGTCGTAGAGCGTCGATGTGGTGCGTATGGTAGAAGTTTTTACAAGGCAACTCTTAAGGCTAATTGAAGAATAAATCCTTGAATGTATTGTACACCCACAAACAGCTAAGTATGAATGAAATCAAACCAAATCATATATTTATCGATTGTCATTTTTAATCTACCACCGTTTCGTATGAGGTTCCTCTAACGGAGAAGAAACAGGCGAAAGAAACTCTGTAGGTATCCTCTTTAATGGTATTTTTTTTTTTACAATATATGTATTATATACGTATTATACAAATGTGATGTGATGTAAATTAGGCTTATTCCACACAGACTGGAGGAGGACGGATGGAGTCGTAAATAAATAAATAAATATCTTCACGCAATTCCCAATACAGAGGTAGACAGAGGTCAAGTCTACACAATTAAGTCCCTTCGACCCACCTTCCACCAAAGATATCACCAAGCCAACGATATAATTCGTACATGATATGAGTGTGGTACTCTCAGACTGAACGAATTTAACACTAACTAACACACATACAAACGTACAAACAAATAATAACGGTAACAATATAATCGATGTACATGTTACACTGCTAACGAACAGACCGTGCTCATGTGGAATTTAAAACGGAACGTAACTTTATCATGTCTTGCGGACTCACTCGATTGTTTACTTGCACGAAATGTCAACTTATTTTGTAGTTGCGTCTGGAATTAAAAAGATAAATAACTATTTTTCGACCAGTTCCGAAACTTTTCTACATTGTCTCTGGTCTGGGCGGTTGTGGTAACGTTACTCTTAAAACGTAAAAACTACTTAAATCCTGCTTCCCTCTGCCTTGTTCTTGCGACACCCTTTATAGATCACCGGTTTTCATGATGTGCCAGCTATGAGGTCCCAGGCCCGATTCCCGGTCGGATCTGTATAGAACAGTGGTAGAGCCACCCATCAGCTTTTGTTGTTGCATGAATGGGCCGGCTCGACCGGGCAGGTACCAGGACCTCACAGGATACAATAATCACTTACCATCACGTGAGCTACCTGCTCGTTTGTCTCCCATTCCTATAAAAAAAAAAACAAAACACTTTTTGTACATTTTTTCGGGTATGTTTGTTAGTGGGGAACTTGTTGTTTCTGATTCCATAACACAAGTGCTTAAGCGGCGTACTTTAGGATCCGAGAACTATATTTGTGGTCCCTATCTGTGCATCTATGTATCTATTATTACAGGCCGTTATGTCTATATTCCAAGTCAACACAAGGAGAAATAAACTGTGGTCAGAGAAATGTAGGTTAAATAACATAGATTTCACGAGATAAAGGGCATAAAATTGTTATTCAGCACGTCAAAACAGTTACTTACCATAAATAAAACCAATAAACTAATTTTTCCATCGGAACGACCGTTTCCGTACAATTTACGATCAACAGAATAAAATATGTACGTACGGACATATTGTTCGTTGTTATAAACATAATTACAGTGTAATAAATATTAAGGCGCAGTAATATTGGTGTAACGACTGAATTTAATATCTCTTTGATACTGCCTGTGGGTCTTGACGACCGATAAAAAGGAAATCGCGCCTAAACGGCATAGGCAGCGCGGGATCTTAAAGATCATAATAAAACAAACGATGGAAACTCCAATAAAGCATCGTGGAAAGGATATGGTCCTTTCTTTACGTCAGATAACACGTTCGACCCCTCTGACCCCGCTTAACCACCGGAAGTCCCCCACCCACCGGCTCCACTTAGTTTCCGCTCTGAATATTTTATGACTTTGTGCTTTGAGTGTTTCAAGAGGGTAGGCTGTGATAAGCATTTTTAATAAAGTCGATAGATTCGCAAAATGTGCAACACGAAATTTAATTCTAAAGCCTGTGCGTAGAATACTAAAACAGTTTGGTAACGCCGAAAACTTCCTAAGGGAATCTGTCACACCACACATCAGCACCACATCATCATAACAGCCTATCAGAAGTCCACTGCTGAACAAAGATCTCCCCTAAAAACTGCCACATAGAACGGTCCTGTGCCATCTGCATCCATCGACGCCCCGCAACTTTGTGCAGGTCGACGCTCCACCCTAAACGAATCCTACATCGAACACGAGTCTCCTTAATTTAATTCCGATCATACAACCACAAGGCTATCATGACTATATTACCAATAATATTTACTTGTGTTTAACATCCTAGTGGAAAATATGGACACATAAAAGCGTCTCCATTGCAGCTGCTTCTTCGAACCGGTCAACGAACCTGCCCATAAATATTCAGTGTACAAAGTACGCTTCGAAAATATTCCGCATGATAACTAGGCCAAGTCACTGATACCTGTGCACTTATTTAGAAGTTAATAATAATAAAAAATAAATGCTTACATAGATAGGGACAAATCACAGTACTCTGATACCAAAGTAGCTAAAGCACACCGTGTTATAGCATCGGACCCCAGTTCAGATCCCCAGAAAGCAGGCTCGTACCAATGGGTTTTTTCAAAAACTTATATACGAATTTAACGTTGGCTTGGACATTGAGACGGCGACGGGCTCATTACCACGTTGTCCCAAAAATATCTTCGATGGGTCGAATCGACTTAAATGTCTTAAACCTCTGTCTACCTCTGTATTGGGAATTGGGTGTCTTACGTCTTGACTATGTGGTGTTAGCTAAGGAATATACCATCGCCTTTTCCCCATGGGTGTCGCGGGTGTCAGTGATCGGAGAGACTGCCGATTCACCTTTTGTCATCCTTATAGTTAATGCAATAGAATGGAATTATTGAAAGAATCGCATCGTTTAAAAAATCAGCATGTATTATGAATCATCTATATTGCACAGAATTTCTCAGTTAAATTATAAGGCTCTTGAGAATTCATTAACTTAAACCACACCGGAAGCCAAAGCCGATATAACCAGCCTATAAATTGTTAAATGTCAAATAATACAAATTTATAAACACTTGTCTGAACTTACATATGACAACAAAACAAATTCGGATTAATTCGTTGTTAATATATTTCTTGATATTTTCTCACCTTTTAAACCTGTGGACTTCTAGAAATATTTCAAAACCAAATTTAGGCAAATCGGTTCAGCCTTTCTCGAGTTTTTGTGAGACTAACAATTCATTTATCTTTTCTATATTCTTTTATATTTTTCATATAAAATTAATAACGTATAATAGACAAAGTGCAACTTTAAATCCTGTCCTTTATAAAGAAAATATATTGCGGTGGGGCAAGTGTTACATGCAACGGTTGCAGATTTCAGGAACAGATCGTTGGCGCGCGCAGGCGGGGTGACCCGGCCGGGCGTCGAACCCTGCCCCATTATCCTTCAACCCACCCCACAATAGCGCATCGGCACGCGATACGTTAAAAAACATTTTTAGCGACGTTTAAAATGTCAATACTACTGTATTTTAATGAAGCGACCTTCATCGCATCGTAATGGAGAGACATTTAAGTATTTACACTTTCTTATTAATTCGCACTGGCCTTATCTACGAACTAACGGCAGATTATAGAATAAACATGTTTCTGCATGTTCCATGGAAGAAAGGTGTGTTATACATATTTTTAAATGTGTATAAATAAGGCTAATTGCTAACCATAACTTCGCTAAGTGCATCTATTATTTACGTTACAAAACTTGTGTTGCTAATTTGTTCGCGTGATAGAGTAGGACGCTAGATAAAATTATATTATTCATTCAATTAGACTTTGTGGCCGAGTGGCGTATACACTGGTAAATAGTTTCGCTTGCTGTGAGGTTATAGGTACGATTCTTGGACGAATTTATCAGGAAACAAGTTTTTTACATTGTCTCGGGTCTGTATATCTGTTAGGGATATATTTTGATGGCTATAAATTATGTAATTAATATAAATATATCACGCACGTTTTCAGTAATATTAAAAAATGCCTTCTTTAATAATGATACTTATTCACTAACCTAAATATTTTATAATGGTTCATGGAAAAACAAATTCCAGCCGTGCGTAGGAGCTAAATACACCCAATTTATTCTATTTGATATTTTTAATGTTGATTTCATAATTCTTTCATAACATGCCAATCTCTACAGTATTGTCGAATAATAAATTAAATATCTTCACGAAATTCCCAATACAGGGGTAATCTAGTCTAGACAGTCTAATCTAGACAATTAAGTCCCTTCGACCCACCTTCCACAGTAAATATTTTCGGAAAAACGTGACAGGTGGTGAGCCCGTCGCCATCTTTATGTCCAAGCCAACGACATAATTCTTAAATAAGTTTTTGAACAATGCGTTGGAATAAGTTGTCGAATAATAAATATAAAAATTTATTGACGATTCGCCTGGATCTAACACAACTTATACATAAAGTATATATCATACGGCGCTAAAAAGCAGTGTGACAACTTTACATTATAACATAAGTATTACTTATGTTATAATGTAAAGTCACGCCATTACCAATGCCGGGGCAGAAAGAGGTTTAGATAATTCAGTAATTTCGGCCCACCATTCACCGAGCAATTGTTTGAGACAACGTGACTGGGTGGTGAGCGTTTCGCCGAATTTATGTTCAAGCCAACGAATCGTAAACAAGTTTTGGAAATACCTATTAGTACGAGACTACTATCTGTATATCGAACTTGGGTCTCTTGACCACAATTCCGATCATCCAACCACTCAGCAATCATTGTTGTGTTCCGATTTGAAATGTACACACGAAAAAAAATATCTTCACGCCATTCCCAATACAGGGGTAGACAGAGGTCTAGTCTAGACAATTAAGTCCCTTCGACCCACCTTCCACCGAAAAAATTTCGGAACAACGTGACGGGTGGTGAGCCCGTCGCCGTCATTATGTCCAAGCCAACGATGTGTATCGTACATAGGTTTTGAAAAAAAACCATTGGTACTGCCACCTGGGGATCGTATTCCACTCGGCTATCGTGACTTCAAAGTTTTAAAAACTTTAGTTTTAAGTTGGTTGCAGGTGTTATTAAGTTTTAGTAGATAGTGTCAGGAGAGCCGTAAGCGCGTGTTTCACCATACTCAAGCTTTTTCCTATTTACACATTAACATCTGACATTTTATTCAAATTTCTTTTTCTTATAGAAGTGTTTATTTGATTTTAGAGAGCGCAACTCTTAACTTTCAAGGCAGGGTCTCTACCAAACAGTCGGGTCGTTTTATTCGAAATAGTAATGGGTAACTTGTAACCTTGTTAATCTTTTCGTGTCCTAATTTAAAAGCTGTACATAGACTGAATTTTGGAGTACATCACATGGCAACAAAACATGTATTTATTCGCCTGTAAAATTATAGTTAAATATTAGCAATATTCAGAACAACGTAGCCAACAGCAAATTCAGTGTACATATATTCATAAACGATACTATTAAACAAATAGGAACGTCTCTACATAAATATTATCACAAGTGGAAGACGCGCGACACGAGCGCTATGAAACAAACAGTTATTTTAATACAATATGAGCTGTGCAAATCTACGGTCTGTTTATCCCTATAGAATAAAGATTGTTTGGAATGTTTTAAAACCACGTATATACTAACAATGCCTATTTTCTCTTCGCTCGTGTATTTTTTACATACAAAGATAAATTAAATAGGGACAACATCACATATATTGCTCTGATCGTATATAAGTAGTTAAAGCACTTGTCCTATGGAATCGGAAACAACGAACCTACAACAAACACCTAGATCCGAGAGAATGTAGAAAAAGTAGTGTTCTATGTTGATCTATTCGGGAATTGCACCCAGAACCTGACCGGACGACGCCATGAAAGATGGCGTAGGCCAATCGTCCACATAGATCATAAAGTGAGCCGTGGGGTCACAGCGTAAGAATATACCACATTCTTTCTTTCCGAGGGTTAAAACGCAAGTTGTAAAATTTTCTTTTAGTCGCCTCAAAGAAAATCCAACAATTTGTTACTCGCTACCGAAAGATGGTGAGATCACAATTTAAAACATAAATTTACTCAGCAGCGTATAATTTGCTGTAATCGCCAATCTGCTTGCAAAACGTGGCGATTATGGCAATACCTCTATTACAGAGAGCTTTATGTTCTGCAGTGAATTTTGTAGGAACTTGTGCATATATTTATGTGAATTAATGAATATAAATAAGCTTAAAAGAAAAGTTTTTTCATTGCGTTGACAATAAATGCACTAACAATTCATTAAATGCTCAAAAGGGACTTCTGTAGCCCGTGCACTAAAATTGAGGAAGGTTAAGTTTTCGCTTGTTCGCTTTAGTTGAGATGGAATACCTCAATAGTTGAACTATTTTGTATCTTACGGACTTATTTGATTACATAATCTAGATACTGTGTAACTATGAAAACCGAGAAAATCTCGACTAAAACATAAAATCAATTTGTTACAGAACTAGCTTCCATTCGCAGCTCCGACCGCGTGGTTTGTTTTGTAACCTACACATGCTGGCGCGGACGGAACTCGCTAATTTAAAACTGTTGAAGACAAACTCCACGATACGTTATCTTCGTGTGACTAAAGGTTTAGGCAGCGCACGCCAAGATAGAAAACTCTCAGAGGGCAGGAATATTAATTACTTGATACTTATCGTAATATTGTGGCCAAATTACACAACATCTTTATGAGAGGCACAAAGATTTTTCATTGATAAAATAAATAAATATCTTCACGCAATTCTCAATACTGAGGTAGACAGATGTCTAGCCTAGACAATTAAGTCCCTTCAACCCACCTTCCACCGAAGATATTTTCGGGACAACGATAACAAATATAATATTCTGCATCGGACCATTAGTTTAAGAAGAAACTTAAAAGTAAACAAAATTTACCTTTTTATAATATTAGTGCACATATATCTTGAATGTGTAGTGTTTTATCATTGTTAGATTTTTTAATGCACAACTAATAAAAAATAAAGTAAATACAGGCTATAAAAAAAGATGTAATCGCTTTGTTTAATGAAATAGTCAATAGTAGTAGTAGTATTACTTATAGTAGATATTACTTATTAAGGCTTTATCAATGGCTCAAAATCTCGATTCCTGATCTATGAAAACTTTTTGGAGGTTAGACATTTTAAATATCTTTGTGATCAAAACCGTTTTTGTTTTAATAAAACAAACTAAGTGTAACGGTACAAGTCTTTGAGTGACCCAAAACAAAAACAAAATAAGTTTTTATCGCTGTAAACACTTTGAATACCTTGAATCTGAACAACCATGAACATGTCACTCGTGTATTCTCAAGTTCACATATAAAACAATACAGAATCAGAAACTCAATATATGCATAAATAACAACAAATGAAGAGAATCATGTCGAAGCGAAATTGGCGTGAACAGAAATTAAGCATGAAGAAACAATATGGCCGCCCGATGGCCCGGTGGGAATAGGTAATGGGAAAATCCCAATAAAGAAGTCACCAACCCTACCGTGACTTTTTGCCGCGAAACGAAATCGTTACAACTTCACGGTTGAATACCTCGGAGGTATCTTCGTAACCGTCGATAGATGAATAAAAAAGGTACCTAAGTTAGGCCGGCGCTCCACTTAGAGCGAAGCGAATCTGAGGATATGATTTTATCGATTTATTGTCCTATCCACGATAAGTATTTTATTAACGACTGGAGTAGAAGCTTATAGTAATCTTAATAGTACCTATTGAGGTATTTAATAGCATAATAAAATCGAATCTCAACCAACTTCTAACTAATAACCTGTTTACTAAAAGTAAAGAAAACAAAGTTTTTAAATTTAAAAATAGAAACGGATATCAACCGGCAATGCCATAATGAAGTGATTCAGTACAATAGTCGAATTGGCTAGAAATCTCAACCGACTTTTATTTTACCGAACACTGAACAATCAGGCACAGTATGCCGACAGGTATTAAGTCCGCCCATTGTAGCCTTTACTTAGGTGTCAGAAATAAATAATAAATATCTTCGCGCATTTCCCAATACAAAGGTAGACAGAGATCTAGACAAGGAGTGGGGAGTGAGGAGGAGTGGAAGGTGGTTCGAAAGGACTTAGCCTTTCGACCCACCTTCTTCCTAAGACATTTTTGGACAAGCCAACGATATAAATCGTACATAAGTTTTGAAAAAACCCATTGGTACGACCCTACCACCTGAAGATCGACCTGGGGTCTCTGGACTTAAATTGCAGTCATCTAACCACTTGGCTATCGTGACTTTCACAATAAAGAATAAACAAATAACAAAATAACAACAAAATAAACGTAGAGTGTCCATTAGTCAAGTGCACCCATTCCACAAATGTATATGGTAAGAAGTGGCTATGGGAAAAGCCTTCAAAACCTCAAAGGATGCCGATAAAAAATTGAGTCATAACTGAGACTGCATGGGCAGCAGCGTTTGAGATGTCAGTATTCCGATACTGTGATCGCCAATCCGCTTGCCAAGCGTTTTGATTATGACAAACGCCCAGTAGTGGACTTTTTAAGTACTTTACAGTGAGCTTTTGCATATAAATAAAAAAAACTATATTTACTATTTATATCTCACGGTTGCAGAGAGACGTCAGCCTTACCGCAGAAAGTGTGGAGTGGACGTTGTCATTAATTTCCCATTGTGATGCCAATCACTATAACCGTTACATAACTGAAGAAAATAACTGATACAATTTCTGCAGGAGAGAGCCCTCAGTGATCGTACAGATAAATAATGAGCTTAAAACTTGAATGCCCGAAGAAGGCAACGGCTACCGAAGGTTGGCGGGACATTGATTTCTAAATACCAATAATAAATAAATAAATATCTTCATGTAATTCCCAATACAATTAAGTCCCTTATGACCCACCTTCCACCGAAGATATTTTCGGGACGACTTGACAAGTAGTGAGCCCGTCGCCGTCTTTTATGTCCAAGCCAACGATATAATTCGTACATAAGTTTTTTGAAAATCCCATTGGTACGAGCCTCCCACCTGGGGATCGAACTCGGGTCTCTCGACTCGAAATTTCGACCACTCAACCACTCGGCTATCGTGACTTAAATATACCAAATTAAAATAAATCTGGTGTCGAGCAGTAACACTATGTGCCTGATACTGCAATCACCTATCGATTACATCAGTATATTTGTGGAAGAAACCTATGTTCCTCAGCTAACTTTAACAAGCCGTTAAGTAGTAAAGTTTGCTCTAAAACCAAACCACTTGATAGATTTCAGCATCATTATTGAAGCCTATTATAAGTCCTGTACAGTACAGCCATCTGCATCCAAATCAAAATTGTGAAGGTCTTGTGAAGGTAGAAATGAATTGACATAATACTTTAACAGAATTGAGCATTTTCTCGAAGAGTGTAAATATTTTGTGTCATGAAGTTCTAAGAACCGTTTTTAACCGTTGATAAGAAAAAAGGATATCTTTCCGTCACTAAATTCAATTTATTTTACCAATTTTAAAAAACCTTTATATTAAATTTAGCTTCCAGACGTTACTGCTATATTTTAGCGTGGTATGGTTGAACTGGTTATCCTGCCAACTGTCGCTATCCATACGATGTTCAAGGCTTCACGAAGTCGCCTCTTGCGACAATCACGATAAAAAGAGGGTGTTAGTCTTACCATATCACACATATACGACGAAATTTTCTGGTACTTGGACAGTAAGTTGCATGTACTATGCGACGATTCGAAAATTAACGAATATTACAAAGGTATACTACTATAAACTCCGCTTCCCAAAATGTAACAGCGTAGACCCTTTACATCTCCAACGAGCTTTTAATTCACAGGATGCAACTGAAGCCAGCCATGTGAAACCAATCCGAGCTCACCGCTCAACGTTCAGCTATGGAGATGATAAAAATAATTAATTTCGTAAATTACTGCGAACTGGCGTATCGCGCGAATCTGTTTTTGATCTGATCGCGTAATACCACTTCAATGTCCAATTAAAAATTGTTGCCCGGTTATAGAGTACCGTAATAAGCGAGGGGCCCGGCGGGGTATCGATATTTGTACGAAAAAGAAACATAATCCCCCGATCAAGACATTAGTCTTTGCTAAAAATAAAGTAAAAAAATATAATAATTATTTCATAGGACCCGAGTTACCATGAATCCCGTATTAGCAAAAAAAATAAATTAGATTACTATAAAAAATAATAAAATATCTTCACGCTATTCCCAATTCAGGGGTAGACAGAGGTCTAGTCTAGACAATTAAGTTCCTTCGACCCACCTTCCACCGAAGATATTTTCGGGACAACGTGACAGGTGGTGAGCCCGTCGCCGTCTTTATGTCCAAGCCAACGATTTAATTCGTACATAAGTTTTTGAAAAACCCATTGGTACGAACTCGGGTCTCTCGACTCGAAATTTCGACCACCCAACCACTCGGCTATCGTGACTTTAATTTATATTAAATTACTATAAAGAACTAAAATTATTTAAATTATATTTAAATTATAAAAAGATTACTATAAAGAACTAAAACCTTATTTCTATATACTTATTTCTGTTTTTCAATTATCACGTGATATAAGATAATATTTATTTGCTTATGAATACGTTGGAGGTGGAATTTCTTATGCCATCAATCACTGGGGTAGCCAGAGGTCCTGACGTTACAAGTCACGATTGCCGAGTGGTTGGGTGGTCGGAATTTCGAGTCAATAGACCCGAGTTCGATCCCCAGGTGACGAGCTCGCACCAATTGGTTTTTCTAAAACCTATGTACGAATTAAATCGTTGGGTTGTACATAAAGACGGCGACGGGTTCACCACCTGTCACGTTGTCCCGAAAATATCTTCGGTGGAAAGTGGATCGAAGGGACTTAATTGTCTAGACTAGACCTCTGTCTACCCCTGTATTGGGAATTGCGTTATTATTCAAGAACGTTACTTCTGAAGGATTTAACGTAATTAAAGCATAATTAAACAGTACATCTCTGGGCATTCATCCTAACAGACTAAATACTAGAAAACGGAGACAGAAAACAGAGACACGGTTGTGGGAACAGATTAACGATACGTTTTGAATTTCTAGAGACAATAGTTACGTATTAAGATATAAACAAGCCAGGTGAGGAGCTAGTTAACCTATACAATGGTTAATGGCCTAATGAATCTTTCGCCAGGTGCACGCAAATTGTCGATAAACTATAGTCAATTAAGATCTAACGCATTGTTCTATTCCACTAACCGCATGTTTCAACGATAGTCATGGTCTCATATCGATAGATCCGAGAATTATAAATACGTACATAGATAGGAACATTACATACATTGCTCTGATCCCAAAGTAAAACACTTAAGCACTTGTAATATAGAATTAGAAACAACGAAGATAACGCAAACACCCAGACCCGAAAAATGAAGAAAAAGTGTTTTCTATATGGACCCCTCCGGGAATCGAACCCGAGAGGTCGATATGGCGACACCTTGAAAAACTTACGTACGAATGATATCGTTGGCTTGGACATAAAAACGGCGACGGGCTCACCACCTGTCACGTTGTTCCGAAAATATCTTCGGTGTAAGGTGGGTCGAAGGGACTTAATTCTTCAATCCCAGTATTGGGAATTGCGTGAAGATATTTTTTTTATTTCAAAACCGGCGTGTACGCCACTATTCCACGGAGGTTGTCACGGAATTGTTGCGAAACCTCGACCTGATAGAGATTTCACGACTTCCGTGGACGAGTGGGGTACACACCGGTTTTCTGGTGTCCTCGCCTCCGAGGTTCCAGGTTCGATTCCCAGTCGGGTCAATGTAGAAAACACTTATTCTATATTTCCTCAGGTGTTTGTGATACCTTCGACGTTTCAGATTCTATTACACAGGTGCTTAAACAGCTTACTTTAGAATCAGTGCAAAGTATGTGATAATAATTTCTTGTATTTACGCGAATAGTTTTAACAACACATTTTTTAAAGAAAACGATTTTCGGATTTTATCGAATTAATGAATAAATAAAGTTGACGGTAGCCGAAGGTAGCAATGACAGCGGGACGTTCAAGACCTAGCAATCCGGCCGTGACCATGGATGCTAAAGTAAAGCATCCGAAACGACGGGAAATAAAAATAGTTTGTAAAAACTAATTAAAAATGCGATAAAATCCGAAAATCGTTTTATTAAAAAAATTATGTGATGTTGTTACTATATGTTTATGTATTTCCTTACACATGTAAACTGCAATAAGATAATTATTAAATATAATTAACGACCGAATAACCCAGTTGGTAGTGACCCAGCCGTCGAAGCTAAGAAAATATTGCCTGCGCCGGTGCATTCATAATCCGACGTGATCGAGCTGTATCCTCCTTCAAGGCTGTGTTTTTGACTCAATAGACATATGCCCTCCCTTCTTCCCCTCACTGCCCATCCCAGAGAACCTTTTGCTTACAATGTTTCCAAATATCTGACAACCCGATAGCGTAGTGGGTGGTGACCACCATCGAAACTAACGGTGGGAAGTTATAATACCGCTAGGAGCAATCATATGTATGATGAATATTTTTTTCGTTCGTTCTCAAGTCATAGATGTTTATATGTTATTAATATTTATCTTTCTGAATATGTATTTATCTAAGTATATTGTATTGTTAGGTCTGACAATAAGACGGTGATAAAATCCCCAATTTAGTCCCATATAAACTTCGATGAAAAGTGTATCCAAAGGACTTCATTTAGACCTATGTCTTACCCAGTATTGGGAAAATATAAAATAAACATTTGTGTGATGAGTTTAATGCCTGTTATTGAGTAATGGATATTTATAGATTATATGTATATAAATGTAATTGTAATTGTCCCGAATAAGCTTTCGATGAACGATGGGCTAAAATGAATAATAAATTTCTTCACAGAATTCCCAATACAGGAGTAGACAGAGGACTAGCCCAGACAAGTCCCTTTGACCCACCTTCCACCACCGAAGATATTTTCGGGTCAACGTGACAGGTTAGCAGATCCGTCGCCGTCTTTATGTCCAAGCTTATCTACGAATTATGTCGTTGCATAATTCGTAGATAAGTTTTTGAAAAACCGTTTCCACTCCGTTTGAATATGACTTTTACAGGGCGAAGTTTCTTTGGCCTCTCTCTTTTCAGTTCTAGGAAATGGGAGGAATCCGATGTTAAATTCAAAGAAATGGCTATCGATAAACGAATGTATGTTCTTAATTCAATGAATAAATAAATTGATTTGAATTTCAAATTGAACATGGCATAAACTAAATTAAGAGCTGAATTTAAAGTATTTTTTTTCCTTTCCGCTTTATAAATTATGATAAAGTTTCCAAAAATAACACAACCCGTTTCAATCCGTTATAGCGACGGTCCAGTAATTTTTAAACCGTCCAAAATAACCTTTGACGACCTTCGTGGTTCAGTAGTGGCGTGTACGCCAGTTTTGAAAGTGGCGCCAGCTCTGTTGTCCCGGATTCTATCGCGGACGGTTTAATCTTCACATTTCTTATATTGTCTCGAGTCTGATTTGACGGACTTTCGTTGTCCCTGATAACACAAGTTACTCATTTTTGATACAAGTACTTACTATTGATTCGGAGTAATGAGTTGTGACGTTCCCCTATCTATTTCTCTACTAATATGAAGAGAAGCTTGGACACTGAGACACTGAGGCGATAGGCTCACCACTTATCGCGTTGTTCCAAATAAGCTTCGGTTAAATCGGTGGATTAATAGACATTGTCAAGGCCTCTGGCAACCCCGTGAATGGTGTAAAAAAATAAAAAACAAGGGAAGCGAGACGTTGAAATATTACTAAACTGATAAAAAATATTTGATTTAGTGATAATATCGATAAAGTATGTCAGCACTTATGTGAGCGCAGCTTAAAAGCTTCAAGAAGTGGTGGCTCTGCCGATGAAACGTTTCAATTCGGTCACCGTTTGATTGATTTATCTGAGAGGCTGCGGCGGACGTCACAGCGCCGCTCACTGCCGCTAACGAGATTTCGGATTAAGTTACATACATACATATCATCACGCCTTTCCTGGGTAGGCAGAGACTACTTCTTTCCACTTGCTACGATCCTTACATACTTGTTCGCTTCGTCCACTTTCAGTATTCCCTTCATACATTCTCTTCGATTTAGAATACTTTTGACCTGGCCTTTTTTCAGGACGTCCCTCATTTAGTCTTGAAACGTCCGCCTAGGTCTTCCCTGTCCTACACTTCCATTCACACTCGCCTTATATGTTTCTTTCGTCAATCGTTCTTCATTCATTCTCTCGACATTGCCAAACCATCTTAGCATACCTTTCTCAAATTTTAGTCACTACATCTTCTTTCAGACCACAACGTTTCCTTATTTCACCATTCCTTATCCCGTCGCTCAGTTTAACTCCTAACATACTTCTTAATGCTCTCATCTCAACTGCATTTACTCTGCTTTCATGTTTCTACCATACCCAACTTTCACTTCCGTACATGAGTGTCGGAACCAAACTCCCCTATGCACAGCCAAACGAGCCTTGTTAGACACCATCCGACTGCTCATAAAGGAGTGCAAAGCTCCATTCACCATGTTTACTGTATTCAATCTTCTTTCAATATCACTCACACACTTTCCATCTCTTGTAAACTTTGAACCCAGATACACAAACTCATTCACCTGTTCAATTTGTTCATCTCCAATCACTATATTGCAGTCTGTCATGACCTCATCTCTTCAAAACACCATTACTTTCGTCTTCTTTACATTCATCTTCATCCCTTCCTAACAAAATCAAACTTCCTCATAGCAGTTACCATCTCCTGCATCTCCTCGGCTGAAGACGCAAGTAATACTTGATCATCAGCATAGAGAAAACATTTGACGAGTAACTCATTCATTCTCAACCCACTTTCATTCTCTTTAAATCTGTCAAGCAATTGTCCATAAACAGATTAAACAGCCACGGTGACGCTACACATCCCTGTCTAACACCTTTTTCGATATTAAACCATTCAGTGTACGCCCTGTTTATCCTTACACAAGCACAGGAATCCTATAAAGAGATTGCAATGCTCGTATGAGGATACTGCTGACACCTTTCACGGACAATGCTGACCACAATTCCTTCCACCACCGAAGATATTTTCGGGTCAACGACAGGTTAGCAGATCCGTCGCCGTCTTTATGTCTGTTATCTACGAATTATGTCGTTGCATAATTCGTAGATAAGTTTTTGAAAAACCGTTTCCACTCCGTTTGAATATGACTTTTACAGGGCGAAGTTTCTTTGGCCTCTCTCTTTTCCGTTCTAGGAAATGGGAGGAATCCGATGTTAAATTCAAAGAAATGGCTATCGATAAACGAATGTATGTTCTTAATTCAATGAATAAATAAATTGATTTGAATTTCAAATTGAACATGGCATAAACTAAATTAAGAGCTGAATTTAAAGTATTTTTTTCCTTTCCGCTTTATAAATTATGATAAAGTTTCCAAAAATAACACAACCCGTTTCAATCCGTTATAGCGACGGTCCAGTAATTTTTAAACCGTCCAAAATAACCTTTGACGACCTTCGTGGTTCAGTAGCGTACACGCCAGTTTTGAAAGTGGCGCCAGCTCTGTTGTCCCGGATTCTATCGCGGACGGTTTAATCTTCACATTTCTTATATTGTCTCGAGTCTCATTTGACGGACTTTCGTTGTCCCTGATAACACAAGTTACTCATTTTTGATACAAGTACTTACTATTGATTCGGAGTAATGAGTTGTGACGTTCCCCTGTCTATTTCTCTACTAATATGAAGAGAAGCTTGGACACTGAGACACTGAGGCGATAGGCTCACCACTTATCGCGTTGTTCCAAATAAGCTTCGGTTAAATCGGTGGATTAATAGACATTGTCAAGGCCTCTGGCAACCCCGTGAATGGTGTAAAAAAATAAAAAACAAGGGAAGCGAGACGTTGAAATATTACTAAACTGATAAAAAAAGCTTTGATTTAGTGATAATATCGATAAAGTATGTCAGCACTTATGTGAGCACAGCTTAAAAGCTTCAAGAAGTGGTGGCTCTGCCGATGAAACGTTTCAATTCGGTCACCGTTTGATTGATTTATCTGAGAGGCTGCGGCGGACGTCACAGCGCCGCTCACTGCCGCTAACGAGATTTCGGATTAAGTTAGGGCTGCTATATTAAAGGAGAACTTTTTTAACGCATGTTTTATTACAAATCTTATCTTTATTTTATTTTATTAATCTTCTTTCACACTTTTTAGTAGAGCCTGAGCCGTTAGTAACAGTATTGTAACTCTAGTAGTTTTATGGGTAAGTTATTGTTGCCATATATTTATAGCTTATTACGTTAATGCAACTCGCAATATGGTAACGTAACATACGATGATTATAAACAAGTATTAGTTACATGAATATATATGCACAGTTAAATACATGCACCGATACGGGCTTTAGTTTTGATTGTTATGGTTTCTTGTATTTACGCGAATGCTACACATCTTAAATAAAACAATTTTCGTATTTTTTTATTATTAGTATTTAACAAACTATTACTTCCCGACGTTTCACCAGCATTCGTGGTCACAAATACTGTCAAGCTAATTAAAAAAAGTTAAGCTAAGTAAAAAAAAAGTAAAGTAATAAAAGTAATTTAAAAAAAAAACTAATTAAAAAAGCGATAAAATCAGAAAATCGTTTTATTTAAGATTTGAATGTTTTTTCATATATATTATATCTTCACGCTTTTCCCAACTACATGGGTAGACAGAGGACTAGAGAATTAAGTCTTTTCGATCCACCGAAGATATATTTGGTCTTCAACTTGGGTCTCCTGATTAGAATTCAGATCACCTCCAACAGTGCTTGTGAGTAACAAAAAATATCACTCATTCATATAATAATAAACTCAAATACGATTGTTTTTCACCTGTTATTTCACCTACATCTTTTAAATTTGGATTTATTTTTAATTAAGGCTTTCATGATGATTATTGTACAGGTAATAAAGCTATTTATGGCAATGACTACTTGCCCAAAGGTCTATTAATAGCATTCAATGATCAATCAAATCAACGGCCTAACGGTTTAGACGCGGACTGTGAAACGCAACGTTGCAGATTCGATCCCGCAATTCGACAGTTGGCGTAAACAACTTCAGGCACAAGCATTATAGCGTATTTACAGTGGTTAACAGGAATACTAGTAACGTTACTTGGCATTGATAGTATTCTTTAAAAAAAATACTATTGAATCCAAAATCTTTTCTTATTTGTGTATGTGTTTGTGTGTTATAAATTATCTCCTCTACAAATTTTACCACGTCGTATGTCTTTTAGTAGTGCAAAGAAAAGATACGCAAATTGCTCTCATATTCGAATGTATACTTCTTTTATTTATTTACGTATTCACGCATATTTCCACCAACAACATACAGAGGTCTAGACAAGTCAGGTCTTACGACCAACTTTTCACCAAAGCCTAATTGCTGAGTTTAACAGCGGTGTTTTTTTTTTTTTACTAAATGCACTTCAATGACTTTTCTATTATATTTTTGTATGCTTATTAATTATAATAGCCGAATAGAGGATAATAATGATCAACTTAAAAACCTATTCAAAGCAAACAAATACTTTGACTTTTGACTTTGACTTTAAGAATAGACTGAATAGAATGACTTTAAGACAGTATACTCGTACAAGAGCAACATGCGTGTGTCTAAACCGCATGTTGCTCTCGTACGAGTATTCTATGATTACAATAGTACATATGTAAATCAAAACTGGCTAGCTACCAGGATGTGGGCCGGCTCTGCCCGTTCAGCCGGCAGCTCTCCGGTGTCAGGTTAGTATCGAGTTGGATCAAACGGGCCGACGTGACGTCGCCTCACCTCTAGCGTTACAGCCTTACAACACACGATACTAATACCACCGCGATATCAAATACCTAGCGTACAATGAGAATATGAGAACTCTGTGCAAATGTTTCTCTATGTTGAATGTGTTTTTAAAAAGTAGTAGACTGTAAGTGCTCACTGCTGGGCAAAAGTTTTCTCTGAAATAAACGAAAGAGAATACAGCGAGGGAACGCCGCGCTGCTTCAGTGCGAGTTGGCGGATTTCGGACTTCATTAAAATAATATTTGGTTTTTATTATTTAAGGACAGGTTTCGACGCGATGTTTTCTTTCTTTCACCCGCGAGCTCGTGGTAAGTTCCGAACTTAACTGCTTTTAACAATTTTAGTGTCGTCCTGACCACTAGGCAATAACATCTACGTCGTATGTTTCTATATTTTTTATACAAGTATACGCCGTACGTTTTGTATACAAATACATGTATTTAAGTAACATTGGAAAACGTCATCAAACTACTGAACTGGAAAGGATACGGTGTTACCATCAATGACAAATTCATCACTCACCTACAGTTTGCCGTCCACATAGTCCTGATGGCAAGATCGCTAGAAGAGCTCAGCACCATACTCAATGGCCTCAATAGTGTCTCTCAACAGGTTGGTCTCAAGATGAACATGGAAAAAACGAAAATCATGTCTAACCAACCAAGGCCAAGGCCGGTTATCGTTGGGAATACTACACTCGAAGTTGTTGTCGAATACGTATATCTGGGACAAATGTGTGCGAGATGCCATCTGGGATCAAACTCGGATCTTTTGACTCAAATTCCGATCACCCACAACCGAACTACTCGACTATCGTGACTACTCCTTCTTGAAGTCGGTTATAAAAGAATATTTCTGCGCAGGCAATTGGCCAGCACTGGATATTTGCAGGGTGCTAGAAACTTTAACTGTGAGCTCATATTTCCTTAACAATCCAATAAAAAGTCAAGACTGACAACACGCAAATCGCATGAATCGGATTAATGTTAAAAAACATACATTGTTGCGTAGATGCTCAATTTCACAATGAAACCTGATACCCTGTACGTGTAAAGGTATATGTACAAACTTGTGACAGAATTAGCTAAGTTACTTCGGTATAATTCCTGTTACAAATGTAACTTATATTGTATTACGGTTGAAGTTAATAAATAAATTATGTTGTCATATCTATTTTTCGATTGTCGTATTTTACTTTTAGAACACTAAATAGTCGCGATAGTTTAGTTGGTTCATCGGAATTCGAGTTAAAAGACCCGAGTTCGACCCCCAGGTGGCAAATTCGCACCAAAGAGTTTTATCAAAACGATTTATTTTGTAGACTTGGACAAAAATATGATGACAGGCTCACCACTTGTCACGTTGTACCAAAAATGTCTTCGGTGAAAGATGGGATGACAGGACTTAACTGTCTACTGTATACGTACATAGAGGTCCTGTATTGGGAATGGGGGATATTTTTTATAGAATAATAAAAATTAAACTTGCTTGATCCACATTGGCTTCGCACGGCTAGAATAGTGTACACACTATTTTTCATCGTTGTTTCCTTATATGATTTCAAATGGAACTCCATACTTTCCTTCAAAAATGACAAATTTCAAAAAAAAATACTTTCAACCCTTGATTACTTCCACAATGAACTTATGAACACATATCTACTTAAAGCTGTATAGTACTGTATAAACTTGCACACTACGGCGGTGATACGCTCACCGCTTGTCACGTCCGAAATAGGCATTGTTGAAAGCTGGATCGAATAGAATTAAATGTAGACCTCTGTCTACCTTGATAGTGAAAATGCCAGAACATATAACAAATACATAAAAATACAGGATTTAGAGTAGCACCGTGCAAAACCCGGACCTACGTACAATAAACGATAACCAGCGTCGGAATGCGAAGTCATGACCAGGGATCTCCCGTTAGCACAAATACCGATGCAAGTAACGATCGGCATTCCAAAGCCGAGCGCTCCCACGACCCAAACGGGCCCCCCTCTCCACCCCGCCCACCCCTCGGAAACCTCCGGAAATGCCAGCGCAGGCGCACAGGGCATGCAAAGCCGCTTAGGGTGAACGCACGCCATGCGCACGGGCACGGAAATTTTTCGCATATTTCCACTATGCATGTACTAGCTCCTGTCACCTGTAGTTGCATATGTTTTGCTCGCGTTTGAAATTGTGTCTTATACTGTTTATGTTAAGAAACATTTTAGGTATAGAATAACATCGGTGACATTACACATGTTTTTAACACACACTTAACGGGTTAAATACTAGTTATTAAAATTAAAAACCGTTTCTGAACACAGTCACGTGCCTTAAAAAACCTACTTCATAAAAGTAATAAAAAACAACAATCCTTAAACATTTTAAGACAAACAACTCGGACGAATTGCATGCACACCGGATGTACTGTAGAAAGTCACTTTTTATGTATTTTCTCGGGTCTCAGTATTTATAACACAAATGCTTTAGCTATTTACTTTCGGATAAGCGCTATGTATGTAATGTTGTCCCTATCTTTGTGTATATTTTTGTTTATATATTCATTTATTTTACGAAAAATGTGTAAACATAGAAAACTTGAATGATCCGCTATGGAAGTAAAATCAACTAAAAAACATCTACAAAACTAGCATCAGATAAATATTTATCAGCTATTATTAAATTCAAACAAATGTCTCTCAACCTACAAGTGTTTTCAAATAATTTGTATTCAGTGATAATTATGATAATACCTTTATAAGTGTTGTTAAAGATAAAAAGCATTAAGCTCAACGCCTACACAACAAAGCACGGTTTGAAATCGGCACAACCGGATCATTTTAACACCGAACATTCTCATAGTTCCGGATTCCATACCGATTTGCCATAGGCGGTGCCGCGATGAGATTAAAACGAGCCACAAAAAAAACGATAACTTTAATACGTTTTCGGTTCACCTATGTTTTAAGCAACTTTGTAGAGTCAAATTATTATTAGTTACATTATTAAGTAAAATAACGAGGTTTATTTATTTTTTTAAATTTAAAAAGTCACGATAGCCGAGTGGTTGGGTGAACGGAATTCGAGTTGAAAGACCCGAGTTCGATCCCCAGGTGGCAGACTCGTACCAATGGGTTTTTTCAAAAAATGCTTGGACATAAAGACGGCGACGGACTCTCCACCTATCACATTGTCCCAATACATCTTCGGTGGAGGGTGGGTCGAAGGGAATTAATTGTCTAGACTAGACCTCCGTCTACCCCTGTATGGCGTGAAGGTGTTTTTTTTATTTAAGAGGGTGAAAAGTGAGTAATCATTTTTATCGTTTAGAATCTCTTTTCAAGATTAATAAAATGTATTAAAAAGTTATATATTTGTCCTAATGCGCACTTTATAAATTCCTTCTTACAAACATTCATTCTTTATTAAACTAGGTATTTAATCATCATATTATTTAAATGATAAGACATAATTTTGTCATTAATACTGCTCTGTAGCCATAGGCTCAGCATCTATCACGTGGACCAAAATAAGCTTGGGTGAAAAATGGGTCGAGTGGACTTCTGCTTTCCTTAGTATTCCACTGACCTTTTTTAGTATTGGGGAAACATGTGAAGACAAATGTTTGTAGCCATAAAGCATCACATTCAGCATTGTTCTAAAATACTCTTGATAGTACGAGTATTATGATGATGATAATGTTAGGTATTCTGATGTAAAATAAGAATGTATACCTTTTACCGTGTTCTACTCTTCTTTCAAATTTAAGACAGAGCTCTATAGTAATGCATATATATAAAGCTATATTTATAATACAGCACATAAGTAATGTAGAACCAAAAAAGAATTTAATTAAATCTTCCTTTCGAGATCATTCTTTATTTCAGAAACTTACAGAAAGATAAAAGAATTTATATATTGTTTTAAATTTATAGAATACATAAATTAATAATTACTGTTTCCGATTTAGTTTTTTTTTAATCTCTTTTATATTTTCGCGTATTTCAATATTTGGTTAATGAGAGGTTAAGGCAATTTAAAATAGATTATTCTTTCGACGTCTTTTAAACGCAGCTTATTCGGGACTTATTTTCGAAAAAACTGCCTACGGTGGAAGGTGGGTCGAAAGGACTTAATTGTCTAGATCTCTGTCTACTCTTGAAATGGCGTGAAGACATCTTATTTGGGACAATATGTTAGGTGCTAAGCCTGTTGCTCGCTAATTAACAATTAATTTCAATTTTCTCGTACTTTACTAACTAGAAAAATTTCTTAACAGAAGAAATATCCCCGAGAATGTAGAAAAGTGTCCACCCTAGCTACAGACGCTAAGGAAGTCACGATCTTAAGGTTTATCGCCTTCAGTCACGAGTGCCTAACGGTCTGGCATTCGATCCCGCGCTTCTGTTACCCGTATCCCTGCTTCTAATTTGATTCTGATGCACCACAAAAACTGAACATTCAAATTAATAATTAAAATTAAAATTCACTTTTACTTTCATTTATTCATTCCATTATTTATAAAAAATACTACACATATACACTATTTAAATAGTAGAATAAGTGAAAGTGAATTTTAAATTTTATTTATTTATTTAATGATGGAGTTTTACCAGGATACCACAAACGCGAGTATTCCATAACCATTCAAAGTCTAGATACTTTGAATGTTTATTGAATACTCGCGATATTTAAACCTGGAAGTTCTGGAAAGCATCACTACTGCAGACGAATACGTTCTTCATCTTTGCATATACGAGTAGCCTAATATTATCTGTATATTACTTATCCATTTTTAACCGACTTACACCGACGAAAAAAAGAGGTTATCAATTTAACACGTACATATTTAATATTGGAACTGCAATGTATTCATAATATGAATTGTTAGGTCTTCCTAATAATAATAGTATGATTAAGTTTTATAAGTGTAAGTATGTACATACACTTATAAAACTTAACTTATCTAGGAGTTTGTCCACGTATTTCTCCGACAAATTGATTTGTATTAATATATTTTTTTATGTAGGCTTGCTTTAATTAAAAGTTAAATTTTCATCAAAATTTTTGCAGTTTTTATACCTTCACGCTGCCATACTAGGGTAGACAGAAGAAGTCTTTTCGACACAACATTTACCGAAGATTATTTGAAGCATATCGCTGTCTTAGTGTCCAAGCCAATAGTAAACTATAGTTACATAGTTAATTACAAATATTTATACAGATTTATATTCATATTCACTCATCTTCACTCTAGTATAAACATTCATATACATCCCCTATCGGGTTTTAAATCCCCAATCCGTTACTTCGAAGGCAGGGAACTACCAATTCGAGTTGGGTCCTCGATGCTGTTATTAGTTCTTTCTAAAGTCTTAAGTGTCATGTGAAACCTTTTCATATTTATGTAAATCGTAACCAGGGCCTGATCTTTATAAGAATATTAGGAATGCTTGATAACTACTTCTAGTATTCCTGTTAACTAATCCAGCTAAGCTGCAATACTTGAATCTAGTGGTTGACAATAGCCGAATGGCGCTTTATAGATTAAATCTACATCCTTTTTTTATTCGATCTTCACGCATTTTCCAATATAGGTAAAACCAAAGGTCTATACATTTAGTTCTTTTGACCCACCATAAATGGTGGGTCTTAGTTTTTGGGACAACGTGACAAGCGGTGAACCTGTCGCCGTCTTTATGTCCAAGCCAATGATAATTCGTACATAAGTTTTGAAAAAACTCATTGGTGCGAGCCTTCCACCTGAAGATCGAATTCTGGTCTTCCTAAGCTCAAATTTTGGTCACCTAACCACAAATCTATACCCATATTCGTAATAACATAGTGCCAATTTAGATGGCAAGCATTCAAAAGATATATCTTAAAGCTCATTGTTTGGATAGTAGCACACCGCTTGTTTAACTGTACTGATTAAATAGAAAGCTCGCAATAACGCGGACTTTCGAGAGATGCAACTTCAATGATAATAGTTTTAACGATACGTGTAACTACAGATTTCCCCAAGGTTTGTTTAAGTTTTTCTTTGTACCCGGCGCTCGCGTGCACATTACTGTAATGCTTAAAAATGTTTAAAACGAAAGCTCTACTTGCAAAGGATATTGGTTTGTGGATGAGATAGAATTGCAATGAATGGACTGGGTATGTGTGTTAACGAATATATGAGTAAACGGAATGTGGTATGGAGTTAGCAACACTGAGAGACCGGTCTCTCAGTGTCAGGAGTGAAGTGCTCAGAGTCAGGAGGCGAATGTGTATCTGTGATTTTCATACTTACAAATCTTTTTTTTAGCTACTGACTTATTCCCTTTATCAAATAAAAAACTTTAGCATTAATAATAGTGAAGATAATAAATACTCCGTTTAAGCAACTATTATTAAACAAGGGGGACAAAAACTCGGCGAAAGAAACTCAGTAGGTATCTCTATACCTACTGAGTTTCTTTCGCCGAGTTCTTCTCTTTTTAATTGAAGAGAGAAACCCCATTAGGAAACGGTGGTAGATTTAAAAATATTGACTTTTGTCAAGTGTAATTTATATTCCTTTGTCAAAAAATAAAAAAAAATGATTTGATTAATCATTAGGCCAAGCGCACAAATTCAGAGTGAAGGTATAGGATGTCACTTACACCTGTAATGTTAACATATAATTAAAGTTGAAGTGTCTGTTTTGTAATTTCAAATTAACAGCTTTTAACTAAATACATATGAAAGGAATTACGATACTTATTATAAATAACAAAATAAATTTTCAAATGTATGTCTATCTGTCTGGCTGTTTGTTCCGGATTATTTCTGAAACGGCTGGACCTATTTTAACGCGTTCACTGGCAAATAGCTGATGTCATAAAGAGTAACTTGGGCTTCCTTTATTTAAAAAAAAATAAACAGAGTTTCGCGTTGTGTTACACCGCGGGCAAAGCAACGGAGGACAGCTACTATATAATAGACATAGATAATTCACCTACCGTTATTACGTTGCTAAATAAATACATAGACAAATACTTTCATAGATAGGGACAACGAGGTTACCACAAACACCCAGATCCGAGCAAATGTAGAAAATGAGTTTTTTTCATTGAACCAACCACAATTGAACCCGGGACCTCAGAGCTGGTGATACCATGAAAACCGGTGTGTCACGGAGGTCGTCTAAAGATAGAGATGGTAATTGGGGCAGAATTGAGTATGAAGATGGAGATTAGATACGATTAGATACGATTTATATCGTTGTCTTAAACTTAAAGACAGCAACGGGCTCACCACCTGTCACGTTTTCCCAAAAATGTCTTCGGAAAAAGGCGAATCGAAAGAACTTAGTTGTCTAAACCTCTGTCGACCCCAGTATTGGGCATGGCGTGAAGATAGTTTTATAATCAAGTTTATATAATGGTACAGCGAACCGTAGACAAGTTTGTCTGTTCAAATATTTTAATCCGTGACCTTCCACTGCTCAAGGGAGTCAGATGTTCTTGTCGCAGACAGCTGTAGCGAAGTTCTCGACATGTTGACGAGGGGATTATGACTGATTTACTTTAAAACTATGTAAATTGAAGACCCAATGTTCTACTGACAAATAATATACAACAGACGGTTATAAACTTTTTTTAAACAATATTAGTTCCAAAACAGAATTTATTGTCCTAATAACTAAATATATCATTGCATATCGCCTTGTTGGTACCCTTAGACAAAGTTTTTAAAGCTAAGGGTTACTGGTTTGAATCCCGCTAGGGACAAATATTTGAGTGATGCGTGTGAATGTTTTTTATTTTTATTTCCACACAAAACTAAATGGGTTAAACATAAAAAGGTAACATTAGAAGGGGTCGAGGTAGACCGAGACTAACTTTCGAAGACCATGTGAGCAAATTGCTCGAAGAGGGGAGGGTCAAGAGTACTCGGATACCTCGACGTGCATGTATGAAGAAGATGATGAATCTGAAAGAAGCGAAAGAGGTAGGTAGGGATCGTGACACTTGGCGATCTGTTCTCTCTGGCTACCCCGTCAGGGATTGTGCGCGAAGATAAATAAAAAAAAGATAACTAAGTGGAATTTGTGACATTAGTGGCTTTAATAGCGAATCATCTTAATCCTCGGGCATCCTGAAGGACAATTAGAGGTATTCTTTGGCGTAATGCACACTTACTAAGATGTTTAAAGGTCGTCCAAAATTTACATACACATTTATGTAATTATATCATAGCACCAGTCATGCTTCCCTAAATTGTCTTTGGTGAAAGGTGAGTTAAAAGGAAATAATTATCTGGACCTCTGTTTTATTTCATATTTTATAATCTACACAACTCGTATGCGCATTCTTAACATATATTTTTTAATTACACATCTATGACAAAGCGCACGTCTATGTTGGGAAACGAAACATCTCGGAACACACTTTAAGTAATTAATTTCAACATCATTCACAAAAAACTAAAACAAAATAAAATGAATTGCAGATTTCGTTACCGCTGGAATCCATCTGCTGGTGATGGTAATCGTGAACAAAGAGACCAAGAGTGTAAAACTTTAGTTAATTATCTCGAAGTATTTCACACCTTGCATGTCGTGACCGATGCGCCGCGTATGAGAAATACGCTAGGTATGAGCTTTGTTCGCTTTGTGATTAATTAACATAGTGTACAATTACGTAAATACCGACAAAAAAGTTTGGACAATGTTGGTTATTACATGGCATTACAGATCTTGTTAAAGATTAACTGAGGCACATACTGAAACACTTTTTTTAGTTAAAATGGTAACAAATGAGCATAAACTCCATGCGTATGTAGCTGTGACTGGATATCTGCAAATATCGAGGATACAATATTCATAGACGGAATACATAAAACTTAATATATATTCCGTATATAAATATTGTATGCGTATATAATCACGATATCCAAGTGGTTGGGTGATATGAATTCGAGTCGAGAGACCCGGGTTCCGTTCACAAGGCTCATACAAATGGTTTTTTTTTTTTCAGTTTTCGTCTTTTACGAAAGCCAAAAATGTACGTAACAATATTTATGGGCGAATGCACGTGTGGGAGTGTATAAGATATATAGTAGTAACTTTGAATTTATCATTCCACGCATCTGTTATTAAAGTGAACAGCCATAAGGATAAACATATAAAAAAGGAATTATTAAACAAAACATTTTATCTATTGCTAAGTATAAATACTCTCTACATAGATCGCCCGGTTCCTTTGTGTCTGTTTGTACAGTACAAAGTGAAATTAACAGACCTCCGACGGTATGCGAGGTAAACTTTAAAACCAACAGAAAATATAAAAGGTAACTTTTTACTTCGCATGATTTTCTGCAAATGCAAGCCATTGTTTACCTCACAGCTTTTGTGAAGAAAATATTATTTTCTATTGTATCAGTGGAGTGGTTAGTTCGGCGGAATTCGAGACATGATACTTAAGTTTGATGCCTGGGGGAAAAGCACGGGCGCAGACTTTTTCGAAACTTGTATTAGATTCTTTTTTCTAACGCCTCGGGTTGACTGGTAGAGAATGCCGATAAGGCATTAAGTTCGTCCTTTTTTATCCTTATTTTTAAGGTGATACAATAAAGGTTAAATAAATAAATAAGTTTTGAATGACCTGCACAAACACAGCGAGAAGCTCAGTGCAGTAAAAGCTCGTTCAATTAGATGCTCTTTGACCAAAAAAAAGCGCTTACCTCAATTAGAACCGAAAATACAGAGAAAGTAAATAACGAAGGTATAGGAAATGTATATGAAATGGAGTCGCTTTTGACCCTAATTTACGAGTAATAAGGGTGGAAGTTGTTTATTTCCAATGCTTGACAAACCAGGGTCAAAACATTCAATTTAAAAAAAAAACTATCAACTAAAAACCAAGTTCGATAGAACTACCAGATGGACACGTAACATAATTCATAAATAGATTATTTTAATATATAAATGATCATACGACTAATACCAATAAATACTTAAGAAACAAGCGTTTGCAAACACAATGAAAGTTATTAAAAGGTTCATTATCTGTGGAGCGACAAGGTTTTAGGAGTCGTTTATATCTTTTCGAAAGTATCTTTCCCACATTTCTCACAAACAGACAAAATTAATTAAGCAATAATGTTGATTGATTGTGTTTATGGAGTGAGTTGCACAACTAAACTGACGTAAATGCTGCACCGACAAGAGCTCTAAAGGAAAGTATTTTTTTATCATAAAATACCTTAACAAACTTTAATTTTTCTAGTGTTTTAATAGTTATAGTAAGATTTTAGCTGATAATAGCTTTGTGTACTTCAAACTAAAACGGGGACTAGACCTAGATCACGTAACCTCTATAAATATGCAAAATTGAGACCTTTAGGTAACGGCGATACGAGGAATTAGAGACATTTAAACCAACTGAATATTGTTGCTTTATATCCACGCCAGTGACCTAATTTAAAATAAAATCATCACCCTGTTCCCAATACAGGGATAGACAGAGGTCTAATCTAGACAATTAAGTCCCTTTGACCCTCCTTCCACCGAATATTTATATATTATATATTTTCAAAACTTATGTACATATTATATCGTTGACTTGGACATAAAGACGGCGATGGGCTATCCACCTGTCACGTACCAAAATAATCTTCGCTGGAAGGTGGATAGTATTAGAATGAAACTTTAATTATTGATACAAACTAGTTTTTACTTATGTACGAATTTCATCGTTGGCTTGGACATAAAGACAGCGACGGGCTCACCACCTGTCACGTTGTCCCGAAAATATCTTCGGTGAAGGTGGGTCAAAGGGACTTAATTGTCTAGACAGGACCTCTGTCTACCCCTGTATTGGGAATTGCGTGAAGATATTTTTATTTTATTTTTATAATATATTTTACGACATTTTTATATTTACATTGTAACAAAGATTGACTTGGACAGAACTTAAAATAGGTAACAGACAGATCTAGTAGATAGTAGACGTAATATCCGTTTTCTTATAGAAATAGTGCATGAAACGAGCGACCTAGGCATAATCCTAATAATAATAGTAGTAAATAAATATATTTCATAAAAAATCACCTACAAATAAAACACAAAACTAAAATATAAAATTAACCACCAAATATACCACCAACGAAAACGCGACACGTGTTTCGCCTTTTGTGTCGCGTTTTCGTCAATTCTTCCAGAGTCAATTAACTATCTTAATCTTTGCCTATGTTCCTAAGAAGATACCTATGCAAGTAAATTTAATCGTCGCTTGAACACAAAGACAATGGTCTCTTTAAAAAAAAAGTAGATTCCTTTATGATGATTTTAGTGATTCAGTAAACGGCCGCAAACGTGTTCAAGTCACAGATTGCTATATTCCATATATTAACCGTCATTTGTCGTCTTTAAATAACAAAAGAATGTTAGATTAGAGGAAGCTGTACTTTGCAATAGAAATTAAGTTATTGTGTCTTGTTCTTGTAGTTTACATTTGTGGCTTTTGTAATAGACACCGGATATATTTACATAGATACACATATAGATAGAGATAAAATCACAAACATTGCTCTGATCATAAAGTATCGGAAATCGGAAACAACGTAAGTACCACGAACACCCAAACCCAAAAAAATATATAAAAAGTGGTTTCATCATAGTCCCGTCCAGGAATCAAACCGGGCTCTCAGAGCAGGCAATACTGTGGAAAACAGTTTGTTCGCCACTCGTTTAAAAGTCGTCAAAGTAAATAGTAATAGCTGATAATAAAAATAAATAGTAATAATAAATATATTGATAAGTCTGACTTATGAATGATGAACGAAACGTATTTCTCTGAGTACAACCTGCGCCGGGGTCAACGAACTTTTGACGTAGCGCTATGTTGAAACATGGCTGGGTTGACCACGAGATGTGGTATTTGTGGAACATCCTTTTTCCTATAAAACTCAATTTTACAGTTATATGGGCAAATATTGAATGAATTTTTATTAAAATCGAGGGAAAGACAGATAAGTAACAGTTAGATACTCACACCGCCATGCGTACATGTAAAGAACGATAAATTCAGAAACAAAATGAGAAGATTGAGACTGTGTTGTTGTCATTGTTGTTTCTCTATTGAGAGAGGGAGAGAGATAGTACACTTTATTGCACACCATAAAAATATGACCAACAGTTTAAACATAAATGTAGGTATTTACATTTAATGATAGCACAATAGGCGGCATTATCGCTCTAAGTAATTTCTTCCAGAAAACCTTTGGATGGATAGGATTTAGCAGAAATAAATATATTGAGTCTGTTGTTATTATAGATTATCAATAGTGATAATACTGAACTGTTTTTGCAGTAATAATACTGTAGATTATTCTCGTATAAAATATTCTGTAGGTAATTTTTAAAATTAATCACAATCATCTATATTAAATTAGTCCATAATTAATGATATTCATGGTTGACCTAGCCACGGCGTCCTGGCGCGGGAAACGCTAGTACTTTGAGATTACCTCTGTTTTTTTTTTTTACAATTGTGGTTACGTCAATTTTGTTGCATTTTGGGATGAAGAAGCCAGAAAAAGCGAGCAGATACAGATAACGTCACTATAGCCGAGTGGTCGGAGATCGGAATCCTGGTTAAGAGACCCGAATTCGAGTTCTCTTTAACAGCTAATCACAACATTACGTTATTATCAAGAAGTAGGAAATTACAGATGAAATTGTTTTCTTTTTAAGGAAAAAGGTTAAATATCCAGCAAACAGTCTAAAGAAAACAATGAAAAAGAAGAAGAAGATCCAATGTTTCGTGTCGTCAATTCGGGGACTTAAATGGAACATAGCTCATTATTACACAAGCTCTTACACAAGACTTCTACTTCTTCTTCATCATCGTGTGCTTCTCTGACTAGTGAAGGTTGGCAGTCAGTTTTGAATAATATATTAATAGTTATTACACTGCTGTTTATTACAGAAACGTATAAAAGAAGGTTACTATAGGTTAACTCTTAGTCAAAGAACTTCTAACTTCTCCTCTAGACTCTTTCACTGCTTAAGTCATCATCTTCGTCTTCTTTATAGCGTAAAATATCTTCCTCTAAAATTTTACCAATGATCTGAATGATCCTCAGCCACCTACTTACGACTCCCGGCAACATTTTGCAGATCGTCACTGCATCTTGGGTCGTCTGAGGTCGTCCTACACTGTGTTTGCCTAAACGTGTTATAAGTATTTTATACATCTTTTTTGTTTGCATATGTGAAACATAAAAGCGATATATATAGACAGAGGTCTAGTCTAGACAATTAAAGCCTTTGACCCACCTTCCATCGAAGATATTTTCGGGACAACGTGACAGGTGGTGAGCCCGTAACAAGTAAATAACAGTATTTGCGTGAAATTATTTGACATTTGCTTCAAATGCCACACCGCCGGTTTTAAGCGGATTTTCACCAAAATCCCCTTTAAATAAAATAAATACAGACCAAACACATTACGTGTCAGAAATATTTGGAATCGTATCGATTGTACTATCGACTTCTCTTACTAATTGCGCTAGGATAATGAGTTTCATACACGCGTACGTTTTTCCGATAGCGAAGCAACTAGCAGTACAAACGGACAAACATTAAGTGTCATTAACATGTTCCCTCCGGCGATAAGCGTCAACATTCTCGTGCAATGTGTTTAAATCATCTGGTCTCACCTGCACGCGATGATCATTTAAAACAGGTCTCGTATTCGTTCCTAAATAACACACCTTAATAAATAAATATTAAAATAAATACGGCATAACATACCGCGTCACGTTGTCCCGAAAATATCTTCGGTGGAAGGTGGGTCGAAAGGACTTAATTGTCTAGACAAGTACTCTGTCTACCGCTGTATTGGGAATTGCTTGAAGATATTTAAATTAATTTTTTAGGTCGTCCTCAAATAACACACCTTAATAAATGAATATTAATCACGAGGAGACAGGATTAGATCTCTCTGCTGTAGGCGGAGGTTTTAAAGATTAATTTCGAATAACAAACGCAAATCTTTGTTTATAACAAGTCACGATAGCCGAGTAGTTGGGTGAACGGAATTCGAGTCAAGAAAACCGAGTTCGTTAGTCTCGGCCTACCTCGAAACCTTTTAATATTAACTTTCGCGTTGTATATCTTCTTTACCTTACGGTCGCCACTCATTCGCTCAACGTTCTCCAACCAATGTGTAGAAAAACCTTGAAAATGCTATTGGCTACCGACACATGGTGGGATAAACATCTCGAAAAATACCAGATCAAAAATCAGCACATCCGTGGTAGGCAGCGATTATCATGAAAAATACCAGAGCAATAAATCTAGCGGGCAGCGACGTACAAGGTTTCCGATACTGCGATCACCACTCCGCTTGCCAAGCGTGGCGATTATGAAACCCCTCCAAAAATTGAACTTTACAAGGCGTTATGATTACATGATTGTAAGATAACATGGCATAATTCAAGTCGGAAATTCTTCGTTCCATCACATTTCCGACATGAAAAGTAAAACCTCTAGTGATACCGTCTCGACTCAGTTTTAACACCGTTTAGAACCCTACATGTCTTTAATGGACTTCCCGTGTATTTACACATTTACCCCCTCTCCCTTCGATTTGGAACATGGCGCCGAAGTTGAATTACCCCTATACTGTCTCTGTATAAAGACTCTATCATCGATTACCATCGCTTCAGTTCATCCTAACGATCCCATATTTTGAATTTTAACTTTTTCAGAGTTACGATAGCCGAGTTGTTGGTAGCTGAGAATTCGAGTTGAGAGGCCCGATTTGGATCCCTAGGTCAGGCTTCGATCGAGTGAACTGCATATTGTTTTTTAATAAACTTATATTGATGGCTTGGACATAAAGACGGACGGACATCACCACGTGTCACATTGTCCCAAAAAAATATCTTCGATGGAAGTTTTTCTTTTTCTATAGTCCAGAACTCTGTCTACTGGGAATGGTGTGAAGATATTTTTTTGAATTCTTTACGGCGAATTAAAGGCCCACTGGAGGACATAGGCCTCTCCAATAATCACCTCGCTCGGCAAGCGGATTGTCGATCGCAGTACTAGACACCTGGCACAATAGACGGTGCTGCCCTTCACTGGTCTGTTTCACTTTGTGTTGGAATTTTAGAGGTTATACCTGATGTCTGATGGTAGGCCGAGGAGAGTGGTGATTACGGCTAATTTTTCTTAAGCATGAGGCATATGTCCTGTAGCAAAAGGGCTATTTCCCGCAGCAGAAAGGTACAGCGATCGACCAGTATGCTTACCGGACATGACGATTATGCTAAATATATGATTATGCTAAAAAATTGAAATAAAATAAATAAATACATATATAGATAGGGACAAAATCACATTCATCGTTCCGATCCCAATGTAAGACGCATTTGAGGTATAGGAATCGGAAATAACGAAAGCCCCACAAATACCCAAACCCGAGAAAATGTAGAAAAAGTGGTTTTTCTACATTGACTCGACCGGGAATCGAACCCGGGACTTCGAGATGGCGACACCAAGAAGACCGGTGTTTGCGTCACTCGTCCACGGAGGAAGTCAAAAGTTTTGCGACGAATTATTATACACTGCATCTGCTAACCAATTGCTCCTGTAACTCTCGATAACTATTGAAATACATTATCTGTGTCCACAAATCAAGTCTTTTACCATACAATCACCAGAAGAGGTAGACAGAATACACATCACGATCACACAAAATAACTAGTTAAAAAGAAAGAATAAACAAAGTATTCACGTAATTTGCTTAACTTTTATCACAAACAAAAAAAAAGGATCAAGATTCGATTATTACCACGGCATACAATAAAACGAGGCGGCTCGCTTTCATCTCACGTGCTGACCGTATCAGAATCGTAACGGGCACATTCGCACTAATATAAGCCCCCCCCCCCCTTACCCTCCACTTCCTCGTTTAACGCGAATTATTACGCGTGGTCGCTTCCACGTTTTTCGCAATTGTGATAATGGAATGGCGTACACGTCCCAAATTGTAAACGACGCGAAACACGCCATACCTTTTTTATCTTCACGCATATTCCCAATACAGGGGTAGACAGAGGTCTAAATAATTACGCCCTTTCAGCCCATCGTTCATAAGTCTCAATAGCATTGGGTGGTCGGAATTTCGAGACGAGAGACCCGAGTTCGCTCGTACCAATGAGTCTTTCAAAATAAACTTATGTAGGAATTATATCGTTGGCTTGGAAAATAGATGACGACGGGCACACCAGCTGTCACGTAGTCCAGAAAATATCTTCGGTGGAAGATGGGTCGAAGGGACTTTATTGCCTAGACTAGAACTCTGTTTACCCCTGTATTGGGAATTCCGTGAAGGTATTTATTTATTTATTATTCATTATACCCCGTCGCTATGTGCACCCCGAACAATTGAGTACAAGCAAATGATCTGATAAATGATACTAACAAATACATCCATAGAGACAACATCACGTACATTGCTCTGATTCCAAAGTAAGCAGCTTAAGCACTTGCGAATTAGAAACAACGAAGCTCCCCACAAATACCCAGACCCGATAAAATCTAGAAAACTTTGTTTGTACAGTGACCCGACCGCGAATCGAACCCGGATCCTCAGATGTGTAAGTCACTCGTCCAAGGAGGTCATCGAGTAAACGATAAATAATGAAAAATACCAAAAAAAAGAAACGATTAATATACGAAAAATATCGGTAAACTTATGTTAAAGTGAATACGATTCATTTCGTAAACTCATGTAAATAAATGAATTTATATGAGTTTAAAAATTTAAAGTGACAGACGGGATTTGATCCTATCAATCAGTTGATTTCTTAAAATTCTCATTTATTCAATAACAAAAACCCCGGCATGGCTTACATACTTTAAAAAGTAAATAAAATGCGTCATGTAAATGATATAAAAGTTTAAATTGGATCGAAATTAATTTTTTCTCTTGAGCATTCGCATTCGATTTAGTACCGGAACCGCATTTCATAAACTTTAGATTTTTTTGATTAAAATCATTAAAACAAGTTTATATTCCGATACCAAAATATTCAAGACACTTCACATATTATAATTATCTGTAATTATGAAAAAAAAAACTGTGCCTTACAAAACGGCGGTAGACATATAACTAGTGACAGGTGAAATTTGTGTCGAAAGATAAACATTTAGATTTTATTACTTATAATTTAAATGTAAAAACAAATTATCGCTACTTGATTCATAAAAACAACGTTAAAACACGGTTATATGTATTATGTTTATATTAACTTAATACTTATTAACTAAAAGCTACAATAATCCTACGGCCTTACTCCTCGTGGCATCGGAGCCTGGTTCTAAGAACGCTGGCTACATACAATACTACAATAAATAAATAAAAAATAAACAGATACACAACAACATCACATACATGGAAATGGCGTAAAGATATTTAGGTACATAAATACGGACAACATCACATATATTGCTCTAATCCCAAAGTAAGCTGCTTAAGTACTTGTGTTATGGAATCAGAAACAACAAAAGTACCACAAACTCCCAGATCTGAGACGATATAGAAAAAGTGATTTCCAACATTGACGCCCTGGAATTCGACCACTGATGTTGGCATTTCACCTTTCACCGAAGATATTTATCTGCGAACGTGACAGGTGGTGAGCCCGTTGCCCTCTTTTTGTCCAAAACATGGACATAAATCGTACATAAGTTTTTGAAAAAACCCATTGGTACGAGCCTGCCACCTGTGGATCGAACTCGGGTCTCTTGACTCGAATTCCGATCACCCAAGCACTACGTGACTACTTATGTACCTAAGTATATACAAACACAAACAGGCTTTACATAGATGATGCGACATCCCGATTAAGGTCGAACATCACGCAAATCAATAAAACATCTCATTCAGAAGTTCGTCACATCAATCATACACGTCCTTGAAGTGACGGGTGTAAGGTACCCAGTTCGAACCCTACAACGTGATCGATCAGTCAACCCGCGTTGTAAACACAACCATTAACGACTGTTCGCTTCTTTCGCTTTCGTTCCACACAGTGTGCGTGGTTTTATTCTTTTATTATGCAATATCACTCCATTGCCTGATTTATAATTCGCTGTCTTCGGAGCTGAGGGTTGTTAGTTCGAATCTAGCTATGATCAACTTGCATTTTTGTAATAGATTTATGGCTGCTAATCCTTCGTAAAAAATCATTTGAATGCATATCATGTGTGGTTATGTATATATGTTATGTTATAAGAGGAACATAATTACGAAACGGTGGTCGATTAAAAAAAGAGTATGGATAAACGAATGTGCAATTCTTATTTCAAATATGTTTTGACATGTTTTTCAATGTTAAATGGAGTAGACGGAGGACTAGGCAGGATTTTATTCCTTTTGATCCATCTAGAACTATAACCTTCCCAATGTTTAGACATAATTTCCCGAGTTTGTTGATTTAAAATTGTAATCGCTGGTACACCATCAGGCGTTGAAGTAGAGTACGTAAGACTTCCATACAATAAACTTTTTAAACGCTAGAGAACCAAAGTGAGAGTGTGAGTGAGTTATTGGAACAGGTTTTTGCAGTTAAATAAATTCTCACGCCCACATAACACGACTAAAAAAGAAGATGATGAAATACCAAATACGCGCTAATTTGAAGTTTAAAAAATTATAAAATTTTCTATATTCGGAGACCTACCTATCTGCTCACGAAACTAGTTTACGTAACTAATGAAAAATGAGGCGTCAAAATTACAGACAAAAAAGCACTTTAGTTAGTTTTTCCCAATTTTTTAACATTTCTGGATGATTTTCAACAATTTTCTTTAACATAAACATCATATAAATACAACTACGTCAAGTCGTTCTCAAGTGATACATACATACTCGTAAATGAAGTGAATGATTCTCATTTACATAGATACTAAATTAAACCCTTTTAAGACCAAAATGAACAATTTACTAAACACCAACGAAATACTAAAACATAAAGAAACAAAACAATATAAAAAGGGCAGCCTTACGGCCTGCAATTACTGTCTTACCGAAACTCAAAGAATTTAATGGAAATCAACTAACAGGTGTGTGTAAATAGGTATACGAAAGAAAAAGAAACATAAAAAGGACGTAATACTAAAGTATACCCACGGGAGACGTTTACTTATCACATTTCTAGTAGAATATAGAACTGAAAAAATATTCGACACATACGTAATCTAAAATGAGATACATACATGCATACATAACGACCTATTAAAGTCTACTGCAGGACATAGGCCTCTCCCGTAGGTAGGATTTGCTACAACCGCCACGCATGGCAAGCGGATTGGCGATCGCAGTATCACGTAACATCTCGTAACGTGGACGCTGCTGCCCATCTTCGGTCTGATTATATTGATCTGATATTTCAGAGATGGTTATCCCGCCATTTATCGGTTGCCATGTCGATGTTCAAGGCTGTTAGTCGCCTCTTACGACATCCACGGATAGAAAGGGAGTGGCAATATTTTTACACAGTTACCACACGGGTTACAATAGGATATTCAATAAATAAATTGAGATGCATATTCAATAAAAAAATTTAAAATATTGCGTTCTTGTTCCTAAATTTACTTATTTACTCCGCTCGAGTCCAGCATAGAAATGTTCTGATTTTTTAAAACAAATTGACCTTAATCTCAAAATAGCTTTGGAAAAAATTCTAAATTTATCTTTAGTCTCATCTAGCTGGACTCAAGCTACTTTACCTGTTAGATTTGGAGGTATCCGGTATAAGAGAGGTTTCAAATATTGCGCTGCCGGCTTTCCTTGCCTCCGTACACAGTGTTCATGATTTGTCACGTAAAATTCTTAAGAATGACTTGGACTTGACCTTTGCTAACGAGGCAAGAGAAGCATGGTTACGTCTCTGTCCCGGCGAGGATATTCCACTGGAACCTAACTCACAAAAACGTTGGGATATCCCGTTGGTTCAGAATGTGCAGAAATGCTTACTGAACAATTTTCACTGTGACAGAGACCGCGCCCGCTTTCTAGGTGTTTCGACAAAGGAATCCAGTTACTGGCTACATGCTTTACCATCAAGTAACCTTGGTACATTACTAGATAACGAAAGTTTACGTATAGGTGTAGGAATACGATTGGGAGCATCGATTTGTCAACCACATCGATGTCCTTGTGGCAGCGACGTCGACGAGTTAGACCTCCACGGACTTTCATGCCAAAAAAGTGCCGGCAGACTGTCTCGTCACGGTTCCTTGAATGAGGTCATCCGAAGGGCTCTTTTTTCCATAAATATTCCATCGGTTTTAGAGCCTTGTGGAATATTTAGGGAGGATGGTAAGAGACCCGACGGCTTGACTTTAGTCCCTTGGGAGAGAGGCAAAGCTCTTGTGTGGGACGCAACTTGCGTCGATACATTAGCGGCCTCTCATATCAAGGGTACTTCGATAAGGGCTGGGGCGGCATCAGAGGCAGCTGAATCGGGTAAATGGCGTAAATATGAGTCTTTGAAAGGAGACTATATATTTGTTCCATTTGCCGTAGAGACAATCGGTCCGTGGGGTCCCCGCGCGATGCAGTCTCTAAAGGAATTGTATCCGCGACTTATCGTTGCCGCTGGTGACAAGAGGGCTGGTTCTCGCTGAACGGTTAAGTCTAGCCATTCAACGTGGAAATGCAGCCAGCGTTCTTGGTACCATGCCACGAGGAGTAGGGCTCTACGATTATAATAGTTTTTAGTTAATAAGTATTGTAAATATTAACATAATTTTTTCTGTAAATAAATATTTATGAAAAAAAATGAGATGGTGAATATTAAATTTTAATTCACTTAATTCATTACTTTTCCGAATTTAAAAAAATAAATAAATACGTACATAGACAGGGAATCATTACATACATTGCTCTGATCCCAACGTATGCAGCTTAAGTACGCACTTAAACATAATAAAATAAATATCTTCAATTAATTCCCAATACAGGGGTAGAAAGAGTCTAGACAATTAAATCCCTTTGAATCACCTTCCACCGAAGATATTTTTTGGACAACGTGACAGGTAGTGAGCCCGTCGCCGTCTTTATATCCAAGCCAACGATTTAATTCGCACATAACTTTTCGAAAAACCCATTGGTACGAGCCTGCCATCTGGGGATCGAAATCGGGTCTTTTGACTCGAAATTCCGACCACCCAACCACTCGGCTATTACGCACTTGTGTTATGGAATCAGTAACAACGAAGCTACCATAAACGCCCGAACCCGAGAAAATGCAGAAAGAGTGTTTTCTACGTTCACCCGATGGGGAATCGAAGCCGGGAGGAGGCCGTCGAATGTCAATTTGTCATCACTAAGTCATCGCGTGTTTTAATAGCACAGTAAGCAATAAAATAAAATAGACACGCTTGTCGAACAGTGGTAGCAAAGCTATCATGAGAAAGCAAGAGAGGTCTATTTGGCCGAGGGGTTAACTGACAATAGCAGATGCCGAAATTTCATGGAAATGTGCTTCCGAAATGGAAGACCGTTTCCTATCAGTAGGGTTACCATGATTCTCAAATACTATTTTAGCTGCGTGTGTTTGTCAGAATATATTTTGAATTATATGCCGTTATACTTTTTATACCATTTGTATCGGTGTAAGAATATCGCCACTCCCTTTCTTCCCGCGGGTGTCGTAAGAGGCGACAAAGGGAAACAGCCTTTAATATCGATATGGACAGATGGCGGGGTAACAATTTCTAAAAATATAAAACCAAAAAAATCAGACCGAAGGTGGGCAGCAGCGTCTGAGGTGCGAGTGGTCTGCTACTGCGATCGCCAATCCACTTGTCAAGCGTGGCGATTATGACAAATCCTCCCCATGGGTTAGGCCTATGTCCTGCAGTGGACTTTAACAGGCCTTTTTATAATATCTTCATTTCCCTTATTTATGTGATTATTAATTTATTTTTATTAATCGTTACATAAATAAAAATTTCCGTTGCGTCGAATGGTTAGATATTTGCTTTAATTTTATTTTATGAAATATCTTCACGCAAATTTTTTAGATAGTCACGATAGCCGTTGGTTTGATAGTGGTTGGGTGGTCGGAATTTCGAGTCAAGAGACCCGAGTTCGATCCCCAGGTGGCAGGCTCGTACCAATGGGTTTTTCAAAAACTTATGTACGAATTATATCGTTGGTTTGGACATAAAGACGGCGACGGGCTCACCACCTGTCACGTCGTCCCGAAAATATCTTCGGTGGAAGGTGGTACAAAAGGACTTTATTGCCTAGACTAGACCTCTGTCTAATTTTATTTTTTGAGAGAATTATAAATAAGAGCTTAACATTACTATTGCAACTCTGTCGTAACACTTTATCAATAGTAAATAAATATTAATACTTTTTAAAATTTAAGAGTGACAACGAGCATGCAGTCATCACTGTCAAGTCAAGTCAAGTCAGTTAATTGCTGATGCAGCCCGCCCAATTTCTTTCAAAGAATGTTAGTCAATTCCGTAGAATGTTAGTTGTCAATTCTGTCACACGTGATTTGTCTTTCCAATACTGGGATAAACAGAGGTACAGACAATTAAGTGCTTTGGAGACAACTTTCATCGAAAACATTTTTTAGAACAATGTGACAGGTGGTGAGCCTGTCGCTGTCTTTATGATTCAGATCCAGATGATTACTCACAAAAATTACTCTGTCTCTCTAAAAAGCTGTATGATAACCGGCACATATCAGAAAAATTATCAGTGTTGTCTGTAATAGACGCCAGTTATTTTAAGACATCAAAATAGGACAATGTTCTGAAAGTATATTTAACCTAACCCAAGACAAACTTCGCTAGAGAATCCCGAACGTTATTTAGCTTATGAATAAATGCATAATTTACGGAGGGCCCTCCAAAGCGAATATGTTATCGTCAAATTTAGCCAATTCTAGGAATGGTACTTGAAAACAACTTACTTTGATTACCGACAAGGAAATGGCATCTATTAAATTCCTTTTACATCCGCTTTAACGAACATACATACACACACACGCGAATTTATCTATATACGTATTCTACGAATCTTGATATAAGGACCCTTAACAAGTTTTGTAGAAGTTTAATTATCTCTTCCACTCGCTTGGAAAGCATAAATTTGAATTAATGTAACGTGTTCGGTTTTTTTTTTTTCATATCAATAAATTAAGACGTTCTACTAAAAAGATAACTTTACTTCATAGTTCTAAGTTCATGTTTATTTAAAAATTTTTCCTTAAAATACTAAAGTATTTATTTAAATACATACATAAAGAGGCTACAGATGGACAGAGACAACATCACATACGTTGCTCTGATCCTAAAGTACGTAGCTATAGTGTTATGGTATGAGAAACAACGAAAGGACCACACCATTCTCAATAGTTTTTCAAAATTTATGTACGATTTATGTCGTTGGCATGGACCTAAATACCTTTGGAAGGCGTGGCGTGGACTATTTCAACGGCATCGGCAGAATAACAACGCTGCAGCAGTTTCGTACTGCATACTGCAGAGCCGGAAGCCATTAGGTTGCAGCAATCCAATAACAGACTTTATATATATTCAAGTCTCAGTGAGTGATATATTTTTTTAAGTCTCAGTGACTCTTTGTTCAATTTTTTATTTTGTTGCGGCGAATAAAAATTTATTTTTTTCTTATTTTTAAATTACTACAAATATCAAGAGGAAGCCAAAAGAAGAAACAACGAAAAATGGTAATAAAAAAAGAGAAAAGAGTAAATATGAACACCTATATTATTTTAAACCTCTCTATTTTCACTTAATTAAATATACTATCATTATGGATTGAAAGGACTTAATTGTCTAGACCTCTGTCTACCCCTGTGTTGGGAATGGCGTGACGATATTAAATATATCGCGTTAAAAAATAAGCCACTTTACGTCATTCACCTACAAAACGGCGGCACGCAAATTTCTCGCGGCGTCATCACAGACTCCAACTCATTTTTCTTACAATTATTTAATGTCAAAATTATTTAAGTTGAATGATATCTTAACTAATTAAATGCGATCAACTTTTTTTTCAAGCATGAGTCATCTCATTAATTCGTGTGTTGTATATTTTACACCGATTCCGTTCATTATACGTATGAAAAATGCGATTAAATTTTAAGATATTATATAAAAATGTTTTCTTTTTACATTGTTTGAATTACAAGACGCAATTAGTGTGTTATAAACATAAATCACAATTAAAATGTGTGTAGTTGTTAATTAAGTTTAATTAGCATTAGAATAGAGCGAAGATATCATTCTAAACACATTGAACATACGTAACAAGTGCTAGTAAAACATTTTAATAGGTTTTTCAATGGATGACAAAAAAAAATACTACGAATATTCTTGCGTATAACTATGGGGGCTTGCAAAACTGTACAGTTGCAAATTTTCGCTGTGAAAAAAATATCTTCACGCAACTCCCGAATACAAGGATTGACAGAGGTCAAGTCTAGACAATTAAGTTCCTTTGACCCACCTTCCACCGAAGATATTTTTCGGGACAACGTGACCGGTGGTGAGCCCGTCGCCGTCTTTATGTCCAAGCCAACGATGAAATTCGTACATAAGTTTTTGAAAACTCATTGGTACTGCCACCTGGGGATCGAACTCGTGTCTCTCGACTCGACATTCCGACCACCCAACAACTCGATAGCCGAGTTGTTGGGTGGTCGGAATTTCGAGTGACTATTTAATTGCTAAAAACTACAATAATCGTATTTATTACTGTATTTTTATTATTTACTACTGTATGACATTTACGATCCCCAGGTGGCAGGCTCGTACCAATGGATTTTTGAATAAACTTATGTACTAATTATATTACTTATGTAATAATTATAAAGACGGCGATGGGCTCACCACCTGTTACGTTGTACCGAAGATATCTTCGGTAGACCCACCACGAAGGGACTTAATTGTCTAGACTGGACCTCTGTCTACCCTTGTATTGGGAATTGCATAAAGATATTTATTATATGACATTTATATTACGTAATTTTATTGATTTTTAAAGCATATTTATGCTGAACTTTTATGTGATTAAATTAAAAAAAAATAGGTGGCGCCTTTGCCAAAAAGCAAGGCATAAGTAAAAAAAGAGAATACAGATTTAAAATTTCAACTGATGCGTATAACACGGTGGCTCGGAGGTAAAAGCGTCGCCACGGTTCGCCGAAGGTCGCGGGTTCGAATCCCGCTCGTGTCAGTTGAAGTTTTAACTTCTTTCTCTTTAATTTAATCATGTATGACATTTAATTTACTAGGCCGAAACGACATGAAATATACCTTATTTATAGTAGTCATGATCTCTGCTAGGACTCCTGGAGTCCTAGAAGTCCCACATTTCTAGATATTTGCAACGTTAACAGTTTAGTTAGGTGCTCTTACATTGTGGAAATAACTATTTAATTGCTATGAGACATTGTCTTAGTTCTTTTAACGTTGACTGGTATGACATGACTATTAAGATGAAATAAAACGACTTAATTGTCTAGACCTCTGGGTACCCTTCTAATGGGAAGGCTTGAAAATATATCTGTCCGTTTATCACCAGCTCGTCATCAGCCTTTGATGCCGCCTAACAATCTTAACTTCTTTGTTTCATTGGTACCGCTCCAAAATTGGCTAATATTATAATATTTCCATTTTAAACCTAACACATCTTGTACACCAAATATTTCCTTACATGCATGAAAAGCGATTCGCACCCCAGACGCCTTTTAACTTGAACGACTTCAGAAGCCCGAAAAAGGCTTTATAGGCGTCTTACGGGCCTTTCACGAACGGATCAGTATTTGTAAACTTGTAAAATTTGGCAATTCTCATGTAAGGAATCTATTTTTGGTATATTTTCAATGTATTCGGATTAAAAGCAATAATATAACCAATTGGCCACTTACCATTAGAAGACTATGGAAATCAACAAATAAAGTTAAAGTAAAAAAGTAAAAGTAAATAAGTCACGATAGCCCAGTGGTTGGGTGATTGGAATTCGAGTCTCGAGACCCGAGATCGATCCCCAAGACTCGTGCCAATGGATTTCATAACTTATAAACGATTTAAATTCTTAATCCCGATATTATTAATGTATTAATATTAATAAATATTATATAAGTATATTATAACAAATATATATTTAGTTAAAAGTCCTTTAGTATATAAACCACATTGCTTGTGAGATCATTCAGAGTGCAACAAAACAGATCGACCTCTTTGGCAATGAGGGTAAGAGTTTATGTTCTAGCCAACGATGTAATTCGTACATAAGTTTTCGAGAAACCCATTGGTACGAGACTGCCACCTGCGAACTCGGGTCTCTTGACACGAAATTCCGACCACCCAACCACAATCGTGACAATCAAAACTCAGAGTTAATTACAGAAGCGTAATAATCGTTGAAAAAAGAAACAAAAACCATAATACGAATGGAACGCATCAATGAGACGTTCGCTCGTATGACGACGTAGATATAAAAATATAAACATGGCGGAGGCCCTAAGCTGAGAGGCGGGTGCAACGCATCCGCGACACCGGTACCCCGGCTCCCTCGAGTGCCACATTACGAACGCGCGGCCCGCATAGTTCCCGCCGTTGTTTACTTATTTGTAACGTCTAAATTCGTCTAGCCGACCGTACGCGAGGTCACGTGACCCAGCACGCCCGTGCGTAAGACACCGCGCGCACACACAAAAAAAAAAAACTTCATTAAAGATAGGTGTGACGATCGACATAGAGTAACTACAACGCAGAGCTGATAGCGCGTTCATATTCCATTCGTATACACGTGCTAGAGATGTGAAGGTTGATGAACAAAAAAAAAGTTGTATTTCGTTAAAGACAATTAGGTGAAGCTAATTACGCATTCATAATCACTTAAAAAAGGAAATGTAAATTCGAGTCGCGAAGTAAGATATATTAAAAGTCTTTTATTAATTTCGATAGCAATAAACCTTTTATAAATTATACAGATGAGACCAATAACCCCTGCAGTGTAGTCTGTTGGAATATCGTCGAGATTTTTCAAAGGAAATGTTCCCTTTTTTTACAATTCGAACCGTTAATGAATTCTGTTGCCTTTTTGTTTATTGTTCATAATAATGAAAACCAGACACATTTATCATAGCAGAAAAACACATAATAGTAAAAGTAAAGTAAGAAATAGAGAGGCAAATTATTTCACACACCGGGTGCACTGGAGCCATAACTCCAATGACTCTAAATTACATGTTAATTACGTTTAACAATCTACTCACGCTCACATGTGATTTTATTCATAAGACGCCAAAGATTAAGGGCTGGACATGTAAATTTATAGCATTTCTAAAGTTTGTTAATTAGTTATAATTACTAATTTAACTTAACATTACGACCGAAAAGGCAGTAGTAGTATGGAAATTAGCTAGTGTGGAAAGTAAAAAATTAAACCGACCTCAAAACATGAGAAGAAAAGAACAAATTTCTTAGCAGAATTTGTAATATTAAATTAAATAAAATTTTCTAAGTTTATAAGTCACGATTGCCGAGTGGTTAGGTGGTCGGAATTTCGGGTCAATAGACCCGAGTTCGATCCGCAGTTGGTACGACCAATGGGTTTTACAAAAACTTATGTACGAATAACATCGTTGGCTTGGACATAAAGACGGGACGTTGTCCCGAAAATATATTCGGTGAAAGGTGGGTCGAAGGGACTTAATTGTCTACACTAGACCTCTATCTACCCCTGTATTGGGAATTCGTGAAGATATGTTTTGTGTTTGTTGTATGTATGTTTTTGTGTTCTAACATACAGTACTTACTAATTTGCATCATCGTAACCGTCCATAAGAAAAAAAAGTCCGTAAGCTTTTGAATAATTGAACCTTTTCATTTAAATGGAAAACCAAAGATTAAATGACCATGAAAAAAAGATATCGTTTATAATAGGTGCATAGGACTACGGCATACGTGAAACATCTCGAATACGCCTGTTCTTTGGCACGCCGGCCCCAATATACCGGATCAATGCTCGCCGCCGAATGAAACAGAATAACATATACATAATTCGCGTGGAATTGCGTCGCACGATTATATATCTCTAATGTGGTTAATCTATGTCGTTAAAGTTCATTGGCCGGGGCCGCCGCCCGCGCCGGGTGTACCGGCTGCGCAATTGACGTGAAAATCACTAGACGTTTTTCGTTTTCATACTACACTACTGCCGCCATTCGTACGGGCTTTCCCGGATTTAGATCCGTCTACAGATCTAACTATAGCAACGAAAGACAGACAACACAAGCCGAGACGACTATTTATAAACTTATCTATGACTTATTTTGCATGCTGGAAACTGGGTATACGAATTTAAATAATTCTATTAGATGCTAAAGAAATGTCTGGTGGTTTCGATTAGACGGAAACATTTTTTTTTAAATGGCAAACGTGTGGTTGATGACGACTTTGGGGTTTTCAGTGATAATTATTTCGCCGAGAATTTCCTTTTTGTTATATCTGGATGACGAAATTATAAAGCAGTATGGAGTTAATTCGTTCTGAATTAATTAAATAAACATAGTTTGTAAGCGAATGAGGGAAGGCCGAAACATGAAGAAAATATATTACGCGAAAGTTAATATTAATAGGGGTCGAGGTAGGCCGAGACTAACTTTCGAAGACCATGTGAGCAAATTGCTCGAAGAGGGTAGGGTCACGAGTATTCGGAAACCTAGACGTGAATGTATGAAGAAGATAATGAATCTGAAAGAAGCGTAAGAGGTGTGTAAAGATCGTGGGACTTTTGGCGATCTTTTCTCTCGCTACCCCGTCAGGGACTGTGCGTGAAGATAAATTAATTAATATTTTATAAGAACATTGTTTGACTGTGAAACATGATAAAGATGAGATAGGGAATGATCGAGAGATTAAATCCACAAAATATAGTTTTCCGACATAGATTAGGTATGTTATGCATAAATGTTTAATGAAATCAGAACTTCCGACTAATTCTAATACCTGATTGGGTTATACTATTGACTATATTCAAATTTTAAATTGTCACCGGTGACACGGAGGCTCGGAGACATGGCCCTGGTGGGGCAAAGGATTTTTTTCTTCTAAAAATGTAAGTAAAATATTGAATAAATTTTTATTCTTTTCCCGAGTGTCAGACACAGATATTGTACACGTATTCCGTTACATACTTAAAAAAATATCTTCGCGCTATTCACAATACAGGGAAAGACAGAGGTTTGGACTATTAAGTCCTCTCGACCCCTTTCATCGAAGACATTTTTTTAGGACAACGTGACAGGTGAGCCAGTCGCCGTCTTTATATCTAAGCCAACGATATAACGATGTTGAAACATTGACAAATTAATAATAATAAAAATCATGCAGTTTGTACTTTACTTAATTGCTTGACGGATTTACCATAATTGCCACGCCGGGGGATTGAATAGACCTTAGACGCTGCTACTCGGTCTGTTTAATTTTATGGTATTTTTCGACACAGATACCACTACCATCTGTTTTCCTATTGCTATTTCCCTTAGTGAAATGTATACACATGTAGTATACCACACACTAATTTAAATTGTAATAATTAATTAAATTCTAATTTAATTTCGCGTAACAAACACTAATAAAACACTTCCTGATGGATGAATTCTATTTATATGAATATATTATGATCTATTTTAAATTATGAGAGTTGTGCAAATATTAAGATATAATTTGCTACGCGGGAATCAGCGAACCTTATTAACAGCCTTTCGTACCATATTTATTACTAGCTTTTACCGACAGCTTTGTTCGCGTAGATGCCTTGAAACTGTCAAAATTATAATCATTATAATAAGAAAGAAAATAAAATCATTACATATTTATTTTACAGAATAAGAATAAAATATCTTCACGCCATTCCCAATACAAGGATAGACAGAGTTCTAGGCCATACGACCCACCTTCTACCGAATACATTTTTGGGGATAACGTAACAGGTGGTCAGCCCGTCGCCGTCTTAATGTCCAAGCCAACGATAAAACTAGTGTAGCGGATTATGTGATGCAGGAATGGTGATTTAGCCGCTACAGCGTAACAAACGAACAACCTTACTTTAGCATTTATAATATTAAGTATTACCAGGCGAACTTGACATAATTGCTAAGTGATCGGCGCGAGAATATTACTATTTCTTCCCGTGGGTGTCGTAAGAGGCGACTTAGGGAAAGGTCTTGTAAATGGCAATTAGTATCGATAAGTAACCTCAGTACAGTCAGTTTAAATAAACACAAACATAGATAAGGACAACATCACATACATTGCTCTGATCCCAAAGTAAGCAGCTTAAGCACTTGTAATACAGAATCAGAAACAACGAATGTACCACAATAAGTATAACTTTAATATAATAAAAATAGACATTCATATAACAAAAGACCTTTGAAGCCACGAAGCCAAGTGGTTGGGTGATCGGAATTCGCGTTAAGAGACCCGACCTCGATCTGCAGGTGGGAAGACCAATGGGTTTTTTAAAACTTATGTACGATTTATATATTTTCGCTGAAAGGTCAAAAAATGTTTTCGATGAAATTTGGGTTGAAAGCACTTAATATCTGTTTCCGAAGGCGATATCTGTTAGAAGTGACTGATCCGTCCAGAACCACTGGAACGGGATTGTACTAGGTCACAAATGATATTTGTTAAAATAGATGTAAACTAACATTTAATTGAAATTTTTACTGATCGGATTACTAACCATTCAATATGGATAACTTTTTGTCCGACAAAAATAAATTATTATTACTATTATTAATTATCTATACCTGTGTCTACATCAGCATTGAGAATAGAATGAAGTTGTTTATTTATTTTTTACTTACGTATACTCAATAGCCAAATATTTTTATGGTTCAGACTACGAAAATAACATCGCAGGTCCGACATTCGACTTCTTCGCGTCGTGAACAAACTGACACCAGCAATCCAGTTTAGTTACGTTAACTAGAAAACTAATAATTATCTCATAAACGCTAGAACTGAAGTGTTACTCCATGTGACCATTCAAAGCAGAGTGTACGAGAAGTTCATTGGCATAAATCTCGAGAAAAATATTTCAGTGCGACCGTAACATTTCTACACCCTGATGGATCAAGGTCGCGACCTGCTCCAGGCCACGTTATGACTGAGATAAATCATAATGATGTCAGTGTTTACCCGCCACCGCAACCGTTCCCGTGGAGTACGGATTTTCTGCCGATGAATATGAATACGTGTTATTTTTTCCGAGATATGGCCGTGTAAAAGCTTAAATGAATATCTTCACGCGTATTCCCAATACTGGGGTAGACAGAGGTCTTGATAATTAAGTCGTTCGACCCAACTTTCATTGAAGCCTATTTGGGACAATAAATAGTGCTGATTCTAGCCCATCACCGTCTTAAGAGTCAAGCAAAGGTACAATATACTTAATGAGATATGTATTTACATAGATGTATTAATATGTACAGGATATATTTAACATATATAATGTTTATAACTGAAACACGCCAAAATAGCTGAACTGATACCAGTGGGATAGATCTGACGCACGATTTTGCTCAGTGAATTTTGATTCCAGATTCCAGATTTTTTCCAATTTTTGTTGTGATTTTTAGTTAATAATGAGATAGAAAAAATATATATTTTTTTTTATATAGAAAAGGGAGGCAAACGAGCAGGTGGCTAACGCGATGGTAAGTGATTACCGCCGCCCATGAACACCCGCAATACCAGAGGCTTAGCAGATGCGTTGCTTCCCTTTGAGTGCCCTCCCCCAGAAATTGGGGGAAGGGGGTGTGTTGGCCACCGGTTACCTGCACTCACCAGACGAAACGCAGAAGTTTGTTAGACTTCTACTTCACGCCGGTATTCTGTGAGGTCGTGGTACTTCCCCGGTCGAGCCGGCCCATTCATGCAACAACAAAAGCTGATGCGTGGCTCTACCGCTGTTAATATAACTTGGGTTAATATGCACTACCTATTGGTGCGCTAGAATTTGGGGCCCTTATAAAAAAAGAAGTTTCCAATTCGGTCCACAATTGATGAAGTATTAATAGAAACATTTAACATACGTAAATAATTCATAAGAAGAACATGTGACTTCTTACTTTATGTACGTTGTAGATTTTTATTTGTAAACCACTTCATAAAGTAAGAATCATAAAGTAAGATAAGGACAACATCACATGCATTGCCCCGATCCCAATTTAAGATGCTCAAGCACTTGAGGTATGGGAATCACCCAGACCCGAGAAAATGTAGAAAAAGTGCTTCGATTCCCAGTTGGGTCAAAGTTTTCTACATTGACCCGGCCTCGAGATAGCGACACCTTGAAACCCGGTGGTTACGCCACTCATCCACGGAGGTCGTCAAAATAATACAATACGTATGTTTGATTATTTCTCCCATTATTGATTCTAATGTAATTATTAATAGGAAGTTGGTAAATATTGTTAACTTCACATATACTGATGTAAACAGTTGAAACAGGAAACAAACTTATTCATCAACCACAATTGAACTAGTAAATTCCCATTCAAAGAAAAAGGAATTAATTGATTGATATCTTTATGCCATTCCCAATACTGAGGTTGGGCTGAGGTATAGACTACCTTAGACAAACCACCTTTCACAAAAAATATTTTTTGGGAACGAAGACGTATTAAATAAGAAAATTCTTTGTTACAATTCGTCGTCGCAAAGATATATTTTGTAATGCTCACGAAGTGAAATCAATGATAGTTCCTTCACTACAGGTTTCAAGTTATCAAAGGTCAGTATACAAACAGTAGGCTCCAGGTGTCATTGTCCAATAGTCGGCAGTGTATCGACCGGGGAGACAGGCAGGGGAGGGTCGTTAGCACTGCCCTTTCTTACTTGGATGTCCACTCAAATAAATTGCTACAAGCCTTTAAGACCCTCTACGTCCATGTAGAGCTCTGTTTTTTGAAAGTTGAATAAAACATTCTTCGTTATTAAATTAAAGAGATTTTTTTTTTACTATTTTTTACTGAAACGAGTGGTATTCGATCCCGCGAATTTTGCCACGGTTAGGCAAAGGTTCGAATCCCACCATTGTATCAGTTGAAATTCTAAAAACATATTTTCTTTTTTTATCTTTAATTTAATAAAAAAAAGTTCAGCATAACTTACATGTTTTGAATTCAATAAAAATTTCGTATAATATGCTTTTATTTGTTTTTAATTAAAAAAATAAATTCAAATTCACTTTTATTAATTCACTATTACTTTTTCTTTAAATATCTAAACGGTTTCAACGTTTATCAGTTGTGTCGCACCTCGCCCCTGGCGGTATTCGAACCTGCGACCCTTATCTTCCACAGCAGGGTAACTACCAACTAGACTAAAGGGCTTGTGAAAATATTTTATTTTAGGCTATCCGGGCTTTCTATATTTTGCGAAAGTTTCTGTGGCTCGACGATCGAACTCGGGTCTCTTGTATTGAATTTCTTACCTTCGATCCGCAAACCGCACGAATATCGTGGCTTTTTAGTTTATTGCTGTAAATAAACAACAAGGATACTAAGATGGCGATGTCCTAAAAAATCGTGGCGATACGAAGTTCCAACATGTAAATGTCGGCGGTCAGCCCTATTACAATTAAGTATAGTATCAGCTATTTCCATTTGATAAGTAATCACATAATAATTTTATTTTAAGATAAAGAAAAGATAGCTTTCTAATGAATTATTATGACTTTGACAGTTGTGACATCAACGCGAGAGAAGCCGCTGGTAAAGGCTAGTTTATATTTTATAACAACTTATTAATAGTAAAATCTAATCACTTTAGACCAAATTTGGGGTTTTAATAAACCTGTGAATACATACCCTTTGTTATATGATTCGCAAAGTTGCAAGGGGAGGCTTGACTGTGGGACCCCTGTCAAGTTATTGACTATACGACGTCAATGGAAAAGGTAGTAAGCGAATTACGCCACATATCGTGCAAATTTATCTCTTAATGCAATTGAATTAGATGTTATTTTAATCTACGCAGGAAATACCTTTTCATACAGCTTTTAATAAAATATTATGTTATAAGTTCTTAATAGCTTCACACTTTAAATTGTATTTTTACAAGTAAACACAATTTGAACCCCTTCTGCGTTGCTCTTTGCTTCGAAGCTAAGGGTTGCAGGTTCGAATTTTTAATGGCTAGATTATTTGTACTCAAACCAACAACCTGTAAATACTAATTGTAGCGCAGTGGCCTTCTGTCAATTTTTATTTTATAGAGATCCTTACAACGCCACCTATCGGGCTTCTAAATTTGAATCTAAATCATTCAAGAATCCGCCTAAATACACGCGAAAATTTTCATGAAAATCGCTCTAACCATTTAGGAGAACTTCCGTCATGTCTGTGTTCATGAATTGTATATAAATGTTATTCGTCATCTGTCAGTAGCCAACGGCATTTCCATGCTATTTTCTCTTAGTAGCTTGTTATGTTCACGGGAAGAAAGGGGCTTTTTTATTCTTCAAAAAATGCATATTCATTGTCATATATTAAGCGGTAGCCCCACAGCACGCAGTCTCAGTGTCAAAGTCAACGATACATATCTAAACAATTTATTGTTACGAGCCTTCTTTATGGGAATCAAACTCGATTCTTCTGGTTCGAATCCAGTTCACCTAACACCTTTGTCTATTATAAACAACATAGTATTTATCAATAAACACATAAATGCGTAACGCATGATTATATTTCTAATTAAAATTCACATTGTCGAGGTAGGCCGAGACTAAGTTAAGAAGATGAGAGGGGAGGATCAAGTATACTCGGATACCTAGACGTGCGTGTATAAAGAAAATTATGAATTTGAAAGAAGCGAAAGAAGTATGTAAGGATCGTGACACTTGACAATCTGTTCTCTCTGGCTACCTGGTTAGGGATTGTGCATGAAGATAAGTAAATAAATTAACATTTTCGTACACTACACGTCACGAATAACTACGTGTTGAATTCGAAATGGATTGATAATGCCAATACAAAACTCATAGGGCCGTAATTTCAAAATCAACCGAAAATGGAAGGCATCCGAAACGTGACGCGCATCTCGAAAGGGAATCAAGTAATTGGTAATAGGGGCGGTGAGGGTCGAGACAGGCTGGACCACCCTCGCTCGTGCAATTTACATATCGAGCTAAATATGTGATAACGCTTTAGTACATGCACTGACTTGTTGAACTGTAGATTCATTATTACATAGGGGTTATTATATAATTACTAGCTGACCCTGCAAACGTTGTTTTGCCATAAAAATCATTAATATGGCTCTAAAAGATGGGGGTTGGTGATTCCACATTTAACCGAAGAAATTTTTTGGAAACAGATGGTGAGCATGATAACTTCTTTATGTCCAAGCTAACGATATACGTCAATCGTATATAAGTATATTTGAAAAAAAATCATTTGTACGAGCCAGTCACTAGAGGTTCGAGCTCGGGTCTCTTGACTCGAATTCCGATCAACCAACCACTCGGCTATCGTGACTATTAACACTATATAGAGTAAAATAAAATATTAAAAAATAGATTTATGTAGATACAGTAGAGAGACGTAAAGATACGAGAGACGAGAGAGAGTATCTATATAGTATACGGTGGTGGCCTATAAATTTACCTCATTCCTCTTCAAAGGGATTAGTAATATATGAGTCAATTTCACATCTGATTTCCCATGAGATCAAATGGTAAGTTCCCGAAAATTCAAAGGTTTCGTCCTGCGAAAACTATTATTTCGTGACCTTATAATTTCTTGACTAAATAGACCACCTAAAATTTCGCTGAGCGACTGATGCAGCGGAATCTAAAGTGTCAAGCGGTTGATATAGATCGCTATTGGGTTTGACTAATGTGACAATAATGACAAAATCTCTGTCACTTGACATTGACAGAATTCTAAAAAGAGGAGCCATAAAACTAAGACAGAAGAAGAAATCTCTGTCATCTGTACATATAAATAAAATTGGAGTGCCTGTTTGTAATATTGAAATAACCGTTTTTTACTACATGTATATGAATGTATACGGTATACACCAGAATCAAAATTTTTCACCACGTTTGTCTGTCCGTCTGTCCGTTCCGGATAATCTCTAAAACGGCTGGACCGATTTTAACAGGACAGCAGCATTTAACTAACAGTTAGTTATGTTATAAGGAGTAACATAGGCTACTTTTATTTTAGAAACATTATTAGTGTTCCGCGTTAAGTTTTAAACTGCGGCCGAAGCCGCGGGGGGCAGCTAGTATAAATTAAATAAACTAATTACATTAATTTCATTGGAGTGTACTACTTAAGAGACGATTTTCAGATATAAGCCAGTAGGAAGATTTATGTGGATTAAAATTAAACTTTTTCGTTACGTTATGTGTTATGTTGGTGCGTAACTTGTCTCGCGCAGACAGCACAGGGTACTCTCGGCTGCATGCTGAGACATGTTTATGTTTACATACGTATATAATACATTTTAATGAATATAAATTATATATTTATATACATATATCATGCATGCTTCCAGTAATATAGAAATGCGTTCCATTTCCATCATTTACCAATCTAAATATTTTATAATCATTCGTAAGGAACTCCAGTCGTGCGTCAGATCAGACACGCACAATTTTTTTATATAAACGACCTTCACGTACTTGGGATATTGTGATTGTATCTAGATTTGTTCTTGAAATCACTTCTAACCGTACACGGAGATTGTGTCAGGCAAGTGTAATTTACACGTACACGCTAAAAGCTAGAATTATCATGATACACGGTAAAATTACGTCAATATTAAATTATTTGGAGGGGTAAAATTGTCATTTTGTATCTTCACGTCATTCCTTTCAGGGGAAGACAGAGGTCAGGAAAATTAAATCCGACCGAAGACATTTTTGGCTGGTGAGTCAACGTGACAGGTAATGAGCCATCGTCATGCCTAAGCCAACGATATAAATCGTACATAAGCTTTGAAAAAATCCATAGGTACAAGCCTACCACATGGGGATCGAACTCGGGTCGCTTGACTCGAATTCCAAATATCCAACTATAGTGCTATAGTGGCTCCATTAACATCTAAAATCTTATAGATAAGACAAGTTAGAATCTTATTAGATCTGTCTATATGTTAGGTATAAAGGTGTAAGGATTAAAGTAATTCTCTTCTCTATCCTCTATGGCACTTTGGAAGCAAACGATCAAAGAATAATAAATTTTACAAAAATTTCCATTCGACATTGCCGAGCTCAAGTTTAACAACATTGGGGATCAAAATTATTGCGATCTTCATACATACATACATATTTTATAAAAGTTGTGGACTAATTTTCTATGATATAAATAGATAGGAACAACATCACACACATTGTTCCTATCCCAAACTAAGTAGCCCGGGTTCGTCCTCAGAGCCGAAACCATGAAAACCGACATGTCTGCCACTCGATCACGAAAGTCGTCAAACAAATACCCTTCCCACTTTTCTTCGACCTTACTTGTAAATGCCTCAAATGTACGAGACCTCTGTCAGATTTCACCATTCACCCCTGTTGGTGTCAGACAAAAAAGCATTCATATTTATGCCTCATATGAATATGACAATAGAGTATGACCCGGACCACATTCAAAATGATTAATAATAATTTTCGGCCTTAGAAACAAGGAGAGCGAAACCAATAAAACGACATTCGCATACCAAATCCGGTTCCCCCGATGTCCCTTCATCTACACCAAGGAGCGGACCTTCTGTAGTTCACGAAACAGATTCCCACAGGAGTTTCCTAATACACGCACGCATACATTCAAACGGGAGACAAATGCTCCTTATTCGAAATACCCGCCGAACCTGATCCCGCTGACAATTCCGGCCCCACGATCTTGTATAGACCGACCACGTCTGGTAGCCTAGAGATTTGCATTAGCCGAAAAAAAAACCATATCGATATTCAAAGTAAACAAAGCTAGTGGGAAAAAACTGCGTCGGTCAATCGATGGCGCGTAATAAATGTGTCTGTGATTGATTAACATAACTGGTTCGTCTAGTCTAGATGATGTCCTGATTCATCATCGCCGATACAATGGTAACATTTAAATCATGATTCTGTAGAGCGTTGGTAATCACTTCTATACATGACATCAAATCAAAGTCAGATACAAAATTGGGGATATAAATTTCATTTGTGAAAAGTCATTAATTTTTTAAATCTGTCACCGTTTTGTAATTACCTTCTTCTGATGGAGAAGATATCGACAAACGAAGCTCCGTAGGTGTACATTATAGGTGTTAATATTGTCATATATTAAGCTTTATTAAGGTAGCAAAGAATAGTTCCACAGAGAATCAAAGTATATTCCAAAGTGAAATGATAAAAGAGAAAGAAGACAAAAATATATAAAGATAACAGATAAGATTGCAGACCCCAGGTCCCTAATAAGCAGCTCCTGCTCACAACCATTAGGCAAGAGTAAAAAATTATAACTTCACTATTTTAGAATGTAGAAATACTAAATAAGCAATTGCATTGTACAACAATAAATTGCACATAGCAGGCGCATATTTTATATGTGGTATATGTAAATACTCTGCAGTAAATAACACATAAACACATTGTGAGTAAAACACAATGAAATTCTTTAGTTCCGGAAACAGAATCGGTTCATTCATTGCTGTATTAACTTTGAGAATTATACTTATTATGTATTTAACAACTTATTTTATTGTTTTCGAATTGATTTCTTAAACGGATTTTTAAGGAGCTTTAACTAGCTTAAATCACTGAAGCTTTAGCTACCTTCTTATTGTTGTTCTATGACTAATCTACGGGATAGTAATTTTAACTCAAATATGGTATTTGAGTGACACGAATCATAAACAGATGGAATGATATAATCCCCCATTAGACTTGAAACGCTTGCCACTTTACAAGACAACTTTTTAACTATTTGTCTGTTCTTGGAAAGTGCCACTCCAGTTTAATTTACATAGAATGCTGTACAATATACGTATACACTAAGAATTTTCTTTTATTCATTTTTCACTTCAAAATATTGCTTTATGGGTACCGTAACATTAACTTTACGGTCTACCGGAGGTACACAATCTTGGCTTTGTCAATGAAAAAAATATTAATAAATGTGTTAAAATTCCTTTTGTATTTAACAACAAAGTTTATTATGGCATCTTCTTTCATCTTTCATTCTCAAATAGATAGCTTCAACTATTTGTTAATAGTCACATAAATACCGATTGTGTTTCTTTAATATCATTCGCGTCAAATAAAATCAACATTAACAGACCAATTTTAATGTAAAAATTTCCGACCCTTACTTTAAGGTACTATATATTACCATCGATATATCATCACCATATCGATGGTACATTGCGCAACCCTAAATTTAGTGAATTGTTTCGTTAGAAGCAATTTTGAATGGAAGCGTGCCGGCACGGTGTCCTTGGACAAATCCCTATGCACATAAAAAGTTATTTGCTTGTCTAACTCGATGCGAGTGCGTCTTAAACGAGAATTAAATCGTATTGCAGCTGGCCAGCTACATTGAATTTTAGAAACGTGCTGTTTTATTGGTGGACTGTTATATTTTTTTTTAAATACCAAACACAAGCACTAGTTTTTTTTTTTTTAATTGTAATAATAAATTTTATTGTGGACTGTTAAATTTTTTTTCACATTCCAACACAAACACAAGTTCACTAGCTTTTTTTTTTAAATTGTAATAATTAAATAATAAGCATTTTTTTGTGTTTTCTATCTTGCCAGTATGATTGTTCATTATCTATCTCTCTCTCTCTAGAAACTTTTTTACTGCTAGCAATATCAGGACATCGGGTCACATATTTGTATCAATTATATTACTGTATATATAGTAGGTGCCGTAAGAGGCGACTAATGGAAAATTTTAAAAGGTTTTAAAACTGGAAATGATATACATTGAAAGACGGCGAGATGACAATCACGAAAAATATTAGATTAACATTGAGAAATAGTGGCTGTGACATGTATCTGGTACTGTGCTCGCCAATCCGCTTGTCAAGTTTGGTAATTATGATAAATCCTATTAATGAGAAATATTTATGATGGTTTGTCAAATTCAATTACAGGAAACAGGGCCTTTATTTCCGATATTAGAGTTACAAAACATTGTATAATTAGTTACGATACAGATTGCGAGGTCATCAGTTCTAGATTGTTCTAGCTGTGATTGCCCTCTAGTCAAGGCAGTTGCTCGCAACACAATTCACTCACAATTACCTCTAAAATTGTCAATAACTATTTTAAATGGTAGCCGTCCCCTCGGAGGAACGTTAAATAAAAATAATATTTCGAGGCCTTTAGAAGTGTTAAGACAAGGAGTCATGAGGTTCTCCTGCCCCAATCTCTGTCATATATTTGAGAGAAGGCATTTGCCTATCGGCGGGATTTCTTAGGCAGGTACTTCAGATCTAGATTGGAACGCATACGAAACAGTAATAAGTTGTTGCGATCTGGTTGTCTATATTTATAGCATCTGGAATAGGCATTGTATGTGATACAAGTTTTTACATCTGTTCGGAAATTTATTTTTTAACCGACTGCAAAAATGATAGAGGAATCCCTTTAAGTTCTTTTTGTCACATATTTAGTATCATGCAGGATTTTTTAATAATAGAAAAATTTTGAATATAGAAATAAAAGTTTCATTATAGAATAAATATACGTATGTAGTAACCACGGGTAATATTTGGCACTACAGTTGATGCTGTTATAAGAACTATTAGTGCCAAATAAAGTGAATAAATGTGGCCTTGTTGAACAAGCGCAAGGAATAAAAAACTTTTTTTACTACCTGTAAATAAGCGAATAAACGCTCCGAGACCAGCAAACGCCTTGTCTCATTTCCGCCCCTCGAGTCCACGTCGATATAATAATGTCTTAGGGGTGAAGGGGCTCCACTTAGGGAAGGTCAGTCCCGGCAATGCCTCTTTTAAGTCTTCTGTCTAGATTATCTGCGATCATATAATTCATATTACTGTATATACCATTTGTATATATTACTGAGGTTATTTATTTTAAGAAATATATTTTATAGATTATTTTAAAGTAACAAAATTATTTACAAAACTTATTATTAACTATTAAATTATTTACAGAACTTGAATTCTGATCATTCAAAACTCGGCTATTGCTGTTTTATAAAAAACAAGATATTAATTCAAAAAGAGACTAATCTTTCTTTAAATAGTAGCATCATTATAAAAAAGCTTATTAGGTTGACTTTGCGTAGTTTAACTTGACTCGATCAAGCTATCTATCTGCGAAATGCTATAAAATGTGATGGAGACAATAGAAAATCCTTAAAAATACAAATGGCTAACGACAGACGGCGGAATAGCCAAAATACAGCAGACCGGTGAAAGGTCTAAGGTACAAAGTGTCTGGTACTCCGATCGCCAATCCACTTCGGCGATTACGACAAACTCATCCGTATGACATAGGTCTATGTATATGAGAAAGGTAGTTATAGTAGCAAAACACAGTCTACTGTAGTTGTTATTTTCAGTATCGCGCGGCTGAACAAAGTGGGCTATCTTCTTGGAAATAAACGAGATCAGTTCTAGTGGTTTTGATTGAAACTGATTAAACTAGTTGGAACAAATCTGTATTAGCAGACAAAAAAACCTACGGAGTAACCTTTTAATTCTTCTAAGAATCTTTAAATTGATCAATAATTTAATATATAACCACAGTTAGTGGGGTTACGGCAAACTGGGAAGGTCTATATCCGGAATTGGATTATGTAGCTATCCATGTATGATTAAGTAAGATAAGATTTTATACAAACTTGCTTTTTATATGTTCATGCTATATCGGATTTCCAACATAGCTTAATGCCGAATTACTTCATTTGCTAGATCTGTGGCGTGTCGGTTATTTTTTATAATTTTTAGGTTAATTTAGTTTAATTTTATTTTGTGTCACTTTTTTCTTTATTATGTATGTTATTTTTGCTTATCATTGATAATGTTTTCATCAATTCATTCATAAAATGAAAAACTTAAAGACTTTTTACCCACCGAAGTCGCCCAGAAGAGACACCAAGAAGAACTTTTCACCGGAGCTAATTTGATGGTGCTAAGCCTATCGTGTCCAAATCAACTGTTCAATATTCTTACATAGATATATATTCACATACATAAATCATATAAACGTAAAGTGCAAACATTCTTTGTCACACGAATGTTTACCCCTAGCGGGATTTAAACCCGCCACCCTTAACCTTAGGGTCTCTACCAGCTAGGTTATCGGACCATCTCTTTATAAATCTTCGTCTATTATTTCGTCTTCTTTCCATACGACACACAATAACATCCCAAAATGGGAAACAATATAGAACAATACTGGCAATACGAATAGTAACGCAGATTTCAAAGTCAATTTCACATGATTACACTTTCGAATAGGTTTATCTCGACCGTCCATCTCGGGAACTCACGCTCTAATAACTTTGAACTCTAAATCCACGTAGCAGTTTGTTTTTTAGCGCAATCACGGGCCACGTCCGGAACCACACCGCTGCATTATAATTAATGGTTATGATGTGTCAAAAACACGATTCATCATGTATGACCCACTGACCCAAATCGGGGTTTAATGAATGCGTTTTAGATGGTTGAAGCTATTGTTTAGTTTGTATTTTTAGCCGATTGGCAAGGATGGGTTATTATCATTTATGGTTGAACGTTCTTCTAAAAAAAACTATCTTCACGTCATACTGGGGTAGACCGAGGTCTTGACAATTAAATCCTTTCGACCAATCTTTAACGGAGTGCATTTTTGGGACGACGTGACTGGTGGAGAGCCTAGTCGTCTTTATTTCCAAGCCAAAGATATAAATCATACATGAATTTAAAAAAAACCATTGTCAAGCCTCCCATCTGAGGTTCGAATACGTATCTTTCGACTCGCATTTCGATTAACAAACCACTCGGCTATTGTGACTTTTCTTTGGTATATTTATTTACATACCATGTTCTTCATCATCACAAAAGTCTGTGGAAGGCTCCTACAGGAAATAGTCCTTTCCCATAGGGCAAGGTTATGGCAAACCCTTCCTTACAATAGGTAACAGACAACTTGCAATTTAGACGCTGCTGCCCGTTACTAATCTGCTGACTATGTTATGTGTTATTTTGTGATCCCCTGTGAAATCATATTTTAGCTGTAAGTGTTTGATTCTATAATTTATGCATGTTTTATGAGACTTATATTGCATGTTTAACACTCATGTGTCAGTCTGCAGCATTATGTAATAAAGTTGACTGCGAGCGCATCCGTGAGCCGAATGTAAATCGTTTTTGAATACAGTATCCAATTCTCGAGCTGTCGCTAGAGATTAATGGATAAAATCTTCCGAACTTGGCCGAGTTTTGCTATATCGCCGCGTCCGCAGGCGTGTTTGCAAATAAGCGAGACCGTTCGCGCGCCTCGATTCGTCATACGCAATGTATGTATTTTTTTATCGCCTTTTTTCATCAGCGCGAACTGACCAGACAAATCGGTACCGACAACATCTATTCGCCATCGCCGTATTAAATCTGCATTTTTTATCAGCAATTCATTTATAACTCTGCGATTAATGTCTTTTTTTTTGCATTTATTATTTAATTATTTTTACTTTATTACGAATTTGCGTACAGCCTTAGTCTAATTCTCACTGGTGCTTAGATCCTCACCAACTTGGTTACCTGGAAGAGATCGCTCATTAACTATAAGGCCGCCAATTGTTACACTAACTAATTTTATCCTTTTAATTCTGTCTGTACAATAAAATGTATTTCATTTTGTTCCTTCATTATTTTATAATTTATACAATTCACTAGTTGTTTTAAACATCGATAGACTTAGCGGTATTATATGAAATAATTCGCGCGAATCAGGGGCGGGGAAGCAGTTTGTCTGGTCCAGGCATAATTGTATGGCCCACATTTTCTAACGAGGTTTTTTAGTCTACAACTCGATTTCGATATAGCGATCATTCATAAATAGTTATGTACATACAGTGTTAGGTTGTCTGTGGTTCAGTTTCGTTTGGAATTTCAATAAATACTTAGACAGGGAAAACATCGCATACATTGCTCTGATCCCATTTATATATGCCGTACTGCTGTAGACATAAATTGTCTAAACCTCTGTCTATTACAGTTTTGGAGCTTATTTGGAGCGCTACGAGACCGGATACTTGATTTTAATGGAAAAACCTCAATCTCCGTCATACATACAAAAGCGAAACTTTATTATTTTAAATACTGCAGTCTACCTTAGTAACAAATATACAATACCATAGATTTCAATCGTTCTTTAGCTAGTAAGTGGCAATGTTTGATAAAATTTAACGACATTAATCGAATATGCAGTACCTGCTAATCATATCATATATCATCTTTCAATCTTTAGAAGCCTTAGCGAATAAATATGTATGAAACGGAATGAAAATCGAGAAAAGTAATAGTGATGATTAAATAGAACATTCCTTAGTAGTGGATATAGTTTATCTATTGTATCTGATTATTGGACGAGAATGTACATCGCTGTTTCTTCTTGACTATTTTGTATTTGTTATTATGGCGATTAATAGGTGTTTTTCAAAACAGGAACCTTTGTTATATGTTGGAAGAAGCCTGTATCAAATAGAAGCCTTAGCTTAGAAGTACTTAGTAGCAGTAATAGTAGAAAAACGAAGTTTAAGTACTTTGGTATTATTATTGTAAAGTTACGAAATTTAACATTGTTATTGTTATTATCGTTCCTGTGTTTCCGCCTGCGTCTTTGCCCGCATGACCCTCTGTTAATAGCAGAAGCCTAATTATTAACTCCCATATTTACAATCTCAAAAATGACGCAAATATCTTCGATGGAAGGTGGGTCGAAGGGGCTTAATTGTCTAGACTAGACCTCTGTCTACCGCAGTATTGGGAATTGCGTGACGATATTTATTTATTCAAAAATGACGATGTTAGATGAATAATGTCTATTTTGGAGAGGATTCGCGTAAAAGCCGTTCTTAGTAAGGGTCTACATCACGAAATAGTAGCTAAGCTAAATTTCAAGTCCATTGTGTGTAAAGTTTGTATGAGTGTACGTTCACGGGTTTAGGTTTCAGACCTCCGTGGACGAGGGGACTTGTATGGTGGTTTTCATATCATCAGCTCTGAAGTCTCGGGTTCAATACCTAGACGAATCAATGTAAAAAAATAATTCTCTGTATTGTTTCGGGCCTGTGTGTTTCTGATTCCATAACACAAGTGCAATATATGTGATGTTGTAACTATGTGTTTGTTTATCATAGAGTAGGTAAAGTCACGATAGCCGAATGGTTGGTTTGTCGGAATTTCGAGTCAAGAGACCCGAGTTCGATCCCCAGGTGGCAGGCTCGTACCAATGGGTTTTTAAAAAATTTATGTACGAATCATATCGTTGGCTTGGACGTAAAGACGGCGCCCCGAAAATATCATCGGTGGAAGGTTGGTCGAAGGGACTTAATTGTCTAGACTAGACGTAGATGGGTAGACCCCTGTATTAGGATTTGCGTGAAGATATTAATATTTATAGAGTAGTTAACAGTTGTATTGGTCAGCATCGGCGCATAACCGGGCGCGCGGGCGGCCGTGCCAAGGATCGCGCTAAAATGCGCGCGCCTTGGGGCCCCTGACCTTGAAGCGCACGCGTTAGCCCCCCCGCGCCCCGCACCATGCTGCTTCGATTTTCAACCGACAAACTATTGCCGAAAGGACTTTGGCCCTTCGAACTACGCACTTCGCTATTTGTAACTGTTTGATACGTAAATTTTACTACTGTGTGTGGAAATAACACTGTTATTTTGTTTGATTTTTACTAAGATCAATAGTTTTTGGTTGATTTCAAGTCGATTAGATTGTCAACTATTATAAATGTGAAAGTTTGGATGTTTGGCGATAGGCTCAGCATCTGTCGCGTTGTACCAAATTGTCATCGGTGAAAGTAGTTCGGAAGGATTTAATTGTCTAGATGACTATCTATATTAACTGCCGATCCCAGGATTGAGAATATGCATGAAAAAATCTATTTTTTTTTAAATAATATAATAGATCGGGTCAACATATGGGATAATATATGTGATATTGCTTCGATCCCAATGTAAGAAGCTAAAGCACTTGAGGTATGGAAATCGGAAACAACGAAGGCACCACAAACACCCAGACCCGTAAAAAGTGGTTGTTCTACATTTACCCGTCCGGGAAACGAACCCAGGACCCTCGAGATGGTGACACCTTGAAAACCGGTGTTTAAGCCACTCTTCCACGGAGGTCGTCAACTCGTACCTATTTATTTAATGTTTCAATGTTTATCACTTAATAAAATGTATTTATGTATTTAGATTAAATTTGCTCAACAATAATTTTCAACGAGTATTACGATATTGGAAACTCTTTATTGAGGAAAACTCACGGCTCCTGTGGGAGAACTTTGAGGCATATTACTAAACGGACTTTGATTTATAGTTTGGAGAAGGTCGGAAAGTTAAATGATCCGGTGGGAATTTCGCAAAGCCGCGGGCAGCTATAGCTATATTTCGCACACCCTATACTTGAGAAACACTGGGCTAGAGAGAAAAATCTGTAAAATATAGGCACTACATCACTAGTGCCTATATTTTACAGATTTTTCACATTCAGATAAAAATCATTTTAAGCGATAGTGGCTTTCATGTGCATCAAGCATGACGGATTTTTTTGTGATCCTCAAATTTTTTTTATAAAAATTATTGAGCAAAATTGTAATGCTATGCATTTACGTCATGTATAAACAGCTTACGGATCCCAATTAGGAATAGAAAGAAAGAAAGAGATTGTTTTCATTGTATTGTATTAGTTGCATAAAGATAAAATACATTAAAATTTAAAATATCAATAGTAAACAAAAAATGTACGTAGAGAGCATGGAACATGAAATTCACTTCTAGTTTACGTAATAAAAAAATATCAAAAAAGGTAATTTAATTCAAATATTTATAGATATCTATCCACAAAGAAACTAACTTTATTGTGACAGAATTTTAGTAGGAGACAACATACACTTTAAAACATCAGAAGAAAATAAACAAAGATAAATTCAGATGTTCTGAATTAGAGTTACTTCGATTCAGATATTCTACTCTATTAGGTGAAATGGCTTACTGTAATACAATGGAATAGACAGGACTCTATACAACTAAGTCTTAACGTGTCATCACAACAATGGTTATCAATTGACTTTTAATGATCATTATATAAGATTATAAAGTAATAAAATGATGTTAATCCCATAATAGATGTTATAGGGGATAAAGAAGCAATATAATATGAAGGTACACCTATCAAATAAAATATACATAAATATATACATAGATAACTCGTACATTGTTCCGATCCTAAAGTTAAAACACGCACATTATAGAATCTGAAACAACAAGGGTATCACAAACACCGAGAAAAAGTTGAAAATGAGATTTTCTACATTCATCCGTCCGAGAATCATACCCGGGACCTCAGAGCTGACGCTAAAAAAGCCGGTACGCCAGTCATCCACGGATATCGTCAAAATGTCATTAATAATGACACCGAAGCAGCATTTGAATGCAATATCAAATCGAATGCCTTATATTTCGTAAATATTTATATGTATAATTTGGCAGCATGCCAAACCTTGAGGAAGGGCCAAAAGCTATTAATTATGCTCTTGCAGAATGATTTCTATGGCCGCAGTAGTAATGGCTGAAGATAGAATCTATCTTATATAGAATACTGGCAATGCCAAATAACACGACCAGCCAGATACCAAAGAAAAAGTGATAGATAAAAAATGACAATCGATGGATCGATTGATATTATTCAAACATTCAGGTAAATGTTGCCTGTGCCTTAACAGACATAAATAAATAAAGAAGTTTAAAAATGGTTATTGTAACACTCTCAAACACATTAATGACAGTAGCACCTAAGCATGAGTTGGTCGCTCCCATGCTATATCTATTTATATCATATTAAATTTTGAACAAAATACAATAAGAGGATCCTTACGGAGTTTCTTTCGCCTGTTTCTTCTCCTATAGAGAACCTCATTATGAAACATCTAATAAAGATATGATTAAAATTATAAATGATTTGATTTGATTTGTGTGTATGCAACTTGTCACAGGTCGGATGAAAGGATCACTCAAAAAATACCCATACTTCACTACCATAGTGAAGTATGGGTATCTTTTGATTGGGTCAAATTATTCTACAAGAGTGGGCTGCAGTCCCAGGTTTGAAGAAGTTTAGACGGGTATGTAGTCACGATAGCCGAGTGGTTGGGTGGTCGGAATTTCGAGTCAATAGACCCGAGTTCGATCCCCAGTTGGTAGGCTCGTACCAATGGGTTTTTCAAAAACTTATGTACGAATATCGTTGGCTTGGACATAAAGGCGGCGACGGGCTCACCACCTGTCACGTTGTCCCGAAAATATCTTCGATGAAAGGTGGGTCGAAGGGACTTAATTGTCTAGACTCGGCCTCTGTCTACCCCTGTATTGGGAATTGCGTGAAGATATTTATTTATTTATTTATGTATCACGTTATCTTTCGATAGGTATTACCATTTTTAATACTTTTCCTTTAGTCGCCTCTTACGACACCTACGGGCAGAAGGCATGCCCATTGCTTACGCCAACAACACGGCACACATTATAAGTTTACTTTGCAGTATTTCTTCTTGAAAGCCATTTTTTCAAAGCTTATAAAATTAGAGACAACTATACACCGGAAACAAATCTGTGTGTTGTCGGCGTCAGACTACACCACCCTCTTTCTTCCCGTGGATGTCGAAAGAAGTGACTAACGGAAAAGCCATCAACACATAATGATGTATTATGTTTAATAATGTATTATAGGCAGTGAAAAATCGGCATAGTTTGATAGCTACCGAAAAACACAACGCAAAAATTAAGCGACGACGCACACACATAAAATTTAACGCTCTCAGTGAACTCAATGTAGAAAAACCACTTTTTCCAAACTTTCTCACGTCTGGGTGTTTATGGTGCCTTCGTTGTTTCCGATTCCTATACCTTAAGTGCTACTAAATTAAGTGTAAGTATAACTCACATTAGAAACGTAACAATAGAAGAAAGAAAGAGAAATTCATTGCACACACACCGTGACCAAACAGTTTGAACATCCTGAGCGTGTATATTTTACAAAAATCAACAAAAATAAAAATAAGAGACACAACAATATATGTAATAAACAATATGTGATGTCCCTATCTTTATATATATCTAGACATATATCTAATCAAGTCACGATAGCCGAGTGGTTGGGTGGTCGGAATTTCGAGTCAATAGACCCGAGTTCGATCCCCAGTTGGCAGGCTCGTACCAATGGGTTTTTCAAAAACTTATGTACGAATATCGTTGGCTTGGACATAAAGGCGGCGACGGGCTCACCACCTGTCACGTTGTCCCGAAAATATCTTCGGTGAAAGGTGGGTCGAAGGGACTTAATTGTCTAGACTCGGCCTCTGTCTACCCCTGTATTGGGAATTGCGTGAAGATATTTTTTTTTTATATATATCTTAAATTAAGTATATCGGTGACGGGCAGCAGCGTCTAAAGAGAGAAATAGTAAGTAAGCATTGGGTAATTGAGGCAAACTGACGCAAATCCTCCTTATGAGAGAGGTCCATATCCAACAGTGGACTTTTACAGCCTGCTATATACGTACGTATATATCTATATAAACCGAAATATGTAACTCCTAGTATAGCGGGTTTATTTCAATGGCTTATCGTGGCAGTGATCTAGGCAAAGACGTTGAACTCACGTAGGCGCGTAACGCAAACATTAATTTGTTTCGAACGATTTCAAATCGCAAAATTGTTTTTGAAAACCACTTTTTCTACATCGTCTCGGATCTGGGTGTTTTAGGTACTTACGTTGTTACCGATTCTTACGTACAAAGATATATGGATAGGGACAACGTCACATACATTGCTCTGATCTCAAACTAAGCAGCTTAAGCACTAGTGTTATGGAATCAGAAACAACCAAGGTACTACTACCTACACCCAGACCTGAAAAATTTTAAAAACTGTTTTCTACTTTCACCCGATCGGGAATCGAACCCGGGACCTCGGAGATGGCGACACCATGAAAACCGATGTTAACGACACTCGTCCCCGGGGGCCGTCAAGATTCCATAACACGCATGCTTTAGCTACATACTTCGGTAACGGAGAAACGTTTGTGTAGTTGTCTCTATCTATTTTTTTTATTTATTTATTATTTCTAGTCACGATAGCCATGTGGTTAGATGGCCGGAATTTCGAGTAGAGAGACCCGAGTTCGATCCCCAGGTGGCAGGCTCGTGCCTCATGTGGCAGGATCGCCAATTTTCCAACGGGATCACCAATAGGTTTTTCAAAAACTTATGTACGAAATATGTCTTTAGCTTGGACATAAAGACGGCGATAGGCTCACCACCTGTCACGTTGTCCCGAAAATAACTCCGGTGGAAGGTGGGTCAAAAAGGACTTAATTGTATTGTAGACCTGTATTGGGAATTGCGTGAAGATATTTTATTTTTATTTATTATTTCTATCCTACTTTGCACTTTAAATTGTATTTAAAATTCGAAACGGACGCCACTATTTAGCTCAAGGTATTCCTCGTGAGAAAACTGTTTAAGCCTCGAGACTGAACACGATTTTATCAAACATTAGAAAATAACGCTAAAAAGGCAACGCTTTGTTGAATATTTATTACGTCTCAAGTCAACCGTAAGAATAGATAACACACACTTTTGTTCATTAACTGCTATATCACTTGTGCTTACTACATCTGTGAACGAGATAGCAGGTTGTAAAAGTTTATGTAACGCTCTTAGAATACTTTACAACAAATATAAACCTAAATACTGTAAATACTCCAGCGATCCGCCCCGGCTTCGCATGAGCAGACTACCACAACTTTGTACAACCCGTAAAATCCATATACATTCCATACATAACGGCCTGAAAAGATAATTGTATTTATACATAGTATTTTAACACATTTGTATGTATATATCTACATGTACCTTAATGTTATCGGAGTAAAAAACCAAATAAAAAAAATATTTATACACAATACTAACTGATCTAATAATAAATGCAAGATTCTATCATTTGTCTATATGCAATATTCAATGAAATATGTACATACATTAATAGCGACTAGAAAAGACAAATATATTGGCGATCATAGTACTATACACTTCATGCCTAAGACACTGCTGATTTTTGACTGGTTTATTGAATTGTTGTCTCGTATTATTCGAGATAATTATCCCACCATTAACCAGCCATTTGCATTTTCAAGAATTGAAAGAGTTGTCTGTAATGACAACCACGGCCTAAAAGTTGGTATATTCTTACGCTGAAACCTCGACATTACCAATTATCAAATAAGCAAAGCTTTGTATAAAAAGATTTAATGTCTAAAGCTCCTCTATGAAAAGTGGCCAAATATTCTATCAACATTTAATTCATACTCTGAGGAGCAAACTTTTGAAACATACGTGTATTTCTTTCGTACCAGAAGCGTGTCATACGTATGTTATACACACATAAAATAAAAAATATTTATACACAATACTAACTGATCTAATAATAAATGCAAGATTCTATCATTTGTCTATATGCAATATTCAATGAAATATGTACATACATTAATAGCGACTAGAAAAGACAAATATATTGGCGATCATAGTACTATACACTTCATGCCTAAGACACTGCTGATTTTTGACTGGTTTATTGAATTGTTGTCTCGTATTATTCGAGATAATTATCCCACCATTAACCAGCCATTTGCATTTTCAAGAATTGAAAGAGTTGTCTGTAATGACAACCACGGCCTAAAAGTTGGTATATTCTTACGCTGAAACCTCGACATTACCAATTATCAAATAAGCAAAGCTTTGTATAAAAAGATTTAATGTCTAAAGCTCCTCTATGAAAAGTGGCCAAATATTCTATCAACATTTAATTCATACTCTGAGGAGCAAACTTTTGAAACATACGTGTATTTCTTTCGTACCAGAAGCGTGTCATACGTATGTTATACACACATAAAATAAAAATATACACATTTATTATTGAAGCATGTCATGCTGAACTACTTTGTTATTAATTTAGTAAAATAATAAAGGAATAAAACTCTTCAGTAATCAAAATCTAAAACGAAGTAAACAAGGAAAATTGTGACAATAATTCATCCAGTTTTTCGCAAACGAGGTCGAATAAAAGAAAGAATAACAAGAATCCCAGTAAAACAGGAAGAGTTTGTGTAACGGTACAAAGATAGAAGAAATTATTGCCGACGAGGTTGATTACTGCAACAAAACCGTAGCCGGTTTTGTTTTGTAGATGTTTAAGACTACACCTCCTACACTATTGTTAGACAGCTATCATCACGCTTAGTCCCTGGCGGTGTAGCCAGAGAGATCAAATCGCCAAGTGTCATGATCCTTACAAACCTCTTTCCCTTCTTTCAAATTTATCATTTTTTTCATGCACACACGTCAAGGTATCCGAATACTCTTGGAACCCCTCTTCGTACAATACAATTTAGAAAAACCTTGAAAACAATTTCCGAAATCTTCGAGGTTCTTGTGATTTGTTGCTTATGGTGAATGAGTTTTCTAGAAACTGACGAATGGGATCACATAATTCTTATATAATGTTAAGCTTTTATTAAAAAAAATTGTTCATGAACTCTTGCCCCTCTGTCCTTCGAGCAATTTGCTCACATGGTAAAAGCATAAAAAAATTAATAAAATAACGACGTTCACATAAAATGGCTAATCAGCTAAAGCTAGCTGTATGGACCATCGTAACAATTCATCTCCCATAAATGTTAACCCTCGGATGATGCCGCGGGTCTAGGATCGAGTCCTTTACTTCCTGGAGTAATTTCACGTCCAAGTCTATCACTATCCAATTAATTGAGTCGTAATGATTATTCATAAATGCTTAACGGATTCCCTTCGCAAAATTTCGTGTAGCAGCTGTCCTTGTTTCCGTCCGTGTTAATTATTTCGAGTCTCCCGACGTTTTACTAATAGGAATGAAAGCCTTGGAAACGTTCCACGAAATAACAGCAATTTGAAATTTTCCATTGGAGCTCCTGAATATAGGAATGTTAACGACAAAGAAATTCAAATAAATTGCGATGTTCTTAGAATTGATGCTAATAGAGAATATTGTCTCTACAAATCTACATTATAAAGAGAGAATATTTGTTTATCATCGGAAAGGAAATATAATTGTTAAAACTAGTACTTTACTTTCTAACCTAGGCTTCTCCAATAAGGAAGATTTGCCATAATAAATAAATGTATAAATACATATATAGATAGGGACAACATCAAATACATTGCTCCGATCCCAAAGTAATCTAAAAGTAAGACGCTAAAGCACTTGTGGTATGGGAATCGGAAACAACGAAGGCACCACAAACACCCTGATCCGAGAAAATGTAGAAAAAGTAGTTTATGTACATTGACCCGACCGGGAATCGAACCCGGGACCCCGAGATGGCGACAACTTGAAAACCGATGTTTACGCCACGCGTCCACGTCGTCACTTGCACTTTCCAAGCGTATTAACCAGATTCTATAAAATTTTATCAAGATCCCCTATGTAATAACCGTCATAACGCTACAAACATATAAAATGACAGATTTATATTCGTATAATATTAGTACAGTGTATTGATTCTTAATCAGTTGTTAAGATACTGTCCGGATAAGATTTGGATCCTGGCGAACCTACTACAACCGACAAAATTGAATCCCGCAACATGTCGCGTACAGAAATACTCGTAGATTGTGAATATATATTGGAGGAGACACAAAGCGTTCCATACGCGAAGCCCTTCTCTGCGCGAAACAGTGTTTTTTAATATCGATAAGAGACTAAATATATTAGAAAAAAATATCTTCACGCCATTCCCAATAAAGAGACAGAGGTCTAGACAATTAAGTCCTTCCGACCTACCTTCCATCGAAGAAATTTTTGAGATTCCGTGACGGGGTGCGCCAGTCGGCATCTTAATGTCCAAACCAACGATGTACATCGTACATTTGTTGGTACGAGCTTACCATCTGGTGATGATACCGATTCGAATTACGATCACCCAACCACTCGGCTATCGTGACTTATAAAATATCAGACTTAAATTAATAGAACTTTGATTGGCAGCAGCGTCTAAGGTGCAAGATGTCTAGTGCCGCAATCCAATTCCAAAGTGCCAATACGCGCGCCAAGCGTGAACGTTGTGGCTTGGCCTACCTCGGTAGCTAAAAGCATCACCGTGGCAGCACCACTGGAATTCTGGGGGTACCCGGAATGGGCAGTCAAGCAAAGACCGGGAGCATGGTTGCTTTCCGAACGGAAATCCCGTGAACTCTCTCCAACGCTGGTGGTGAAATACCCAAGACAGCTCTCAAAAAACAGGAATTATTCCAATTTACTTGATCATTGTTATATTATGGTCAAATTACATGAAATCCTTATAAATTGCAGCCTATACGTCTAATATATAAACTATATGTAAGCAAAATTTTATCAAAACCTGTGTAGCAGTTTTTGCGTGAAAGAGTAACGAACATCCACACAACCTCATAAACTTTCGCCATTTATAATATTAAGTAGGATAATTAGTCTTCAGTTATTACTTATAAATATTAATATCGCGAAATAATTTTTCCAGCACAACCATACAAACGTAATAAAATACTATTATACAAATCGTAGAGAATGGAATTATAAACAGTATTTATTAATTAATAATTTAGTAAAGGCGGGAAGCCATAAGAAATACATTCTACTCATTACGCATCAGCTAATACTGATTTAGAACATCCATTGTTATAGCTTCATATAGTATATATGAAGCTATAACAATGGATGACTGGTATAATAACTGGTACATAATTTATAGTTAATTGGGTTAAATCTTATTATATGACGTAGTTTTACATTGTTATACTGTCTAACATTTCATGCGTGATCATAAAGTTGTGGTTGACATGTGGTTAAGGCGCATGCTTTATACTCGAGTGACCCAGCTTCAATCCGCCGGCCAGAACCACTAAAATTGATAGCAGCCAATCGTTAGCTTAAATATCTAGCCTTATAAAGCTATTGCGATACCCACGTGAATATAAGAGGTGATATTCTAGTCCCGATACCACCATAATATCTTCACGCCATTTCACCGAAGGCTATTTGGGGAAAACGTGAAAGATGTCTATCGCCGTCTTAGTGTTCAAGATAACGGTACAAAACACTTACAAACATAAATATCTAGATAGATAAATATTCATGTATGTATTTTAACATCAAGGACTCGAAACCGCAACCCACAGGTTCGATGGCAGGGTCCCTGCGACTAAGCTGTCGAGTCGTCATAAAATATCTAAGTTACGACGCCACGATTTTGAAGCCAATAAAGCTAACATTACGTGTTAATAGGTCACGATAGCCGAGCGACTGTTTGATCGAAATTCGAGTAAAGACATCCGAGTTCGATCCTAAGGCGGTACACTGGTAGCAATGGTTTGGTTTCAAACTTACGTACGATTGATATCGTTGGCTTAGACATGAAGACGGCGACGGTCTTACCACCGGTCATGTTGTTTCAAAAAATATATTCGGTGAAAGTTGGTTTAAAACGACTTAATTTTCTAGATCTGTATCTACCTCAGTATTGGGTAAGGCGTGAAGATATTTTTTTCTTCAATAGGTCACTATATTAAACAAGAGTACGACTGGACAGAGCTTGTACTTGGTACAAGTTTAAATAAAATACCGATATCAAATTGTTGCTACGGCGTAGAACAATGAATAGTTGTTCATTGTGTAAAGAATGGAGTAACGAGATATCCCATACGTTACTACAATTATTAATACTAGGCTCAGCTTGCGACTTTGTCCGTAACTCAATCATTTAAATTGCATATTATACTGCCAAAGAATAGCGTTTGATAAGTTAAGTCAAAGTCAAAAGTTCTTTATTCAATAGAGGCTTTTGTAAAGCTCTTACAATAGTTATTAGAGGTTAAGATTTTTTCAATGTTTAATTAATTGTTTTTATTCACGTTTTTATAAAATACGAGAATATAAGCACTTGTTAGCATAAATATTTTTACATTCCTTCATGCAAGGAAGGTGGCCTGTTAAAATCCACTGCAGGACATAAGTGACATAATCGTCACGTTTGGCAATCGCAGTACCATACATCTTGTAACTTCGACGCTGCTGAATTTTTGAGATGGATATTATACATCTGTCCGTATCCTATTGATTTTTTTAAGTTTTTCTCTTAGGCTCAACTAACCACGCTCAAAGGAAACAAATAACTATTTCTTAACCATAAAGTTAACTGCAGGTCACAATGGTTTAACTTATTATCTGTAGTTAACTTATGACCATGATTTCCTTATTTTTTTTTAATAATTTGACACTTTTTTAAATATATCTTCACGCCATTCTCAATACAGGGGTAGACAAAGTTCTAGACAATTAAGTCCTTTGAACCCACCTTCCAACGATAACATCTTTGGAACAACGTGATAGGTGGTGAGCTTGTCACCATCTTTATGTCCAAACCAACGACAGAAATCATACGTAAATTTTGAAAAAACCCATATTTACGAGCCTTGGGGATCGAACTCGGTTCTCCGGACTCACATTCCAAGCACCTTACTTTCAAAAACCTTGGAATACAAGTCCACGTTAGTTTCCGAGATAATAATGAAATTATAACTTTATATAAAAGTATACAAACTAAGCACGTTTCTATACATGAGATAACTTTTGCCTTAAGAAGTCACGATAGCCGAGTCGGAATTTCGAGTCAAGAGACCCGAGTTCGATCCCCAAGTGTCAGGCTCGTACCAATAGGTTTTTCAAACAAATGTACGAATTATATCTTTAGCTTATGTCCAACATAAAGACGGCGACGGGCTCACCACCTGTCACGTTGTCCCGAAAATATCTTCGGTGGAAGGTGGGTCAAAGGGACTTAATTTTCGAGACTAGACCTCTGTCTACCCCTATATTGGGAATTGCGTGAAGATATTTTTTTGATAACTTTTGCGTATAAAGGTTAACTGATCACATATTATAAATAAAGAGCCCTGGGGTCTAACCACCAGGAAAGCAAGCACCTCCCCTACACCTATTGCCTAAATGTATTTTTATATAGAAATGAAACTTTAACGACATATGATCAATCCGAAATGAAATATGTATTCATTTTGATAAAAAGTAAAACTTTAAAAAAATACATCAAAACACACAGGCCAACCTTCTTGTATATAGTCAGACGGATACATTAAACCTTGTTGAATAACACTGACTTGACCTTAGATCCGTGATTTGAATGTCAAGGTAGGCATAATAGGAGTTCGTATGGCAAGGCCCTCACGTGTAGCGGGGAGTCATGGCCCCCATTGATGTCACTGTAACTAAACTAGTTCATTCTAGCGTACTGTCGTAATCTTTTATAAGTGCTGTAAAAATTTATTTTCATTACAGCCACGATAACAATATTGTTGGGTGATCGCTATTGGATTCGGAAGTTTTTTTTTTTTTATAGAAAAGGCAGGCAAACGAGCAGTTGGCTCACATGATGGTAAGTGATTACCGCCGCCCATGAACACCCGCAATACAAGAGGCCATAGCAGATATGTTGTCGGCCTTTGAGTGAAAATTGGAAGAGGGGGTGTGTGGGCCTCCGGTTACCTGCACTTACCAGACGAAACCCAGGAGTTTGTTAGACTTCTATTTCACGCCGGTATTCTGTGAGTGGTACTTGCCCGGTCGAGCCGGCCCATTCATGCAGCAACGAAAGCTGATGCGTGGCTCTACCACTGATAAAAGTGTCAAGTTCGATCTCCAAAAGGAAGGCTGTAGGTACGATTTGTACCGAGTTCGATTCCCGGAGGAAGGTACGTTCGATTATTATTGGACACTAAAACGAAGACAGACAGACCACCTGTCATATTATCTTAAAAAATGGTCCAGTGTAATGTGACTTAACAATTAAATAATTAAAAACGGTTGAAATTCACGTCTAAATAAGCGGTGTAGGTACCGTCTAGTTTTGGTGGAACGAGTTCGCGGTCGCGCCCCGTCTCGCAGTAATTTAGCCACGTGTGTTTAGCCGTTTTTAATTATTTAATCAGTAATGTCTCACTTAAGTTTTATTGAGTTAAAAAGATAATTAAAGTATTGCAACATTCGTGAGGATGAAATAAAAAAATGGTCAATTATAAGCCGGTAAGTACGGCCTAGTACCATGCATCTCTTGATTTAACAAACAAATGTAATCTATCGTGATACCAAATACATAACAGCGTACCTACGAAGTTTCTTTCGCCTGTTTTTTCGCCGTTAGAAGAACCTCATTACGAAACGTTGGTAGATTAAAAAAAAGGCGATCGATAACTGTAATGTTGTCACTTATATCGATAAATAAAAGTTTTCTTTTCGATGGATGCAACGGGCACCCACAAAAGCTGACTTTTATATAAGGCAAATTGTTTGGGTAAAGATATATGAGATTTGTTTAAAAAACGGCGAAGAGCTCACCACCTGTCACGTTGTCCCAAAATATCTTTGGTGGAAGGTTGGTCGAAAGACTTAATTGTCTAGACTAGACCTCTGTCTACCCCTGTCTTGGAAATGGCGAGAAGATATTTATTTATTTATTTAATAATGCGAACAATACGTGGATCAGCGGTCACCAGCGGACACTTTGCTGACTAACAAAGTTCTTTAAAGTCTTAATAAAAGAAGTAAAAAAAATTTTTAGCTACTTGCTAGCGCAAGGAATCCTAATTACTGCTCTGGGAATTAGGTTTCCTAACGGTATCTAGTTAATAAATTTGCATACCTATTTAAAAACAACTTAAGTGTACAATTATACGTTTACTCTGATCTTTGCAGTAATGTAAACGCTTTCAAAACTTGCATGAACTTGCGCAATTATTTCTAAACTTTTGAAAGTTTGTTTTTTAAATATAAAGGGGCCTATTAGGTACTGGCTGCCTTTTCTCTAGGCTCTTAAATATCGTAAGCGAAGCCGTCTATTGTGAATTAATAAAGGAAGCTTTGCAACTTTCTGCTTTACAGCGAATAAAGGGCTTATTTTAAACGGTGTAAAAGTTAAGCCGGAGTTTTGGAGAGTTCTACGAAGTGAAATCTTTTCCCCGACGGTCCGAAAAATTATCAAAGGAATAATTAAGGAAATTGAAAATGAATGTTAGTACAATAGTTATTATGATCTATATTTCAATGGTTTATATGTAACACGAGGCATTAGAGTGGTAACATATGGTCAATTTATGTATGTAACACAGTCCATGTTACAGTTAAAATTATAATTTTTTCTTCAAAAGGTACACAAAATATCTTTCTTAGCTGAACTTTTAATTTATTAAAATAATTTACATATTGTAATAAGCACTACTTACTGATTATTACAAAAAATATTTTTATTAGAAAGCTCTCTCTTTAGCGTTTATACATGTTATCTCTGTATAGCTTGATGGTTGACTGTTAGAGAATGCCGTTTGGAATTAAGTCCGCCATATGTACCATTTAGTGCATAAAAGCTTTATGATTAACTGATAAATATTTTTAAAAAATTGATGACACGATCAGGATACAAACCTGCACCATGCTGTGCTGCTGTGCCGTTACCGTTACGCTCTTACTTACGGGAGATTTAAAAACAATAACAGACACGGGCGGAACCTATTTAAATCTCTCGTTTATTTAATTACTAAAAGCTCCGCATGGTTTAAACGCTTTAATAATTAAAAATAAATGTCTTCAAGCTATTCCCTATACAGTGGTAGGCTTCTAGACAATCAAGTCCTTTCGACCCACCTTCCACCGAAGATGCTTAAATGCTTAAAAATTCACAAATCCTTACTAGTGCAAACTATAAATAAACATTTGACGAGTCCTCCCGTAATCCTCTGTAGACGAGTGGCGTACATACCGATTTTAATGGGGCCGAGAGGTCCGAGTTTTCTACATTTTCTCGATAGTCTCGATAGCCGAGTGGTTCGGTGGTCGGAATTTCGAGTCAAGAGAACCGAGTTGGGTGTTTTTCAAAAACTTATGTACGAATTATATCGTTGGCTTGGACATAAAGACGGAACGTGCTCACCACCTGCCAAGTTGTCCTAAAAACATCTTCGGTTGAAGGTGGGTCGAAGGGACTTAATTGCCTAGACTAGACCTCTGTCTACCCCTGTATTGGGAATTGCGTGAAAATATAGAAATTTAGAGATATATAGAAAAACATCCCATTCGTCCCATTGATCTTGTTAAAACCTTCTTAATGTTTACTACATTAAGAAGGTGACCCCGGTTAAACAAAGTAAACATAATAGCAATTTCTATTAGGTATATAACCGCCATAGCGTACCCATTTTAAGCAATCAAATATTATTACAATTCATTTTCTCAATTTAGACACGGTGTATAACCTAATTTCTCTCCTTTCGGTTAAAGCGAGTTAATAATGTGGAGTAGGAGATATAATGAGATTTGTTTACTCGTGCAAGGTGCCTTTTGATTTCTGGCACTGAATTGCTCGCGTCACCCGATATATTTCTTTTTCTTTTCTCTGTGAATTGACACAACTAATGTAATTTGTATACCCTAAATAGATTTACATTTTTCTGCAATTTTTTGACATTTTTATAATAATTGCCAGTTCGTAGAGAACATTTTCCGTGTGGTGGCGTAAGAATATACCACCCCTTTTCGTTCCGTGGGTTTCGCAACAGTTTAGTACTTACATAAGAAAATCATTTTTTTCTCCGTCTGTTTGTTCTTGGTAATCTCTTATTAATAAATATTTGTCTCTTATTTCTAAATAGATATGAACAGCATCACATAAATTATTCTGATTCCAAAGTAGCTAAAGCACTTTTATTATAGAATCGGAAACGACGAAGGTACCACAAACACCCCGAACTGTGATAAGATAGAAGTGGTGGGAGCTGGTGACACCATGAATACCAGTGCGTCCTTAATTCGACGACGGAGTTCTTCAAATTAAAAGACAAATTCATCACTCTCTTTACACCCGTGGATACCGTAAGAGGCGATTAGGGGATAAGACTCTAATATTAATGGATATCACCTATCGGAATAATTTCTATAAGAAAATATGGTTACAGTGGTAGACACACAGACAAAAGTACAAATATTAATTATTTGTACTTCTGTCTGTGTGTTCAAAATTCAACAAAGACGTTTTTTGAGACATCGTGACAGGTGGTGAACCTGTCGCCAACCATGACCAAGCCAACGATAAAAGTCGTAGCTAAGTTTTGTATAAAAATTGATACGAGCATACCTGTGATCGAACTCGGGTCTCTTGACTCTAATTCCGACCACCCAATCACTCGGCTTGAAAAATGCCAGACAAAAATAAATCAGATGACATCTAAGGTGGGCAAATTCCGTCATAGTTAATAATAATATTTAATTTTTAAATTCATTATCAATTATTAAATAATTTTCAACAACATAATCCAACGGGCTCCTAAGATTCGGTAAAAATGAATGTCTATACCTCTGCACACCCCAGTATTAGAAAATTACGTAAAGATATAAAAAAAAACGAACGGTCTTAGCAGCATCTTCCGTAAATAACGAAAACAGCGCATCGCATGTAGGGCGTAAACAAATCATATAGATTGGGTCGTCCTTATGTATGGGAAAAACGTGACCTAGTTTCTTTGGAGGGCGAAAGAAGAAAGAATTGACGCCGATTTTTACGACGAAAATGACAAGATATACGTAAATACTTATATAGATAGGGACAACATCACATACATTGCTCCGATCCCAATGTAAGAAGCTAAAGCACCTGAGGTATGGGAATCGGAAACAACGAAGGCACCACAAACACCCAGACCTGAGATAATGTAGAAAAAGTGGTTTTTCTACATTGAACCGTTCGGGAATCAAACCTCGAGATGGCGACACTTTGAACCCTTTGAAAACCGGTGTTTACGCGTCCACGGAACACAATATAATGTGATAACTCCCTATACATAATCACAATTAAAACTTAACTTATTTTCGAATACATTTGCAAACATTCAATTCCTTATTCTATGAAGGGCTGAAAAAACATTATGTAATGATGTACATTGCATAATGTTTTTTTTTTATACTTAATAGCTTTGGTATAGATAAAATTTAGTTTATTTCTTTTAAACAGCCAACCAATTTAATAACTTTACTGATTTCTTTTTAAAAATATTTTAATCGCTATGAAGGACATCGACATCTTTACGCTATACCACCGACTTCGTACGTAATAGTCACGTTAGAGACAAGACACGAGTTCGATTCCCAGAAGTCAGGCCCTATCGAAGTGTTTTTTTTTTTTCAGAACTAATATACGATTTATATGATTGTCTTAGACATAAAGACGGTGACAAAGTCACGTTGTTCCAGAAATAAGCTCCTGTGAAATGTCGCTCGAAAGCACTTAATTGTCTAGACCCTGTATTCTATATCCTGTATGTATACGAGTATAAGTAATATCTGATGCTGTACCACTAATACTAAACAGAGCTTGGCTTCAGGGTGTCAACCCATATGTAATAATTAAAATAAATAAATAAATATATTCACGCAATTCCCAAAACAGGTGTAGACAGAGGTCTAATCTAGACAATTAAGTCCCTTCGACCCACCTTCCACCGAAGATATTTTCGGGACAACGTGACAGGAGGTGAGCCCGTCGCCATCTATATATCCAAGTCAACGATATAATTCGTACATAAGTTTTTTTGAAAAACCCATTGGTATGAGAATGCCACCTGGGTATCGAACTCGGGTCTCTTGACCCGACATTCCACGATAACCACTCGGCTATCGTGACTATTTTATGCAATAATTAAATTTGCAATAATCATTTTAATTGTTTGAAATAGTTTGCATGTGTGTGTGTGTGTGTTGGTTACAGTACTTACAACTACTGCTAACTTAGTTCTTATACCATAAATAATCTGATAGACAGATAGATGTATACAATCGATTAGTTCTCCTTCGAAAACTCTTTCTAGCAACGACACAATCAGATTCATCTCTAACACAGTTCATAGGAGCAATAATACTAAAACATTACAGAGGTCTTGGATTAAGTCCCGTCCGAATCGTTTGAAGAAACGTAGTTTGAAGATCCGATAATAACATTTATTGGACGTCATAAATAATGTAGTTAAACCCTAAACTGTATCAGATAAGAATGTTTTTTCTTCTACGTGTACAACAAATATATAATTATTGTTATACTGTTATTTCTCAGTTAGCAGCCTCAACTATATTTGAAACTCATTCATCGATTTCATGAATGCATTAAGATTTAATTAAAAAATATCAATAGTAGAGTTTACGCTACAATAGTAGAGAAAATAGAGAGAGGGTGCTGTGCGTTTTTTTTTAGTTGTCGATGAACTATTTAGAGACTTAAGATCAATCAATATGAGAGACAATAATTGATAAATATTTATCATCGAGCTTGACAAATAATTATTATAGGAGCGAAATTTCAATATAACGTATAATGGAATTTAAAACGACCACACTTTTATAGATTTTTTGTTTTTTAAAAGAATACCAGCAATTAGTATAGTACTCTTAGAGATTCATACATTAATAGTCATACATAGATTCAGATATTCATAGAAAACATCGCATACGTTGTTAACGTATAGTATGTATCTAAAGCACTTGTGATATGAAATCGAAAATAAAAGACACCCAGACCCGAGACAATATAGAAAAAGTAATTTTCTGCTTTGACTCGTCCGGATATCGAACTCGGGATATCAGGCCAAGCGACACCTTTGAAAATCGGGTAATCGCCATTCAAATACGGAGGTCATTCATTTCAACTCAACAATATTTTACATACACGCTATAACACCTACAAATATTTTCTTTTCTATGGTAGAGTCGTAGAGTTGTGTTTCTTGACTAATGTTTGCCAAAAGCCGACAGAGAAAATATAAAACAAAGAAATAAAACAATCGAGTGCTGATATAAATATTTATGTATAGGTTCGTGAATCGTTACTAATATGTGCCAGTAGTAGGGGCAAAGAAAGTAATATAGACAATAAATCTTTCAATAATAAGAAAAATCTAATTAAAAGCCTACAGAATTTAACTAAAGCTACCAATATATTTTTCACTTGTGTGACATTATTATTTCGACAGGAAGAGATGCTAAAAACGACGAAAAGCATTAGGAATAAATTAAAACTATTTCCGATGAGTTTTTTTTTTAAGAATTTAGTATCTATTATTAGGACTATATAATAAACACTAAATTCCACTTTTCTAGTTTTAAATGTTATTACGCAGCGAAATCGTTTTCGGCGAACATCGCGTTATTGTTAGGAACCGCTAGTCAAAAACTACACCTAGTGCAAACGAGTTTTCTGACGGAATATATCAACATCGTCGCGTCTATTAGACAGTGTTTGCTCGCGTAGTCCCCCGCTCGCGAGGACTCTTGATTCATGACTTACAATACCTTTCAAGGCGCTCCAATGGACTTCAAATATTTACTACGTAATGCATACTCGTACTGTTTTCAAGGTCGCAACCGCGACACAAAAAACATCTATGTTTACTAATCGTGCTAATGTTTTTGTCGTTTATAAGTCGGAATTGCAAAACACTTATATTATTTCCGCATTATACTAAATACGATGAATACGAAACGAGATATAGAGATGTCGAGGAGGCAGGAACGGGATAAACAAATGTTTGCGTCGATTCTCTCGCTGCTGCATCTCGTGCGGCGACCTACAACTAAACTTACTTGTCGGACCACAAACACGTATAGAGCCTCCGTAGTTTGGACCGGTGTTTGACCTGCAGACGCAAACATGGGAAGCGCATGCGTCGGCTGCCGTAAACAGTGCCCGCTGCCGGGCACGGCCACGTGGTGGCATTGGATAAAAACCAGAGAACGCACCGTCAACGGCCGCCGCGGTCACACCCAGCACCAACACTTGTAGTAATATGAGCGCCATAAAAACTGAATCATTTGCACTGAACGCGGGATCGTCGATTAGCGGGCTGCATGGACACAAGCGGCGCAGCCCGCTCCCTCCGGCGCACTGACGCCTTGACGCGCTACTCTACGTAGGTACGTACCGCAACCGCCGAATCACTCGATGTCTCGATGACCAATAACAAACTCGATAAAAGCCTTATAAAACGTTACATCACTTGACTAAATTAGCATTACTACATTAATTCTACTATTTTTGTTGATTTTATGATTTTATATGCCTCAATTAATAAAGTTACTGTATTTTTCCTTTAACCAACCATATTTCATATTATAACTATTGTAAAATAACTTTTATATAAAGATTATATTTTATGAAATTAAGGGCCTGCAACAGTTTTCAAAATTAATTAATTCAAACCATATCGATATATCAAAACATCGAAAGTTCCCGCCCGTGCATTGCCTTACCACGCCGAGCCCCCCGCGCTTCGCCGCCTCACATGGTCCTTGTCCATTCAACGCATTTCTGTCATAAGCAAATCGATAATCGCATTATACTTCCGCTTTCAAGCACGCGCGTTGCATCCAAACTATGTCACGAGGAACATTGTTTTTTTTTTGTTATGTTTCATCTGTTGTACGCAGAGTGAGCTGCCGTAGTGCCTTTATTATCACATAACCCTTTTCGAATTTCGAACAAAGTAACATGGTAAATTTAAAAAAAATATTTAACCTTTTTAGTTATACGTAACTAAAAAGGTTAAATATTTTTTTAATAGATTCACGAAACAGCTTATTTTTGAAGATGACAAAGATTTTATAAAATGTATTTTTAAATTATCTAAAAAAAAGATTTCTATTCATTTCAAAATTCGAAAGTATCAAAGATTAAATGTAATTAGTGTGAAAACGTACGTCAAAAATTCCCGCCCGAAACGGCGTCGAAGGCGTAAGACACGCCGCGTAGGGGTAGGTCAGGAAAGGATGGCGCGGCTGCATCGTGACGCAAAGCCGCAACTCAATTATAGGCCTCTACAGCCAACACCACGGAATAAGTGCGTTTAAGAACTAATAGCATCGTTGTAGTAGCCAACATATTATTTGTATATATAAACATAAACAAAATTAATCTGGATCGTATAAACTTTTTTATTTCATTACAACATATCATTTAATAATTTAATTTACTATACTGAAACATCAAACACATCATCCAGTCTCCGATAAGGATCCCAGGTTTTAAAAAAGAAAGCAGGAAAAATATGACTTTGACATATCATACATGTGTTTACGGAATTAGGATATACTAACCCTTTCCTTCCGTGAGTGTCGTAAGATGCGAATAAAAGAGAAACCTTCCAGCAAAACCTTCCTGCCAAAATTCGGCAGACCGGTAATTAGCAGAAACGTCTAAGATTCGAGGTGCCTGGTATTGCGCTCGCCAATCCGCTTGCCAAGGGTGGCGATCATGCCATACCTTCCGTTACTTGAGAGACTTGCGTCCTGCATTGGGCTTTTATTTATCTATTTAAACTTTATTCGCACAATAAAATACTTTACGAAATAGCGAACTTAATGCCTAAAGGCATTCACTACCAGTCTACCTTTGGTTTGAGCAGAATGTAGTGATGTGATGGGTGAAAATCACATAATTTAAAAGAAAATTAAAATAAAAAACAAAGCAAGATTACAATAAAACAACAACAAATATTCTCTACACAACAATATTTTACAGGCCGTTTGCGTAAAAAAAATTGAAACCGTATATAAAGACCAAAAAACTAAAATTAACACAATTGTTTTAAACAAAATGTAATTAAGTATATTATCTTATACAATAAATGTTATTTGCAATACGAAAAAAAAAATAGAACAAACATTTAAATAGTTTTTAAGAAATTAAAAAAAAGTAGAGTCTAAAAACTTTTCCTATCACATGGTAGAGTCTTGGGTCAATCTAAAATAACTCCTTTTCTCCTTTCTATTTTCAAATATCGAATCAATATAAAAATCGACATTTGAAAATCCGTTAATTACGAGTATATTTATATATGTTTAGTAATTAGAACTGAAACAAAGATTAAAAATTACATAACACAGTCTAAAATTCGAATAGTAGCAAAACTAGGTTCATATTTCCAGATTTCCAGAAGATATTTTTATAATAAAAAAAATACTAGATCGTTTTTGACTACCCAATAGCTGAGTTAGTAGTGACACTGACTAGACCTCTTACAATTCAACTGATGATGAGTGACTACTGCAGCCATTTCAAAAGAAAAGGCTACAGATACGTCTTGGAATCCTTTATAGCGCGTGAGCACACTGACTCTCTATAGTATAGGCAAGAGTTCCGGTTTGAAGGGTATAGAGTCCATAGCCTTCAAACCAGAACTCAACAGTTATTACACTGCTTTTTGGCGGCAGAAATACGTAAGAGTGTGGTATTGACCCAAACGACTCCTAAGCAGAGAAGCCGTCTACCAGTTTTACATGTAATAAAATCGTTTGAAAACGGATACAATACTCTGTTTTTGGTTTTTGTGATCTGATATTATCTTCGTAATCTTATATATGCAAGGAATTCATAATAGAGCACAAAATACCGATCTATAGAATATTCCTTTGTCTGATAATATAAATGAATTATATATTTTTCAGTGGTAGAGCCATGCATCATCTTTTGTTGTTGCATGAATGGGCCGGCTCGACCGGGGAAGTACCACGACCTCACAAAATACCGGCGTGAAGTAGAAGTCAAAAAAACTTCTGCGTTTCGTCTGGTGAGTGCAGGTAACCGGAAGCCCACACCGCATCTGCTGGCCGGCAACGCATCTGCTATGCCTCTGGTATTGCGGGTGTTCATGGGCGGCGGTAATCACTTACCATCACGTTAGCCGCCTGCTCGTTTGCCGGCCTTTTCTATAAAAAAAATATATAAATCACACAATAACTTATTTATTAGTTTTATTTATCTTCACGCATTGACGGGATAGCCAGAGATAACAGATCGCAAAGTGTCATGATCCTTACACACCTCTTTCGCTTCTTTCAGATTCATTATCTTCTTCATACATACACGTCTACAATATTATGTTTATGGGTGACATTTAAGACTTAATTTATAGAATATGATTTTATTCAGTTCAATCTTTGTGCATAAAACAATTGAAAAGATTTCAACGACATTATGCGTCGAGATTTATTGCGTTATTTTGTAAAATATTTTAATATGCTTTCATTTCTACAAGTCATCCTATTCCAGAAACATATTCTGCATTTATAAAAATGAATTAACGTTTGTTATTCTCACAAAAAAGAGAGACCGATAAAAGCCGAAAAAGACTAAAACGATTTGACTTTTAGTTTTGAAATATTTGTAGAACTCCAAAGAAAGTTTAAACGATGAGAAAATATAAAGAAATTGCAAACGGTAGAAGCAGTATAAAGGAACGAGGGTTTGACGAACCTATAAGGTTAACATAGAAGTTTTATTAAGTTAAAATTTTACGATGTTTTAAAACGGATTTCAACTAAACATAGCGAATAGAAATTTGTTATAGCAATTATTTGTACTTCAGGTACATCTTCAAGAATTCCTAATTCGTCTATTTACGGGATAGAAAGAGGTCAAGACAATTTTAGTCCCTTTGACCCACATTTCACAGAATCTTGTTTTTGACTACATTACAGGTTAAAAGTTCAAGACAATTTACAATTCGTATTCGCTTTCTTGCTGAGAATCGAATTTGAGCCTCCTGATTGAATTTTAAAAAAGAACAATTTAACATCTATTAATTTCTGTCCTTTACTTTATCTGCGTATTGTCTCTAAAATCCCACCGGACCTTTCAATTTCGAATTCCGATCACCCAACCACTTGGCTATCTAGACTCTAGATATTATATAAGTGGTTAATACAAAATTTAAAGCGTAGACCAATAAAGAAATTCAAAATTAAAATTAAAGTTTTAGGCAAATGCTCGCTCGATGGTAAGTGATTACCGCCGCCCATGAACACCCGCAATACCAGAGGCATAGCAGATGCGTTGCCGGCCTTAGATGCCACCCCCAACCTAACCTAAGGGTGTGTGGGCCTCCGGTTACCTGCACTCACCAGACGAAACGCAGAAGTTTGTTAGACTTCTACTTCACGCCGGTATTCTGTGAGGTCGTGGTACTTCCCCGGTCGAGCCGGCCCATTCATGAAACAACAAAAGCTGATGCGTGGCTGTTTAAACAATCAACATCTAGAAACTCGAACTTTCTTTCATTTCCATATTTTCTTGTTTATAATATGAGTGGAGTATTCATAATAGAGCACAAAATACCGATCTATAGAATATTCCTTTGTCTGATAATATAAATGAATTATATATTTTCAGTGGTAGAGCCATGCATCAGCTTTTGTTGTTGCATGAATAGGCCGGCTCGACTGGGGAAGTACCACGACCTCACAAAATACCGGCGTGAAGTAGAAGTCAAAAACTTCTGCGTTTCGTCTGGTGAGTGCAGGTAACCGGAAGCCCACACCGCATCTGCTGGCCGGCAACGCATCTGCTATGCCTCTGGTATTGCGGGTGTTCATGGGCGGCGGTAATCACTACCATCACGTTAGCCGCCTGCTCGTTTGCCGGCCTTTTCTATAAAAAATATATAAATCACACAATAACTTATTTATTAGTTTTATTTATCTTCACGCATTGACGGGATAGCCAGAGATAACAGATCGCAAAGTGTCATGATCCTTACACACCTCTTTCGCTTCTTTCAGATTCATTATCTTCTTCATACATACACGTCTACAATATAATGTTTATGGGTGACATTTAAGACTTAATTTATAGAATATGATTTTATTCAGTTCAATCTTTGTGCATAAAACAATTGAAAAGATTTCAACGACATTATGCGTCGAGATTTATTGCGTTATTTTGTAAAATATTTTAATATGCTTTCATTTCTACAAGTCATCCTATTCCAGAAACATATTCTGCATTTATAAAATGAATTAACGTTTGTTATTCTCACAAAAGAGAGACCGATAAAAGCCGAAAAGACTAAAACGATTTGACTTTTAGTTTTGAAATATTTGTAGAACTCCAAAGAAAGTTTAAACGATGAGAAAATATAAAGAAATTGCAAACGGTAGAAGCAGTATAAAGGAACGAGGGTTTGACGAACCTATAAGGTTAACATAGAAGTTTTATTAAGTTAAAATTTTACGATGTTTTAAAACGGATTTCAACTAAACATAGCGAATAGAAATTTGTTATAGCAATTATTTGTACTTCAGGTACATCTTCAAGAATTCCTAATTCGTCTATTTACGGGATAGAAAGAGGTCAAGACAATTTTAGTCCCTTTGACCCACATTTCACAGAATCTTGTTTTTGACTACATTACAGGTTAAAAGTTCAAGACAATTTACAATTGTATTCGCTTTCTTGCTGAGAATCGAATTTGAGCCTCCTGATTGAATTTTAAAAAAGAACAATTTAACATCTATTAATTTCTGTCCTTTACTTTATCTGCGTATTGTCTCTAAAATCCCACCGGACCTTTCAATTTCGAATTCCGATCACCCAACCACTTGGCTATCTAGACTCTAGATATTATATAAGTGGTTAATACAAAATTTAAAGCGTAGACCAATAAAGAAATTCAAAATTAAAATTAAAGTTTTAGGCAAATGCTCGCTCGATGGTAAGTGATTACCGCCGCCCATTAACACCCGCAATACCAGAGGCATAGCAGATGCGTTGCCGGCCTTAGATGCCACCCCCCCCCCCAACCTAACCTAAGGGTGTGTGGGCCTCCGGTTACCTGCACTCACCAGACGAAACGCAGAAGTTTGTTAGACTTCTACTTCACGCCGGTATTCTGTGAGGTCGTGGTACTTCCCCGGTCGAGCCGGCCCATTCATGAAACAACAAAAGCTGATGCGTGGCTGTTTAAACAATCAACATCTAGAAACTCGAACTTTCTTTCATTTCCATATTTTCTTGTTTATAATATGAGTGGAGTATACACAATACAACGCGTTAAGGCAAAAAAAGAAATTAAAGGAATTGAACCGCTTTCAAAAATAACACTGAATAACTTTCTTAGCTGAACTATAAAATAAATAAATATCACGCCATTCCCAATGCAGAGATAGGTCTAGACAGGTCTAGACAATTAAGTCGTTGCGACCCACCTTCCACCGAAGATATTTTTGGGACAACGTGATAGGTGGTGAGTCCGTCGCCGTCTTTAACTCGAAGCCAACGATATAATTTGTACATAAGTTTTTGAAAAAACCCATTGGTTCGAGCCTGCTATTGAATTTCGACTACCCAACCACTCGGCTATCTTTTTATATTTTGGATATTAATAAAGTTCGATATTAATAAATAATCAGTCTTCAATATGGCGTTTTACTACAATTACGAAATGCCTGAATCTTCTGAGACAAACATTGTATTTGCCATAATCGCCACGCTTGGAAGCGGATTAGCGATAGCAGTACCAGACCATAGTTGCACAGCTGTGGGTATTAACAAACTGCATACTTACTAACTGGATTTAGATTTATAGTAAATAAATATAAATATCTTCACCCAATTCCCAATACAGAGGTAGACAGAGGTCTAGTCTAGACAATTAAGTTTTGACCCACCTTCCACTGAAGATATTTTCGTATTCAACGTAACAGGTGGTCAGCCCGTCGCCGTCTTTATGTCCAAGCCAACGATATAATTCGTACATAGATTTTTTGAAAAACCCATTGGTACGAGCCTGCCACCAGGGGATCGAACACGGGTCTCTGGACTCAAAATTCCGACCACCTTAACCGATAACCTTGGCTATCGTGACTGATTATAGATTTATAGTCTTTTATTTATAGTCTTCATAGTCTTATATTTATAGTCTTTACTTTCTTATCTATTGCTGGATATAGGCCTTTTCCATAATGAGGAGGTCGCACTTGCCGAACGCTTCACGGTCTCCGTACCTGACACCTTTCACCTTAACACTACTGTTCATCACCAGTCTGCTGAGTTTTAGCCTGGCATTTTTAAATAAATATCGTAACGCCATTCCCTATACAGAAGTAGACAGAGGTCTAGACAATTAAGTCATTTCGAACCACCTTCCACCGAAGTAATTTTTGGGACAACGTGACTAGTGGTGACCCCTCGCCATCTTTATGTCCAAGCCAACAACATAATTCGTATTCGTATTCAACAAATTAGTTTTTAATGATTTCTTGTATTTACGCGAATACTACACATTTAAAATAAAACGATTTTCGGATTTTATCGCGTTTTTAATTAGTTTTTACAAACTATTTTTATTTCCCGGCGTTTCGGATGCTTTACAGCAACCGTGGAATTGTCGGAACGGAGTCCCCCCGTGACCACGGTTGCTGTAAAGCACCCGAAACGTCGGGAAATAAAAATAGTTAGTAAAAACTAATTAAAAACGCGATAAAATCCGAAAATCGTTTCATTTTAAATTAATTTTTGTAAAAACGAGCCTGCCACTTGGGGATCGAACTCGGGTTCTTGACTCGAATTCCGATCACCCAACCATTTGACAAGACTTCAATAAGTAATCTGGTATTTTGAGATAGTTATGCCGTCCATCTTCACCCACATTCACATCATCAGTTGGTGCCAACTATATTTACTGTTTTCCATAAATCACCTTATACATATCACCATATTCTTATGCCGTAACTATATACCTACCACATTACACATGGTGATAATCCTCTTTTAACAGTCCAAGTATATAGCATAACATTCTAGACCTTTGCTACAGGAACGAAAAATATAATTATTTTCATTCCAGCCGAGTATATCATAGGTAACGAGGAAAGAATAGAATAGGTAAGAAAGGTTCATATCTCACAATACCCAATCAGATACCCAATACGTAAAAGGTCTGCTGGATCGGGATAAGTCCGCGCCTCACAGTATAATAGAGGCTTCTGTCTCTAGTCCGACGATACCTCCATCCCCCTTCTTTTCCATCCTCATTCCCAATACCCTTTTTAAAGGTAGGCAACGCAACATCAACCTCCGAGCGTTGCGAGGGTAAAAATCGTTGGCGAGGAGTCACTTATCGTTAAGTTAACGGATTGTTCTTTTCACCAGAGATAAGAAAATGGAGGAATAACCATAATGAAATACAAAAACTGTGCAGACAGGCGACAGCATCTAAGGTTTGAGTTGTCTGGCACCATGCTCGCAAATCCACTGACCGAGCGTGATTTTTATAGAAAATACATAACGGCCTAATAAAGTGCACTTTGGTCATTAAGGAGAGTTTGCCAAGCTTAGTAAGCGGATTGGAGATACCAGACACTTAACATCTTAGATGCTGCTGCCCGTCAACTGCTGAATTTCAGTCTAGAAGATTCATACAAATGTGTTTAATATTGCACAGTTTCAATAATAAGTTCCTTGACAGTTCCATCAGGCGGATGAGGTCATACATGTGATGGGAACATGTAGTGTAAAGTTCATTGCTGCTTTCTAATTGACCCATGCTCCCAGCAATTGCATTCGAGCTTCATCTGACGTCATGTACTGGACGTGGGTACGTGGTATGAAATTGTGGTCAGCTAGGGTAACGAATCAAAGCATATATAACATATTGGTATGATTATGGAATTAAATAATACATACATAGATAGAGAGAGATAATACATACATAAATAGATAGAGAGGTGGTGAGCCCGTCGCCGTTTTTATGTCAAAGCCAACGATATAAAATCGTAGATAAGTTTTTGAAAAACCCATTGATCGAGCCTGCTAACTGGGGATCGAAATCAGGTGTCTTGACTAATAGAATTTCCATGTCCCAACCACTCGGATATCGTGACTATGTACACACGCCTGTCTCATTGTCGAAAGGACTCAATTGTCCTCTGTCTACCCCAGTACAATTCCTTTAAAAAAAAGAGCCTATGAATAATATTATTAACAACATAAATGTTGTATAAACTGTAAAAGTAAATTTAAAAAAAAAACTTATAATTAAATTTTAGATCGAAATATTAATTACCTGAATTCGTTTGTGTCAAAGCGTCTCCTGGGAACTGGAATATACTTAGTCTATTGAAAAGAGTTGATATAAGATATCAGGATATATTTAGTAAAGACATGAAGACATAAATAAGGCTTCCAAAAATCATGAATATAGTGAATTTCGGAACCCAGAATATCGCTATTAGACAAGTGTTTTTCATTTAAAGATTTTTTACTAATAAAATTAACTAATATAAACATTATGACTTTTTTAAATTCCACTTTTTTATCTGTGCTATTTTCACTTGTTTGTTTTGATGTAATACGTCTTTGTGGTTAATTGTTATCAATAGTTATATAATGTTTTAACTTATTATATTATCTTAATTATTGTCACAATGAATGAATTTTATATTTACACTTCAGTAAAGAGTGAGGATGAGAGTCACGATAGCCGAGTGGTTGAGTGGTCGGAATTTCGAGTCAAGAGACCCGAGTTCGAACCCCAGGTGGTTGGCGCGTACCAATGGGTTTTTCAAAAACTTATGTACGAATTATATCGTAGGCTTGGACATAAAGACGGCGACGGGCTCACCACCTGTCACGTTGTCCCGAAAATATATTCGGTGAAAGGTGACTCAAAGGGATTTAATTGTCTAGACTAGACCTCTGTCTGGGGTAGACACTGTGTACTGGGAATTGCGTGAAGATATTTTTACTTCAGTAATCGCCCAACTTAGTTTGGTCTATTTATTTTTTTGATAGTGATCATGTTTACATTCTATCTTAAGAAATAAACGATTGAATTGAATTGAAATCATCAAAAAGAAAATGTAAGTGATGGTATAAGTAACTATGAAACGTAGCACGAAATGCGGCTACCGCTCGTCGCTACTGAATACTGAAACTGGCATTTGTCTACATGTAAACCCGACTACATCTATGCTTAATGAAGGCTCTCATTAAGACTTATATTTCTATTAGCTTGGAATAGAATTTCTTGAAATACATTCAAGAGCGATAACTTATAGTAAACAAACGACGCGCTGTCAGCGGTATAGAGGCGTATCTAATGAAGCGGCAACTAAAGTGGGGCGACCATGTCTCCCGGATGTCTGATGATGCTGTGGCCAAGCGCGTCTTCTATTCTGAACTGCATAATGGCAAGCGAAAACAAGGCGGCCAATTACTGCGGTTCAAATATATACTTATGCGATACATGAAGAAATGTGACTTAGATCCGTCACAATGGGAGATACTGGCTGCGGACCGATCACTGTGGAGACGGACCGTGAGCACTCGGGTATTAGAGTATGAGGGAGTACGTGTGAATCAGCTCGATGTCAAACGAGACGAGCTCAATGCTATCGAGCATTGAGCTCGTGCAGGTGATCGCACCTGCAGCCGTCACCTACACTTATGTCGGAGGGGTGCTGACTTGTGCTCAGTGTGCTCGCACGTTCAGCGCTAAAATCGGTTACGTCAGTCTCCTGTGTGCACACGAACAACGCTCGCAATAGTCCAAGTCGCTGTGCCCGAAATCGGTCGGGATACTATAAAATAAACATACAAACAAAATTTCTCGTTTATTATATTACTAGATAGGTAAACGAAATTTGGGATTTACTAAATTACGTTTATATTTTTTTTGTGTATATTAATCACTAATTAATCCTCCTTACAAGAATGCTGAGCCTTAAGTGCTGGCTACAGATTACAATTGTTGGCAATTGATGCCGTTTTTTTTAAAGCATCCACTAAAGAAGTATTTTCGCAAAAGAAGTATTTATGTAGGAAGAGAACCTCTTAAGGGAAACAATATCTTCATGCCATTCCACATACTGGGGCAGACAATAACTAATTACTTAATAGAGGTCTAGACAATTTAATCCTATCGACCTAATTTTCACTGAAGAAAACGTTTTTTGAGAAAACGTGATAAGTGGTGTGGCTATCCCCGTCTTTATATCCAAGCCAACAATATAAATCGTATATAAATCGTATATAAGTTTAGAAAAAACCCCTTGGTACGAGCCTACCTGGAGATCGAATTCGTGTCTCTTGACTCTGATTCCAATCACCCAACCATTTGGCTATCGTCACTCTTAAAGTAGAATCCCTTATTATCCGCGTAGGGGTAAAATAGAGCATAAACGGCAGTAAGGAAATTTGTAATTTTCAAAATAAGAAGCTTCATTGCCTCTGGGTAAAAAAAATACATATGTCGAGGTTTTTCAAAATTTTACTTCTTCAAGACTTCTTTTTTCTTATAAAATATAAAGCCTACGGCATTACGGCATATAAAAATTTACTATGTACGCTCTGCTATCCATGCGAAGCCGGGACTGACCGCTAGTGTTATACATAAGCATTACGTAAAGGTTAAAGAAACATATTCATAACACTACTCTACGCACGAAATGTCAACGACCGCAATCTCGTACGACAACGTACGTAATAAAGTAACAATGTAAGTAAACATGCCTTACAATGTAAAATTTAATTCAAGATAAAATGACGGGCTGCCGGGCTATCAGTATTAATTATATGAATTGGAATGATTAAACAAAAGGTTGGCGGTGTTTATTAAATAATTATTCGATCATAAAATTCTTATCTCGCTTTACAAAAAGATTTATAATTTATGCTACAAAAACACATTATCGCTTAAAGCGTCCAATGCACTCTATTCATGCGTTATAGGCACATCACCACATCTTTTTTATAAATAATAAATTAATATATATATATCTAGGTACATAGATAGGGACAACATCACACATTGTTCCTACCCCAATGTAAGATGCTAAAGCACTTGAGGTATGGGAATCGGAAACAACGAAGGCAACACAAACACAAAATTTAGAAGAAATGATTTTTCTACACTCACCCGACCGGGAATCGAACCCGTGACCTCGAGATGGCGACACCTTGAAAACAAGTGTTTACTCCACTCGTCCATGGAGGTCGTCAAATAATTTTAAATGAAATAATAGCAATAGATAAAAAGCAAGGGTTAATCTGTCCACTTGTTTGTTAGTGTCGTTTACACGGCTAAACGCCTGAATGAATCATAATAAACTTTAAAACTTTTAAGAGTGTAGTAATAAATATAGGATTTTTCACTCGTCTATGGTGTAAGGTGCACGGCAAATATCAATCCGTGCGCCAAAAAAGGGAGAAGCCTATGTCCTGTAATGACTTTTCAGGATATAAATAAGTTTTATGAAAAGTAGTTATTAAATCTAAATTGTTGATACTGACGCAGCTAGGCTTATAGTATTTCTTTATTACTGATTAATGTTATAAGCACTGAAGAACAACAAAAACATCTGCATTAGTGTCAACTGACGACGACCTTTGTGAACGAGTAGCATACAGACCGGTTTCAAAGGTTTCAACAGCTCTGTTGTCCCGGTCACGATAGCCGAGTTGTTGGGTGGTCGGAATTTCGAGTCGAGAGACCCGAGTTCGATCCCCAGGTGGCAGTACCAATGAGTTTTTCAAAAACTTATGTACGAATTTCATCGTTGGCTTGGACATAAAGGCGGCGACGGGCTCACCACCTGTCACGTTGTCCCGAAAATATCTTCGGTGGAAGGTGGGTCAAAGGGACTTAATTGTCTAGACTTGACCTCTGTCTACCCCTGTATTGGGAATTGCGTGAAGATATTTAATATTTAATTTTAATATTATGTTGTCCCGGGCTCGATTCCCGGACGAATTAATGTAGAAAACCATTTTTTGTACATTGTGTGTAGTCTGGGTTACTTGAAAAATTTACCGTTACCTGGAGTGCTAAGATGGCCATTGGCTCGCCAACGTTCACTCTGTTCCAAACGCTGCTTATGTATAAAGGTATAGGTAACAGCACTGCGTTATGTATCGCATGACGTTCACTTTTCATTACACCTTACCTTTTGCCTAACGCAGGGCCTTATTAATTAATTTATTTAACTACCCTGTCAGGGACTGTTCGTGAAGATAAAAGTTCTGCATTCTCTTCAAGTTGTAAGTTAAACAGCAGTGCGAAAAATTTTAAAAAAATACGTGTGTCCTACAACAATCCTTGCAACCAAAGCAAATATCAAATCAATGTCAAATAAGTTGGCGAACTACTAAACGACAATTAAAAACAAAAAAAAAACAAACGTCCAACTAGTGTTTCCCGCTCATTAACAAATGTCTTCCGTTGAACGCACGGCGCCGTCTCGTCGACCAATCGATCAGATTTCAATTGAAATTTTGTCATTGAAATAACCGTAATTAACGATAATTGTAAACGTAATAATATCCAACCCAGTTGATTGACCAGACTCGATTCGTGCACTTAAGTGTGCGTCGAAAATAAGCGAAGATGTTTGTAACCAAAGATAATAAATTATATATATAACATGAACATTGCTCGGATCGCAATGTAAGTAGCTTAAGCGCATTTGTTATGGAATCAGAAACAGTGTTAGTAACAAGTTACCACAAACGTCTTGTCCCGAGAAAAAAACAAAGGTTTTTCGACACTGTAAATATATAGATACATTCATTCACTCCATATGCCACTCTTCCGAGGAGGTCGTGATATCAACGTTATTTAACAAAGAATATTAAAAAATCTGTTTTTTTTTCTTTGGTTCAACGTCATTAATGCACTGAAGGTCTAAGTATGTCGCGAATGCGAAGCAGATCATCATTTTATTACATTATAGAGGATAGTCGTAAATATTAATATTAGTAATGAGGTTAGGCATAGAGCATAGACGTAGAATTATAAAACCAATTTCTATAATTATTCATTATCAATAAATAGCCTTAATTCTTATTAGATAATTTTACATTTCATTTTAATTTTCTCTTAGGTAAATTGTCCAGACCTCTGTCTATCCCTATATTGGGAACGACGTGAAGATATGCATACTTTTATACTTTCCTTTTGGTTACTGAGACGCAGAATTTCGGTGTTCGGTTACTGTCCCAAATTTAAATAATAAGTTACCTTATTGGTTAAAGTGATTTAAGCCAATTATATGATATTTATAAAATTATAATAATTATTATTTATTTATATTGGAGAGGTATTTATGGATCGTGACACTTGGCGATCTGTTCTCTCTGGCTACCCCATCAGGGATTGTGCGTGAAGATAAGAAATTTATATCGGATATGAATTTTATCCATATTAAAAGGTTAGTAGTAATCCGGTAACAATTTCAATTTAAACTATGTTAGTATTGTTAGTTTACATCTATTTTAACAAATATCATTTGTGACCTAGTACAATTCCGTTCCAGTGGTTCTGGACGGGGCAGTCACTTCTAACATATATCGCCCTCTGAAGACAGTCGTCAATCATAATTATCTTCGAGTTATGATTAGGGAGAAATTTCCAGATGATTAATAAGAAAAAAATTGGAATTTATCACATCAACTAAAGAGACATCAAATAGGTTAAAAAGAGAAAATGAGATGAGAAAAGGAATTATCGATTGTTGGGATAACAGACAAAACAAATCTGTTTTCATCGGTTATCACAACCGCAGTACCACCTTGCCCCTAAGACACCCGTCACGGGTCTTCTGGATTTTGGTATTTCTGGTATGGTTATCCCGCCATCTATAGCTTTATAAGATAAAAAATGTTATTTTATCTGATAAATAATGATAAAAATAACATTTTTTATCTGATGAAGATTTCAGAAAAAAAAGTCACGACAGCCGAGTGGTTGGGTGGTCGGAATTTCGAGTCAATAGACCCGAGTTCGATCTCCAGTTGGTAGGCTCGTACCAATGGGTTTTTCAAAAACTTATGTACGAATATCGTTCGCTTGGACATAAAGACGGCGACGGGCTCACCACCTGTCACGTTGTCCCGAAAATATCTTCGGTGGAAGGTGGGTCAAGGGACTTAATTGTCTAGACTTGACCTCTGTCTACCCCTGTATTGGGAATTGCGTTGCTCGACAGTTTGTTGATAATCGTGTGATATGTAGAACAAGTAAAAATACATCGGGTTCAATACAAGCTCAACTACATCCACTTAAAAAGCCGTCTGTGCCATTTGAGATGATCCACATGGATATAATGGGTAAATTAGGTACACCGACAGAACAAGAGTACGTGATAGTCACGATAGACGCATATATACAAAGTATGTATTGTTACACCATGCGAACAACAAAAGCCTGCATAGTACCCTTGGCATAAACAGTGGTTCACTTTTCATTTGTACCTTTTTGCTAACGCAGGGCCTTATTAATTAATTTATTTAACTACCCTGTCAGGGACTGTTCGTGAAGATAAAAGTTCTGCATTCTCTTCAAGTTGTGTTAAACAGCAGTGCGAAAAATTTTAAAAAATACGTGTGTCCTACAACAATCCTTGCAACCAAAGCAAATATCAAATCAATGTCAAATAAGTTGGCGAACTACTAAACGACAATTAAAAACAAAAAAAAACAAACGTCCAACTAGTGTTTCCGCTCATTAACAAATGTCTTCCGTTGAACGCACGGCGCCGTCTCGTCGACCAATCGATCAGATTTCAATTGAAATTTTGTCATTGAAATAACCGTAATTAACGATAATTGTAAACGTAATAATATCCAACCCAGTTGATTGACCAGACTCGATTCGTGCACTTAAGTGTGCGTCGAAAATAAGCGAAGATGTTTGTAACCAAAGATAATAAATTATATATATAACATGAACATTGCTCGACTGCAATGTAAGTAGCTTAAGCGCATTTGTTATGGAATCAGAAACAGTGTTAGTAACAAGTTACCACAAACGTCTTGTCCCGAGAAAAAAACAAAGGTTTTTCGACACTGTAAATATATAGATACATTCATTCACTCCATATGCCACTCTTCCGAGGAGGTCGTGATATCAACGTTATTTAACAAAGAATATTAAAAAATCTGTTTTTTTTTCTTTGGTTCAACGTCATTAATGCACTGAAGGTCTAAGTATGTCGCGAATGCGAAGCAGATCATCATTTTATTACATTATAGAGGATAGTCGTAAATATTAATATTAGTAATGAGGTTAGGCATAGAGCATAGACGTAGAATTATAAAACCAATTTCTATAATTATTCATTATCAATAAATAGCCTTAATTCTTATTAGATAATTTTACATTTCATTTTAATTTTCTCTTAGGTAAATTGTCCAGACCTCTGTCTATCCCTATATTGGGAACGACGTGAAGATATGCATACTTTTATACTTTCCTTTTGGTTACTGAGACGCAGAATTTCGGTGTTCGGTTACTGTCCCAAATTTAAATAATAAGTTACCTTATTGGTTAAAGTGATTTAAGCCAATTATATGATATTTATAAAATTATAATAATTATTATTTATTTATATTGGAGAGGTATTTATGGATCGTGACACTTGGCGATCTGTTCTCTCTGGCTACCCCATCAGGGATTGTGCGTGAAGATAAGAAATTTATATCGGATATGAATTTTATCCATATTAAAAGGTTAGTAGTAATCCGGTAACAATTTCAATTTAAACTATGTTAGTATTGTTAGTTTACATCTATTTTAACAAATATCATTTGTGACCTAGTACAATTCCGTTCCAGTGGTTCTGGACGGGGCAGTCACTTCTAACATATATCGCCCTCTGAAGACAGTCGTCAATCATAATTATCTTCGAGTTATGATTAGGGAGAAATTTCCAGATGATTAATAAGAAAAAAATTGGAATTTATCACATCAACTAAAGAGACATCAAATAGGTTAAAAAGAGAAAATGAGATGAGAAAAGGAATTATCGATTGTTGGGATAACAGACAAAACAAATCTGTTTTCATCGGTTATCACAACCGCAGTACCACCTTGCCCCTAAGACACCCGTCACGGGTCTTCTGGATTTTGGTATTTCTGGTATGGTTATCCCGCCATCTATAGCTTTATAAGATAAAAAATGTTATTTTATCTGATAAATAATGATAAAAATAACATTTTTTATCTGATAAAGATTTCAGAAAAAAAAGTCACGACAGCCGAGTGGTTGGGTGGTCGGAATTTCGAGTCAATAGACCCGAGTTCGATCTCCAGTTGGTAGGCTCGTACCAATGGGTTTTTCAAAAACTTATGTACGAATATCGTTGGCTTGGACATAAAGACGGCGACGGGCTCACCACCTGTCTCGTTGTCCCGAAAATATCTTTGGTGGAAGGTGGGTCGTAGGGACTTAATTGTCTCGACTCGACCTCTGTCTACCCCTGTATTGGGAATTGCGTGAAGATATTATTTTTTATAAAGATTTCAAACTTACATTTGAAGTTGAAACGGCCCGCATTCATACACTCATGTGTATGACAACTTATTTCATCTACAAGATTCAGTTTGTTCTTCAAAATTTTTATAATTTCATCAGTTTATGAACTTCTGGGTAGTGTTAATTATTTTAGTAAATTAAATTACCTAATTATACGGAACTCTCGGTGCGCGTGCAAGACTTGCACTTGTTTGGTTTTTAAACGGTTTTACAAGCGAAGTATGTATGTACGTATGTTTGTATGTAGCAGAATTTATAAACCTGATTTTCATCCCCATTCAAAACATCGAATTAAATTGAAACTTCGCATATTTGTCAAGTACCGGTGATATTAAAATAATTTGATATTTCACAGTAACAGCGCTTTATGTCGCTCTTGGTTAAATTCTACTACACAAATTCTTGTATTAAATTAACTTACAATTATCGCAATGTATTCACCGACCGTTTTCTGTAAAATTATTACCTTTTTGCATTTAATCGATTATAACGTTGTAATGCGCGCCATCTTTCGAAATGTTTTGGCATTTCTTTTAATATGGCGCTAATAATTTATTCAGTGTTGTCAAATTCTTACAATGAGTGAGAAATGATTTTAATCTTAATTTGAAAAGAAATTGATAAGGTATTGTTATCAACTACGAATTACCATTACATGAATTGTTTTGAGCTATGAGCAAAGTACTTGTATTGACTACTAGTGTGCTGGTGTATAAATAAGACGCACCTCGGAGAGGTGGTCACTACAGTGGTAGCATCAGTCGGTGAAACATATTCCCGTTGTTAATTTTTGTTTGAAAACGTGTTTGTAATTTAAATTGTAAAAAGTTTTGAATAAATAAGTTGAAAGACTGCCCTGTTATCAGAAGTGGGATCGCTCTCGCGATCCTCTCGTGTCGGACATCCATCTGATCAAGGACAATGTGGAAGTTTTTCTACTGTGTGTGGCACCTGAAAGCGTGCCCAAAGAATTCTATATAGAAATGGTGAACATGATGCGTTCTATGAGCGAACAACTTTTATCACAGCCGCAGGAAAAGCTTAAAATAACCGAAGTGTTTCTACCCTCTTACGATCCGGATAGTAACGTGGGTGTACGTGAATGGTGCGATCACATATCAACTGCGTTTGAAAAGTATAGCCTGAGCGATTATGATGTCCGAATGAAGGTTTCAAGTCTGCTGAAAGGTAGAGCAAGGATATGGGCCGATGAATGGCTTGTTACGACGTCCAAGTTGAAAGAACTACGACAAATAATCCTAATGACATTTGAACCCGAACATCGTTATTCTCGAGACGTGCTTTTGTTTCGATCATTCATTCAATGAATGCCAGAGCCACTTCAGTGCCGGAGTTAATTTCTGTTGCATCTTCTATTCGTCCTAAAGGTCTTAATTCATCTTTATCCTATAATACTAATCAGCCTCCTTTTAAAAGAGCTCGTGTAGACAATAAAACAATTCCGTTTTCTACTTTCTGTAAAAAATCTGGTCATTCCATTGATAATTGCAGAAATAGGGTGAAAGAAAGTTTAGCTCCTAGGAATATTAATATTACGGACCGATCTAGTGTACCCTTGAATACTACTTCTTGTACTTTCAGCTCTAAACCAGGTCATTCGTTTGATATTTGTTATAAACGTTTGAAGACGATTTCTCCTCACACGTCAAATGAGCAGGTTTCTAAGCAAGTTAATAGTATTTCGAGTTCACCTTTGACGAGCATGTATGTCCAAATAGGTACTACTCTGTTAAGTGCTACGTTCGATAGTGGAGCTGAATGTTGCTTATCCAGTGTTATCTGTCGGTTCTATCGACTGCGTTTGCGTAATTGATGGAATTCATGTTGAACTGGAATTTCTTATTCTCCCGGATTACGAGCTAACGACAGGTATTCTTATTGGTACGAATTTACTGAAAAAGACAGGTCCAAGCGTTTTAGTGGCCAATTTACCAATCACGTGTTTTGCACGTACAGAATAATAGCCCATTGTTCGAAAACATTGACCATGACCTCACTGAGGAATCGCAAATTAAGGAATTAATCATTTTTCTCAATAAGTACTCCCATTTATTTATTCAGTTAGTATTTATAGAAAGAATTTTAAATGCTTTGGAAAAAGCCGGATTTTCCATTAATATCGATAAATGTCTCTTCTTTAAAGAATCTGTAGAATACCTGGGAAACATTATAAAAGACGGCAAAGTAAGGCCCAGCCCAGGAAAAGTTGACGCTCTCATCAAAACTCCAATACCTACTCGGTTAGCCACGTTCGGCAATTCAATGGACTGGCTGGCTATTTTCGTAGATTTATTCCAAATTTTGCACGTATCATGATTCCTCTTTACGAACTTACTTAAGTAGGTGCTAGGTGGCAATCGACTCTTAGGCAAGAAGAGGCTCGAAGCAAGGCAATTGAATATCTGACATCGTCCCCGATACTGATGATTTTTCGTGAAGGAGCTCCAATAGAGCTTTTCACCGATGCGAGTAGACTTGGAATGGGCGGTAAACTCGTCCAAGTGGTCGATGGACGACAACACGCTGTGGCATACTTTAGCATGCGTACGACTGACGCAGAAAGCAGGTATCACTCGTACGAGTTGGAAACCCTCGCCGTTGTCCGTGCCATAAAACATTTCAAAGATATTTCCGTCATTTTCTCTACGGCAGGCACTTTAAAGTCATCACTGACTGTAATGCTCTCAATGTCTCTAAACACAAGCAAGAGCTTTTATCTAGGGCGTTCCTCCAAAACTTTGATTTCGAGATAGAGTATCGTAAAGGAAACCAAATGCAACATGCTGATTTCTTTAGCTGTAATGTTGATACTCGGGCGATTAATATCATGACTAGAGATTTAAAATGGCTTGGGATAGAACAACGTCGTGATGTTTCAATGCGCTCAATAATAGATTCTCTGCAGAAAGGTGAGACGGTAAAGGGGTTTGTCCTCGATGAAGACCTCCTGCAACGTACATGGCAGGATAAATTTATGGGTGAACGAAATTTGGTTACGGTGCCGAAAGCTTTTCAATGGAGTTTAATAAATACTTTCCATTCAAGCCTCAAACATCCTGGTTGGGAAAAAACGTTGGCAAAGATAAGAGTCTTACTGGTTTAATAAAATGAATACCGTTGAAAAAAGTCACGATAGCCGAGTGGTTGGGTGGTCGGAATTTCGAGTCAATACACCCGAGTTCGATCCCCAGTTGGTAGGCTCGTACCAATGGATTTTCAAAAACTTATGTACGAATATCGTTCGCTTGGACATAAAAACGGCGACGGGCTCACCACCTGTCACTTTGTCCCGAAAATATCTTCGGTGGAAGGTGGGTCGAAGGGACTTAATTGTCTAGACTCGACCTCTGTCTACCCCTGTATTGGGAATTGCGTTGCTCGACAGTTTGTTGATAATCGTGTGATATGTAGAACAAGTAAAAATACATCGGGTTCAATACAAGCTCAACTACATCCACTTTTAAAGCCGTCTGTGCCATTCGAGATGATCCACATGGATATAATGGGTAAATTAGGTACACCGACAGAACAAGAGTACGTGATAGTCACGATAGACGCATATATACAAAGTATGTATTGTTACACCATGCGAACAACAAAAGCCCGCATAGTACCCTTGCAGCACTTAAACAAGTGGTTCACTTATTCGGTACTACTAAATTGATCGTGGTCGATGGTGGCCGTGAGTTTCTGGGAGACTTTAAGGACTTTTCCGAAAGGTATGGCTTAGAAATTCATTCTATAGCCCCGGGCGTGAGCAGAGCTAATGGGCAAGTCGAAAGGGTTATGGGAACCCTCAAAAATGCCCTTACTATGATAAGAAATTATGAAACTTGTGAATGGCATACCGCACTACATAGTCTTCAACTTGCACTAAATTGCACAACACACCACACGACGGGAGTTGCACCACTTACATTGCTTACCAAACGTCAACATTGTGTACCACCAGAACTTTTAAACTTAGTCCAACTTGATGATATGTCAATAGATTTTGAGGCCATGGAACGGCATGTTCAGCGCAGAATGACCGAAGCAGCGGTAAAAGAGAAAGAAAGATTTGATTAAAAAAAGGCTAAAATTACGCCATTTCAAAGAGGAGACTTCGTCTTGATTAAAAACAATCACAGAAGTCAAACCTCTCTGGAGTTGAAATTCAGTGCACCTTACGAGACCCACAAGATACTTGAAAATGATCGTTATCTTGTAAAACCAGTGTAGGGCGTGGGCGTGGGCGTCCATGTAAAGTTTCTCACGATCAGCTTCGCCGAGCACCACAGCCTGATCAAGCAATCGTCTCAGCTGAAGATGATCTTTCCGATAATACTCCAAATATCTTTCAGAGTCATAATCCAGAAGCCAGAGAAAGCTACCCAGGAGATAGCTGTCCTGGTCCTTCAAATAACAGCAACTAACTAAATGGTGAGCAGTGACGAGGTTATTTGGCTGAAAATCAGCGCTGAGCGGGATTTTCCTTGCTTTGCATATGCTGAGCCCATTTTGGCACAATTATGTTTTTCATTTTTTTTAATTGGTTATGCTTGTTATTATTTTTACTTGTGCTGAATAAATGTTTCTTTCATTTCATTTCAGTTTTAAGCTTATTTTGTTTTCCTATAAGTTAAACATAGAACGTGAAACGTTAAAAATAACAATGATAATAAAAAGCCGTGGATGCGAAATTTTATCTTAAACTAAATACATGAAGTATTCCCATGTATTTAGATTAAAAAAAAATTATGCCGTGGAGGCAAAATTTTCTCTCTATTATCCCGCTGGGTGGCATACAAGACTGTCCAGACCCAGTTCCTAATTTCCCGTCAAATAAAGAAACTTCGTGCCTGTCACGGATCAATGGTCCTAAACACCTCATCCAGTTTTCCTTCAAATCAAAGACTTTGTGTCTATCACAGAGCATTACCGTCACGTGAGAATGACTATTACAACATACAAAAAAAACTACGTACCTACAACAACAATAAAGAAATAATAATAAATAAATAAAGACATTTAGTAAGTTCTCTTACGTCATTCACAATCTACAGAAATTACATTTTTCCTCAGGTACCCAATGGTTAAAAGTTTTGAATAAATAAGTTGAAAGACATTACTTTCTGTGAATGGATTCCGAAAATAACAGTACTGCTGAAGCCTTGTCACAGGGCGACAGCGGTACTGTTCCTTCAAAAACGTTCCTGAGACTTCTGCCCTGTTAGATATAATATTTTTGAGTTGTAATTTATTAATAATTAAATGTATTAATACCATTTATTAAACAAGCTTTTGTAGCAGGCCGAGTTAAAAAGTAAAAAATAGTATTGCTTTTTAGCTTGGCTAAGCACAAAGCTTGTTTTTTAAACTATTATATCTCAGAGTACAAAACAAATTTATTTACTTGGATAAGGTGGTAAACGAGTACCAACTCTAAACAAATGGACTGAACGTATGTTTCCTAACTTTTCAGCTACTGAAAAACGGAAAATAGAATAGGCAATCGTTGATGTAATACGCGAGCCTCCTGTCAGTGTAAGCATAAAATACCTTGACGACTTTCGTGGACGACTGGCGTACACACTGGTTTTCACTGTCGCCAGCTTCATGTTACTAAGGTTCGCTAACGGTTGGTTCAATATAGAAAACCAATTTTTTCTTTTTGCTACATTTTCTCGTCAGTATTTAGTGGTACCTTCGTCGTTTAAGAGTCATTAACACAAGTGCTTTAAGTATATGATGTTATCCCCATCTATATATTTACTTACTATTATCAGAATTTGACGCTTTAATTCTGCAAAGCCGTAGGTTAAGTCCCGGTCGAACCGAAATTCACGCAGCAGCAGATGCTGCCTTGGCTCATTGGGCATGTTGATTCATTCCTATATAATAATATAAATAAAATGATCCAATAGTTAAAGAAATAATTCACGAGTCACTTATTATGACGGCCACTAGTAAGTTTGTGGCGACATCTGTTTCCACAAGAAGCTAGCTAGTGGCGGAAAATTTAGGAAACACATCCATTTCCTACATCGCGCTATCGAAGTTCTTACCGTCCAAGCATATATACGAGTACCGTGTCGGTGGCCTCCCGGTCAGGAAACATTCGTGCGTAAAGCATTTTCCACCACGGTTATCAACAACGGTTACAAACACTGGCTATACATTCTCCTCAGATGACGCTGTAAAGGCAAGGTTTTTAGTCGGTATGCTTCTCCTTCAGAGATACGAGTCCGACATTGTTCGTTCCGGTGGCCTCCCGATCAGGAAACGTTCGTGTACAAAGCATTTTCCTCCACGGTTATAAAAAAACACTCACTGCACAACGTATTTTTCTCAACTACTGAAGAATTTCTACACGGGCCTGCATCCTTCTCCTCAACCTGACACCTGCGGACCTACCTATCTCGACGCACCACAGGCCCTGGTCGCAGCCTTTCACCGCATCACGAGACTGCTCAACGTCATAAAGCTCTAGTAACTCAACTTCCAGTGTCCGTATGGAAATGATATAGTGACATCTATGTCTCCACATTAGAGGCTCGCTAACGTAGCAGACAATTCAGGAAAAATATAAATATATTATAACTCACTATAGCCTTCAGAATTCAAGCCAAGAAACCCGAGTTCGTTGCCCAAGGCTCGTACCAATGGATTTTTAAACAATACTTAAAGATTTTTATCGTTATTGTCAAAAAATTTCTTTGGTGGCAGGTGTCGAAAGGATTTATATGTCTAGAACTCTATCTACTCTATCTACCTACCCTGTATTGGGAATGTCATGAAGATATCCTTTATCGCGCTGTGGAAATTCTTACGCTTAGAAACACCAGTAGCCACAGCACACTAACGGAGGAGCTGTTCTAGCTCGGGGTTAACCCTTTTCCTGCAGCAGCCCACCCGCTACCATTCCACAATATGTTATGATATATAATGCTTTTCAGCACAACATGCGCTACAAGTAACTCTGCAGCATGTTGTGTTCAATTTCATCCAAAGCATCAGTAACTTATATATACCGGGATCAGATGTGAGAATTGAATTGTGAATTGAACGGAGTTAAATCACTGTGGTAAAAAGGTGGCTACTAGCTACCCGCCAGTTCTGATGATCTTGACCTGATGAAGACGTCTCCTCCACCAATGTGATACCGGTACCTCAGATATATGCGAACTTTTTTCCTGAATTGTCCGTCACTAGCGAGTTCCATACTTGGGACAGATGTACACACCACCAGAATCAAACGCTGTTGGTTTATAAAAGCTTTCCAGCTTCTTCTGGTGGTCTACTTACCCCTGACAGTAGACTACATATGGGTTTCGATGAAAAATTAAAACACATAAGATTATTTCGAACTCTTTATTCAATCATGGTGCAATTTATTACAATTAAAGTACAATAAGATTTGTCTTACATAATATTTATATGATCCTATTCTATTTTACTACCGTCATACATTACAAAATCTTGTAATAATAAGTCTGTGTATTGTATAGTTATAAGAGAACCTATTAAATACCATGTCCCTATAGAAACAAATTATTGAATAAAATTACGAAATACATATTTAAATGCTGTAATATACCAACTCTGGAGAATAGTCAAGTTGCTTTTCATTTAGATTTCTAAATCTGTATCGACTGGTGTTTCGAAATAAATTTGGCAAATAAAAATGGCGACGGGAAATACCGCGTGTATTTTGACATACTTAAACTATACTAGGTATGTTTTTTACCTATTGAATTCTGTCGGGAACTTACTCTGAAGATAGAATTTCACATTGAAATATATACAAATAGCTCGACTTATGCGAACAAAACCTATGCAATTCGTGATATAGCTATGACTTTAAATATTAATAATGTAAAGGAATCAACGACGTATCATTTGAAAGCCGTGATTTGAATGATTTGAAAAAAAGTTAATTCTTTGTATGTTGATGGCGTACAGTTATGCCAAATAAGAGATATGTCAAAACTTTGTTTAAGTCAATTTAAGCTTATTAAACAGATCTTTCGCATAGGAGAATTTAGGTCAATTTTACTGAATTTAGTGTCGCGTCTTTTTAAAAATATTATAATTACGTCTACAGATTTAATGCAGACGAGAATTGAAATAAATTTAGAAAAAAACTAAGAGAAAAAAACCTTTTCTGTCTTTTCACCAAAACAAAAATTGCGTGTATTAATATTAGTTATATTAAATATAAAGATGATTTTATGGTGTATTTCTATTGATTTTTAGTGTATATAAAGCCATGCTGGAGTTTATGTTATTAAATTAAAAACATAATAAAACACACACACACGCAATTCCCAGTACAGGGGCAGACAGAGGTCTAGTCTAGACAATTAAGTCTCTTTGACCCACCTTCCATGGAAGATATTTTCGGGACAACGTGACACCTGTCATTTATCTTCGGTGGAATTGTGTTGTTGTGACCATTTTTATATCCGAGCCAACGATACAATCCGTACATAAGTTTTTAAAAAACCCATTGGTGCGAGCCTGCCATCTGGGGATCGAACTCGTCTCGCCTCGAAATTCCAACCACCCAACCAATCGGCTATCGTGACCTTTAAAACATAAAAAAAAAGATTTAAATTTTTAACCGACGCTAATGGGATATATTGGCTCGAAAGTAAGAGCAACATCACGGTTCAGCAGAGGTCGCGTGTTCGAATCCCGCACGTTCAGTTTGATTTTTTTTAATTCCACATACGTTTTATAAGAGATGAGCCAGTAATTTAAAAAATTAATAAAAATAATGCCGTGCAGAAACATGTCTTAAAACCCAAGTCTTCTGTGGATGCGTTTCTCAACACATTACACATAAACATCAAAAATATGTATAACATTTAATTGGTGTATTGTGCTTCGCTTTGTTATCGTTTCCAATCGTATGAGGATTAAGGACCAAAAACTAAAATCTCCGCTTCATAGAAACGTATGGAGAGAAGTAAATTCAATTTTACACATTTTGTGTTAAGAAAGCTTCTTCAGTGGAAGCAGAAGAATCTTCGGTGGAAGATGGGTGAAAGGGACTTAATTGTCTAGACTAGACCCTGTCTACCCTTGTATTGAGAAATGCGTGAATATATTTATTTATTACTTTTTTGTGTTAAGAAAAACCGGACGTCCTATTCCACGAGCCAAATATACACATGTATACAATAGTAGTTATCAATTTGATAACTACCTTATTTGAAGTAACATACAAACAAAATATTACTACATAATGTGTAGTAATATTTTGTTTGTATGTTGTAAAGACGGCGACGGGCTCACCACCTGTCACGTTGTCCCGAAAATATCTTCGGTGGAAGGTGGGTCAAGATATTTGGGTTAAGATATGGGTGAAGATATTTTTTATTTTATTATTTACTACATAATATAATAATAAAGAAGAAGAAATAGAAGGAATGGGTTTAATACCCAAGACGACGATACGACACATTATAGCAGCTGCTAAGATTAAAAAAGAATCAAAACGGCAAAGCCTATTACAGCAAAGAGAGAAATTAGCATCTTATTGCAAATACATCAGTAAGCTATACAGTTTAAAATAACAAATAACATATCAGCCAATTGTGATTTCTAAACGCGAACACTACACAATTGAATTGGCGACAAGCTCACCACTTGTCACGTTGTTCCGAATAAACGTCATTTAAAGGATTTAACTAATTTGTCTGCGATTTGACTACCCCCAGTATTTTGAAATACGTGAACATGTTTATGAATCTCATTTCACTATACAAAAGACGAGAAGAATATTAATTTGATTCCGACCTTACCTGATGGAGAAAACGGAAAACTCTCAGATGTTTTGTTGTAAATGTTAACTAACTAACGACCTACCGTCAATTTTAACTGATATTTAGATTTTAATACTTGATTTCATATCTAGATAGACCTAATTCTACTTAGATTGAGGCGAAAATAAAAAAAAAATGAGACTTCTGACCCAACAAATATGCAAGTTTTAATAACTAACTCTTTACGTGACCTATTTTAACGACCTTTAATAGGACACAGGCTCGCTTCAACGAAAGATTCGCCATAGCCGTCATGCTTGACGAGCCGATCGGCGAACACTGTACCAGACATCAATATTGGGTCCTGAATTGTTTTTACACTTTACTTATTGTAACTGTAACTTTAATTGCATAGTAAAATAACCTCAATTCCTTATCAAAATTTTCTTCTATAGTACCAACAGATGGCGGTATAACCATCCATAGTATTTTTACTAGACCAAAATTCTAAGCAGTAATGTCTGGTACCGCGTTCGCCAATCCGCTTGCCGAGCGTACCGATTACGGCAAATGTTCCTTAAGGATAGTCTCCATGTCCCGCTGTGTAAAATTTTAAAGGAAGTTCAAATTAATAAGGTAACTGTTACCAGTTAAAACTTTACTGCGACGACGAGGAGCGACGGCGACGGGATTGCTTCGGACTGTGACGAGTTCTGTTGGAGATAAATTAGACAATTGTTAATTTGAACAATAGTCACGTTAGTCGAGTGGTTGGGTGATCGGAATTCGAGTCGAGAGAGCCCGAGTTCAATCGCTACGGCAGGCGGCTCGTACCAATGAGTTATGAAAGATGACGACAGGCCCACCACCTGTCACGTTGTCCCAAAATGGACTCTGATGAAATGTGAGACGACGGGAACAAGTTATCTAAAGCTCTGTCTACTCCTGTATTATTTCGCGCCGTATGACCATGCGGTCGGTGGGCCAATAAGGGGTGGTGGATTATCCCTACCCCTGTATTGAGAAATACTTAAAGATAAAAATGGTGTTTAACTACGCACTATGATGTTGTCATGTAACTGTACACGAAATAAAGAATTGGTACAAGTTCAGAAGTAGCAGCATGTCAATGCCCACAGGTGGGCAAAGACCTCCTCTCAAATATTAGAACAGAATAGGAAATCATATTTTTTTGAAAAATTTCAAGTCGTAGTTTTAACAGTGGTAGAGACACACATCAGCTTTTGTTGTTGCATGAATAGGCCGGCTCGACCGGGGAAGTACCACGACCTCACAGAATACCGGGGTGAAGTAGAAGTCTAACAAACTTCTGCGTTTCGTCTGGCGAGTGCAGGTAACCGGAGGCCCACACATCCCATTCCACCAATTTGGGGTGACACTCTAAGGGCGGCATTGCGGGTGTTGATGGGCGGCGGTAATCACTTACCATCACGCGAGCCACCTGCTCGTTTGCCTCCCTTTTCCTATAAAAAAAAAAAAGATATCGGTTTAAGAACACACCACCCATTTTCTTATAGGTGTCGTAAGAGGCGACTAAGAGAAACGCCTTGAACAATACCATGGCTACTGACAGATGGGATCACCATCTAGAATACTACCAGATCATACAGCAGACCGGTTACTGGCGGCGCATATTCGGTGCGAGGCGTCCGGTACAGCGTTCGCCAATCCGCTCGTCGAGCGCCACCAAACATATTAGTAAAAAATATAATTCATTGTTATCTGTATTCACCTCGGGCTTGGACTGCGTTTCCTGTCGACGGAGCGCTTGCGTCTCTTTCTCTTTTCGTCTTCGGAATCGGAAGAGTCACCGGACGAATCCTGTTTCTTCTTCACTTCTGGAACGTGAATCGTTGAATTAATTACGAAATTCTTTATTAATAGAATTTAACAGGAATTATCATGTGTTATTTTTTATGGCGATTGAAAGCAAACGAGCAATCGATTCCTAATCCTTAGTAAATACCAACACCAGTGTAACAAATGAAATCAAATCACATATTTATAAATAAATACATATATAGATAGGGACAACATGAAATACATTGCTTCGATCCCAATGTAAGATGCTAAAGCACTTGAGGTATGGGAATCGAAAACAACGAAGGCACCACAAACACTCAGACCGGAGAAAATGTAAGAAAAAGTGTTTTTTTCTACATACAACAGTCCGATCGAACCCGGGATTCGAGACGACGACATATTGAACACCGGTGTTTACGCCACTCATCCACGGAGTCGTCAAATTTATCTAAAGGACATTTCATCACCGTGGTCGAGTGGCGTACACGCCGGTTTTCATTGTCTCCGGCGCCAAGGTCCAGGGTTTGATTCCCGGATGGGTCAACAAAGAAAAACATTATTTCTACAATATATCAGGGTCTGGATGTTTGTGGTATCTTCGTTGCTTCCATTTAAATAACACATGTGCTTTAGCTACTAACTCTGGGAACGGAGCAATGTATGTGATGTCGTTTCTATCTGTATGTATATAATTATTTATATTTCAGTACATGTGTAGTGTACTGTGTGGCAACGGCGTAAGAATTATGCAACTCCCTTTCTACCTGTGGGTGTCGTAAGAGGCGACTAAGGGAGACAGCCTTGAATGTCGTTATGGCAACAGATAGATGGCGGGATAACCGTCTGCTTGCCAGTCGAAGCGGTTATGGAAAATCCTCCCTATGGGAGAGGCCTATGTCCTACAGTGGACTTGAGTGCGTGTACGCGTGCGCGTGTGCTTGTGCGTGCGCGCACGTGTGTGTGTGCATGTTTGTGTGTGTGTGTGCATGTGTGTGCGTGCGTGCGTGCGTGTGTGTGTGTGCGTGTGTGCGTGCGCGTGTGCGTGCGTGCGTGTGACTGCGTGTGTGTGTGTGTGTGCACGCTGCAGCGGTCCGGCTCACCGGCCGCCCTGCTCTCGCGGTCGCGCTGCCGCGACTTGATGAGCCGCACGATCTCCATCAGCTCCTTGCGCGCCTCGTTGCGTTCCTCCTCCTGCGAAACTCCGCGCGTCACGCTTCGAACCTATAACTACACCCTGGACCCTGGGTACCCAGGGAGGTGGACAGAGATCTAGACGATTAAGTCCTTTCGACCCACCTTCCAACGAAGAATACTTTTTTGTGACGTGACAGGTGGTGAGCCTGTCGCCGTCTTCATGTTCAAGCCAACGAGGCCTAGGCAAAAAATCTACTGACACGGGCGGGATTCGAACCCGCGATCTATGCTGTATTGTGACAACGCTCATAGCAACGATCTACCCTGCCTTAAACACATCAGTTGGAATTTTAAATCTCCCACTAGGATTTTAATATATTATGGTATTATATATCACGCTACTCAGAAAATTATACTTCAATACTATACTATATAAATATAAAATAAAATATCTTCACGCAATTCCCAATACACGGTAGCCGAGTTGTTGGGTGGTCGGAATTTCGAGTCGAGAGACCCGAGTTCGATCCCCAGGTGATGAACCAATGAGTTTTTCAAAAACTTATGTACAAATTTCATCGTTGGCTTGGACATAAAGGCGGCGACGGACTCACAACCTGTCACGTTGTCCCGAAAATATCTTCGGTGGAAGGTGGATCAAAGGGACTTAATTGTCTAGACTTCTCTCTGTCTACCCCTGTATTGGGAATTGCGTGAAGATATTTACACTCTGTCTGTCTGTCTTAATTGTCTAGTCTAGACAATTAAGTCCTTTCGACCCACCTTCTAACAAAGATATTTTCGAGACAATGTGACAGGTACCCGTAACCGTCTTTATGTCCAAGCCAACGATATAATTCGTACATAAGTTTTTGAAAAACCCTTTCGTACGAGCCCGCCACCTGGAGATCGAACTCGGATCTCATGAGTCGATATTCCGATCACCCAACCACGGCCATCGTGACTTAAACTATTACGAGGCTATATAAGTATTGAAGTATAATTATTCGAGTGGTAATACCACCTCCTTTTTGCATGTAGATGACGAGTCGACTAAGGAAAAAGCCTTGTGAATACATTTTACTACCGACAGAGGGCGGGATAACCATCACGAATGTCAGGCTTATATTTAGCGGCGTTTGTTGCCGCGATCGCCAATCCGCTTGCCGAGCGTGGCGATACATCTCCCTCTTAAAATAGAGGCCAAGGTCCAGCAGTGGACACAGGCTGTCATGCTGATGTGCTGAAGTGAACAAACTCACTTTCTTCTTGTCTTCGTCCGCGGGAGACTTCTCGCGAGTGATGTCGCGTCCTTTCGGCGCTGAGTCCTGGCGCGAGCGCTCGGGGGACTTCGTGCTGCAATAAATAAATAAATAAATATCTTCACGCAATTCCCAATACGGGGGTAGACAGAGGTCTAGTCTAGACAATTAAGTCCCTTTGACCCACCTTCCACCGAAGATATTTTCGGGACAACGTGACAGGTGGTGAGCCCGTCGCCGTCTTTATGTCCAAGCCAACGATATGATTCGTACGTAAGTTTTGAAAAACTCATTGGTACTGCCACCTGGGGATCGAACTCGGGTCTCTCGACTCGAATTCCGACCTCCCAACAACTCGGCTATCGTGACTCAGATACATAATAAACATATACATTCATACACATGTAGTGGATAATGTGCAGCAGGTGCAGGGTAGCTACCGGCCAGATAGATATTATTTTTATTTATTTATTATTTATTCAACATAAATAATAAATAAATAAAAATAATATCTACATATTATACCGTAGACTTATTGTTAATATTGATATATAGGTTTTTGAAAAAACCCATTGGTTTCTTGACTCGAATTCCGATCACCAAACTTGGCTATGACCCTTTTCTTTAAATTAAAATTAATTGCAGCCATGAAGACATTAATGTCTTCATGGCTGCAAAATTGTAAATATTGAGTGGAGCATAACTTCTGGCAAATGTCGCCTACAACCCTAATAGGTTTAGACCTAGGGTTTCAAACCCTAGGTACGAAATATACAAAAGATATAAACGCCATTCCCAATACTGGGGTAGAAAATTAAGTTTTCGTCAAACTTTGCGATTTGGTCAGTAGGTTCTGTCTACTCGTATTTTAAGTCTACAGAATAATAAACAAATTAAAAAGGCATACCCTTCTTTTGTGGAGTTCTTTCTATCCCTTTCTTTATCTCCGTCTCTGTGCCGATCGGACCTATCTCTACTCTTCTCTTTATCTCGCGACTTTTCTCTTTTTTCTTTCCTGCCATACTTATCCTCCCGTTTACCAATTCTGTCATCACGAGAATCTTCTTTTCTAGTTTCTTTATCATCTTTTTTACCCTCGTTATCGTCTTTCTTGGTTTGATTTTCCTCTTTCTTTATTTCCCTGTCATCTCTACGCTGTTCGGTGTGCTTGCGGTCATCTCTTTCGCTCCTATGCCTGTCGTGTTTATCTGCCTTTTCTTTCTCTTTGTATCTATCTTTTCTTTTCGCGACGATCATCTAAGCGATCCGGGCGCTCCTCTTGTCTATATTAAAACGATAAAGGACATTTAGTAATATTTGTATAAAGCAATGAGAACATATAGACAGTTACATAAATTAAATTAACTAAAAAAAAAGGTAAGCTTGTGGCATTTGCGTAACAGTTAACTAACCACCTTATTATCGTAATCTGTTACGGCAAATCTACTTTATAGGAGAAACTTGTCTCCTGCAGTGGAATTTTGTAGGTCGTTGTTATTTAAAGACACAGAACATTAATTGTTACAGCTTCGTTCGCGTCAGCTGGGGCCGCACTCACCGCGCGCCGCCTGCTGTGCTGCGGCTGCACTCACCGCGCGGCGAGCGGCGCGGCGAGCGGCGCGGCGAGCGGCGCGGCGAGCGGCGCGGCGAGCGGCGCGGCGAGCGGCGCGGCGAGCGGCGCGGCGAGCGGCGCGGCGAGCGGCGCGGCGAGCGGCGCGGCGAGCGGCGAGCGGCGCGGCGAGCGGCGCGGCGAGCGGCGCGGCGAGCGGCGCGGCGAGCGGCGAGCGGCGCGGCGAGCGGCGCGGCGAGCGGCGCGGCGAGCGGCGCGGCGAGCGGCGCGGCGAGCGGCGCGGCGAGCGGCGCGGCGAGCGGCGCGGCGAGCGGCGCGGCGAGCGGCGCGGCGAGCGGCGCGGCGAGCGGCGAGCGGCGCGGCGAGCGGCGCGGCGAGCGGCGCGGCGAGCGGCGAGCGGCGCGGCGAGCGGCGCGGCGAGCGGCGCGGCGAGCGGCGCGGCGAGCGGCGCGGCGAGCGGCGCGGCGAGCGGCGCGGCGAGCGGCGCGGCGAGCGGCGCGGCGAGCGGCGCGGCGAGCGGCGCGGCGAGCGGCGAGCGGCGCGGCGAGCGGCGCGGCGAGCGGCGCGGCGAGCGGCGCGGCGAGCGGCGAGCGGCGCGGCGAGCGGCGCGGCGAGCGGCGAGCGGCGCGGCGAGCGGCGCGGCGAGCGGCGAGCGGCGCGGCGAGCGGCGCGGCGAGCGGCGCGGCGAGCGGCGAGCGGCGCGGCGAGCGGCGCGGCGAGCGGCGCGGCGAGCGGCGCGGCGAGCGGCGCGGCGAGCGGCGCGGCGAGCGGCGAGCGGCGCGGCGAGCGGCGAGCGGCGCGGCGAGCGGCGCGGCGAGCGGCGCGGCGAGCGGCGCGGCGAGCGGCGCGGCGAGCGGCGAGCGGCGCGGCGAGCGGCGCGGCGAGCGGCGCGGCGAGCGGCGCGGCGAGCGGCGCGGCGAGCGGCGCGGCGAGCGGCGCGGCGAGCGGCGCGGCGAGCGGCGCGGCGAGCGGCGCGGCGAGCGGCGCGGCGAGCGGCGCGGCGAGCGGCGCGGCGAGCGGCGCGGCGAGCGGCGCGGCGAGCGGCGCGGCGAGCGGCGCGGCGAGCGGCGCGGCGAGCGGCGCGGCGAGCGGCGCGGCGAGCGGCGCGGCGAGCGGCGCGGCGAGCGGCGAGCGGCGCGGCGAGCGGCGCGGCGAGCGGCGCGGCGAGCGGCGCGGCGAGCGGCGCGGCGAGCGGCGAGCGGCGCGGCGAGCGGCGCGGCGAGCGGCGCGGCGAGCGGCGCGGCGAGCGGCGAGCGGCGCGGCGAGCGGCGCGGCGAGCGGCGCGGCGAGCGGCGCGGCGAGCGGCGCGGCGAGCGGCGCGGCGAGCGGCGCGGCGAGCGGCGCGGCGAGCGGCGCGGCGAGCGGCGCGGCGAGCGGCGCGGCGAGCGGCGCGGCGAGCGGCGAGCGGCGCGGCGAGCGGCGCGGCGAGCGGCGCGGCGAGCGGCGCGGCGAGCGGCGCGGCGAGCGGCGCGGCGAGCGGCGCGGCGAGCGGCGCGGCGAGCGGCGCGGCGAGCGGCGAGCGGCGCGGCGAGCGGCGCGGCGAGCGGCGCGGCGAGCGGCGCGGCGAGCGGCGCGGCGAGCGGCGCGGCGAGCGGCGCGGCGAGCGGCGCGGGCTGCACGAGCGACGCGAGCCCTTCGCGCTTGCGCTCGCGTGGCTCTCGCGCGTCGCGATAATCCCTATTAAAATATACACACCCCGAGTTTTTTCACTTGTCTAGCGACGAATCTAGTAGCTTGAAATAATAATACACACCCTACAAGCAAAGTTAAACACAAAGCTATCATTTTTAGCCAATATTCAGTGACACGTAATATATCAACATCTTTAAAAACCATTCGATTTCTAAATCTTTACCTAAAAATTCTGATGCACCTGGTTAATACAACTTTTATTAGATAAACTATAGTAAGATGAATTGATACTGTCTATCAGTAAATGCTCTTCTGAATATGAATAAATTAAAAAAAATTGGAAGCTGTCTTAAGCTTTTACAACAGCGTAATTGTTTAAAACATTTTGACACTGACATCGACATTTTCAAAGGTGGCGACATAGAGTTTTAAATCGCGATGATAGATTAGTCATTTGCGTAACATGAAAATGTTTCTATGTTAAGTTTTGAATATAGTGTGAAGTGAAGGTGTAAATGTTTTTAGCTGTAAAAAATGGTCCTTCGAACCGGATCTATGAATAAACATTTTTGGGCATTAAGAGAAAGTTAACTAATGAAGAGATTAAAGTAAATGGATTTCAAATATAAAGTCAAAGACTTAATACATAACCAAACATGTTTTTACAACCAACTAGATTTCGTCAGAATACCAGCGTTTTGTTGCTGCAACCCAATGATTAATTTTGAAGATTATAGTTGTTTTTTTTTTCTGTGTTTAATTTTAATATTTTATGCCATAATTTATTTCTGGTTGCAGCGATAAATAAACTTCTTGCTTTCTTTCATTCTTTCTTTCATCGACAACAAAATTGAAAATAGTACTTCACGAAAACTTATACCGTAGTATTAAGATCTTAACCCGTCGAGATAGTGCGCTACGATTTCAGAACCATATAAACTTAATCCTATAACAGTATCCCTATAGCATCCTGTATCCTGTATAGTATTGGATTAAAGTAATATATAATTTGACATAAGTGTTGTCACTTTGTTAATATCGGTGTATCATCACTTTGATTATCTGTTACATGTTTGTCATTCTGACACCGTTTATGAATGAATGAATGAATATATTAAATAATATATATAAATATCTTCACGCAGTTCCCAATACAGGGGTAGACAGAGGTCGAGTCAAGACAATTAAGTCTCTTCGACCCACCTTCCACTGAAGATATTTTCAGGACACTCACCGCGCGCTGCCTGCAGTGCTGCGGCTGCACTCACCGGCGCGGCGTGACTCAGCTGTACGAGCGCGCTGCACTCACCGGCGCGGCGTGACTCAGCTGTACGAGCGCGCTGCACTCACCGGCGCGGCGTGCCAGTACGAGCGCTGCACTCACCGGCGCGGCGTGACTCAGCTGTACGAGCGCGCTGCACTCACCGGCGCGGCGTGACTCAGCTGTACGAGCGCGCTGCACTCACCGGCGCGGCGTGACTCAGCTGTACGAGCGCGCTGCACTCACCGGCGCGGCGTGACTCAGCTGTACGAGCGCGCTGCACTCACCGGCGCGGCGTGACTCAGCTGTACGAGCGCGCTGCACTCACCGGCGCGGCGTGACTCAGCTGTACGAGCGCGCTGCACTCACCGGCGCGGCGTGACTCAGCTGTACGAGCGCGCTGCACTCACCGGCGCGGCGTGACTCAGCTGTACGAGCGCGCTGCACTCACCGGCGCGGCGTGACTCAGCTGTACGAGCGCGCTGCACTCACCGGCGCGGCGTGACTCAGCTGTACGAGCGCGCTGCACTCACCGGCGCGGCGTGACTCAGCTGTACGAGCGCGCTGCACTCACCGGCGCGGCGTGACTCAGCTGTACGAGCGCGCTGCACTCACCGGCGCGGCGTGACTCAGCTGTACGAGCGCGCTGCACTCACCGGCGCGGCGTGACTCAGCTGTACGAGCGCGCTGCACTCACCGGCGCGGCGTGACTCAGCTGTACGAGCGCGCTGCACTCACCGGCGCGGCGTGACTCAGCTGTACGAGCGCGCTGCACTCACCGGCGCGGCGTGACTCAGCTGTACGAGCGCGCTGCACTCACCGGCGCGGCGTGACTCAGCTGTACGAGCGCGCTGCACTCACCGGCGCGGCGTGACTCAGCTGTACGAGCGCGCTGCACTCACCGGCGCGGCGTGACTCAGCTGTACGAGCGCGCTGCACTCACCGGCGCGGCGTGACTCAGCTGTACGAGCGCGCTGCACTCACCGGCGCGGCGTGACTCAGCTGTACGAGCGCGCTGCACTCACCGGCGCGGCGTGACTCAGCTGTACGAGCGCGCTGCACTCACCGGCGCGGCGTGACTCAGCTGTACGAGCGCGCTGCACTCACCGGCGCGGCGTGACTCAGCTGTACGAGCGCGCTGCACTCACCGGCGCGGCGTGACTCAGCTGTACGAGCGCGCTGCACTCACCGGCGCGGCGTGCCCCAGCAGTACGAGCGCTGCACTCACCGGCGCGGCGTGACTCAGCTGTACGAGCGCGCTGCACTCACCGCGCGCGCTGCCTGCAGTGCTGCGGCTGCACTCACCGCGCGCTGCCTGCAGTGCTGCGGCTGCACTCACCGCGCGCCGCCTGCAGTGCTGCGGCTGCACTCACCGCGCTGCCTGCTGTGCTGCGGCTGCACTCACCGCGCGCTGCCTGCAGTGCTGCGGCTGCACTCACCGCGCGCTGCCTGCAGTGCTGCGGCTGCACTCACCGCGCTGCCTGCTGTGCTGCGGCTGCACTCACCGCGCTGCCTGCTGTGCTGCGGCTGCACTCACCGCGCTGCCTGCTGTGCTGCGGCTGCACTCACCGCGCGCTGCCTGCTGTGCTGCGGCTGCACTCACCGCGCGCTGCCTGCAGTGCTGCGGCTGCACTCACCGCGCGCGCTGCCTGCTGTGCTGCGGCTGCACTCACCGCGCGCCGCCTGCAGTGCTGCGGCTGCACTCACCGCGCTGCCTGCTGTGCTGCGGCTGCACTCACCGCGCGCTGCCTGCTGTGCTGCGGCTGCACTCACCGCGCTGCCTGCTGTGCTGCGGCTGCACTCACCGCGCGCCGCCTGCAGTGCTGCGGCTGCACTCACCGCGCGCTGCCTGCAGTGCTGCGGCTGCACTCACCGCGCTGCCTGCTGTGCTGCGGCTGCACTCACCGCGCGCCGCCTGCAGTGCTGCGGCTGCACTCACCGCGCGCCGCCTGCAGTGCTGCGGCTGCACTCACCGCGCGCCGCCTGCAGTGCTGCGGCTGCACTCACCGCGCGCTGCCTGCAGTGCTGCGGCTGCACTCACCGCGCTGCCTGCTGTGCTGCGGCTGCACTCACCGCGCGCCGCCTGCAGTGCTGCGGCTGCACTCACCGCGCTGCCTGCTGTGCTGCGGCTGCACTCACCGCGCGCTGCCTGCTGTGCTGCGGCTGCACTCACCGCGCGCTGCCTGCTGTGCTGCGGCTGCACTCACCGCGCGCTGCCTGCTGTGCTGCGGCTGCACTCACCGCGCGCGCTGCCTGCTGTGCTGCGGCTGCACTCACCGCGCGCTGCCTGCTGTGCTGCGGCTGCACTCACCGCGCGCTGCCTGCAGTGCTGCGGCTGCACTCACCGCGCTGCCTGCTGTGCTGCGGCTGCACTCACCGCGCGCGCTGCCTGCTGTGCTGCGGCTGCACTCACCGCGCGCGCTGCCTGCTGTGCTGCGGCTGCACTCACCGCGCGCGCTGCCTGCTGTGCTGCGGCTGCACTCACCGCGCGCTGCCTGCTGTGCTGCGGCTGCACTCACCGCGCTGCCTGCTGTGCTGCGGCTGCACTCACCGCGCGCTGCCTGCTGTGCTGCGGCTGCACTCACCGCGCGCTGCCTGCTGTGCTGCGGCTGCACTCACCGCGCGCTGCCTGCTGTGCTGCGGCTGCACTCACCGGCGAGCGGCGAGCGGCGAGCGGCGAGCGGCGAGCGGCGAGCGGCGAGCGGCGAGCGGCGAGCGGCGAGCGGCGAGCGGCGAGCGGCGAGCGGCGAGCGGCGAGCGGCGAGCGGCGAGCGGCGAGCGGCGAGCGGCGAGCGGCGAGCGGCGAGCGGCGAGCGGCGAGCGGCGAGCGGCGAGCGGCGAGCGGCGAGCGGCGAGCGGCGAGCGGCGAGCGGCGAGCGGCGAGCGGCGAGCGGCGAGCGGCGAGCGGCGAGCGGCGAGCGGCGAGCGGCGAGCGGCGAGCGGCGAGCGGCGAGCGGCGAGCGGCGAGCGGCGAGCGGCGAGCGGCGAGCGGCGAGCGGCGAGCGGCGAGCGGCGAGCGGCGAGCGGCGAGCGGCGAGCGGCGAGCGGCGAGCGGCGAGCGGCGAGCGGCGAGCGGCGAGCGGCGAGCGGCGAGCGGCGAGCGGCGAGCGGCGAGCGGCGAGCGGCGAGCGGCGAGCGGCGAGCGGCGAGCGGCGAGCGGCGAGCGGCGAGCGGCGAGCGGCGAGCGGCGAGCGGCGAGCGGCGAGCGGCGAGCGGCGAGCGGCGAGCGGCGAGCGGCGAGCGGCGAGCGGCGAGCGGCGAGCGGCGAGCGGCGAGCGGCGAGCGGCGAGCGGCGAGCGGCGAGCGGCGAGCGGCGAGCGGCGAGCGGCGAGCGGCGAGCGGCGAGCGGCGAGCGGCGAGCGGCGAGCGGCGAGCGGCGAGCGGCGAGCGGCGAGCGGCGAGCGGCGAGCGGCGAGCGGCGAGCGGCGAGCGGCGAGCGGCGAGCGGCGAGCGGCGAGCGGCGAGCGGCGAGCGGCGAGCGGCGAGCGGCGAGCGGCGAGCGGCGAGCGGCGAGCGGCGAGCGGCGAGCGGCGAGCGGCGAGCGGCGAGCGGCGAGCGGCGAGCGGCGAGCGGCGAGCGGCGAGCGGCGAGCGGCGAGCGGCGAGCGGCGAGCGGCGAGCGGCGAGCGGCGAGCGGCGAGCGGCGAGCGGCGAGCGGCGAGCGGCGAGCGGCGAGCGGCGAGCGGCGAGCGGCGAGCGGCGAGCGGCGAGCGGCGAGCGGCGAGCGGCGAGCGGCGAGCGGCGAGCGGCGAGCGGCGAGCGGCGAGCGGCGAGCGGCGAGCGGCGAGCGGCGAGCGGCGAGCGGCGAGCGGCGAGCGGCGAGCGGCGAGCGGCGAGCGGCGAGCGGCGAGCGGCGAGCGGCGAGCGGCGAGCGGCGAGCGGCGAGCGGCGAGCGGCGAGCGGCGAGCGGCGAGCGGCGAGCGGCGAGCGGCGAGCGGCGAGCGGCGAGCGGCGAGCGGCGAGCGGCGAGCGGCGAGCGGCGAGCGGCGAGCGGCGAGCGGCGAGCGGCGAGCGGCGAGCGGCGAGCGGCGAGCGGCGAGCGGCGAGCGGCGAGCGGCGAGCGGCGAGCGGCGAGCGGCGAGCGGCGAGCGGCGAGCGGCGAGCGGCGAGCGGCGAGCGGCGAGCGGCGAGCGGCGAGCCTGCCGCCGCCGAGCGCCCTCTGCCACACACAAGCCGACTCATTAACTGCACACCACGCGACCGGACCCGCGTGTGGCGGCTCCGTCCGAGAGACATGGTATAACCTCACGACAGTACATATAGGGTGGTCAGAGGTCAGAGGTCTACACATTTGTAAAGAATCATCCCGATCCGAATAGAATGGGAACCAAACTTACAATTATTACATATATAAAATTTTGCTTTAGTATATTTTTGCCAGCAATACTCGAAAAGTTGTCGATTGATTGATTGACTTGAAATCTTTACACAATCTCGTAGTATACATAATCTTTTAACAAAAGTTTTTTTTGCATATTTTTCATATCAAAAGTAAGAATCATAAACAAGTTAAAAGTAAAAATTACATATATTTGAGAAAGAAAAAAACAAGAAAACTTCACTTCCCTAATCAGAGTGAGCCACAGTAAATCATGGCCAGCTATTAATGTATACATATAAATAAAATTGAAATGCCTGTTTGTAATATTGACATGTATATGAATATGAATATATACGGTACATACAACAAAATAACTTTTTTTTTAAATTTTTGTCTATCTGTCTGTTTGTTTGTTTCGGCTAGTCTCTGAAACGGGTGGACCGATTTTAACAGGACTTTCACTGACAGATAGCTAATGTAATAAGAAGTAACATAGGCTACTTTTATTTCAGGAACATAATTAAGGTTCCGCGTGAAGTGTTAAACTGCGGGCAAAGCCGCGGGGGGCAGCTAGTATATAATAAATTCTTACCTTCATCAATGTCTTCTTCGAAGTCCAGTGCATTGTAATCGACTTTCTCATGTTGGGAACGATCTGAGAAATATATTTTTTTTCATTCTTAGTAAGTTTAAGTCGTGAAGAACGAACGAATGAATGAATGAATGAAAAAAACATTTATTCAGCACAAGCACAAAAAGTACACGTATTCACGAATACAAAAAAATATACAATTAATGAATAATATAATACAAATACATTCAAAACTACAAACTGAGTCGCTTGTAAGTATAACCTTACTCAGCGCTGACTTTGAGCCAAATAACCTAGGCATTGGCGATACCAACACCACATTGTACACAGATACTTTTGTTAGCGGGTTATTCAAGCTTTTACCTATGCCGCTTACATCTGTGCAAAGTTAATATTTTTATTTTTTAAGCTACAGCTCGAAGATTGTAATTTTAAAACATGTTAAAAAAATATGAAACATTCTTCTTACTCAGCGTATGAATTATACCCATTTATACCACTTATATATTATGTAGTATTAAAAAATTAAAATACATTCTCACCATTCTCAATACCTCCTGTAAACAGTGGGATAGACTTTCGACCCACCTTCCACCAAGACACTTTTTGGGACAACATGACAGGTGGTGAGTCCGTCGCCGTCTTTGTTTCCAAGCCAACGATATAAATCGTACCAGTTTTAGAAAAACCCATTGAGCCTTGGAGATCGAACTCGGATCTTTCGACTCGAATTCCGATCACTCAACCGGTTCAGCTATCGTGTCTATATAGTATATTTTAATTTCAGAACCATGTGTAATTTGTAGTATTATATTTTTTTTAGGATGTCTATTACCAAGAGTATTAACTAAACTAGAGTAAACTATTACCAAGGGTACTGTCACATTCCCCTTCCTCCTTTTCCTGCTCTGGTGTGCCGGGCTCTCCGTCTGTATATAAAAACAATTTATATGTAATTAAAAAAATATCTTTACGCAATTCCCAATACAGGGGTAGACAGAGGTCTAGTCTAAACATTTAAGTCTCTTCAACCCACTTTACACCGAAGATATTTTCGGGACAACGTGACGGGTGGTGAGCCCGTCGCCGTCTTTATGTCCAAGCGAACGATATAATTCGTACATAAGTTTTTGAAAACCCATTGGTACGAAAATGCCACCTGGGTATCGAACTCGGGTCTCTTGACTCGAAATTCCGACCACCCAACCACTCGGCTATCTTGACTTTTTTTATATATTATTTGAATATTGTTATTGGAAACAATATAGACAACAAGAAGTTTAAGATGTTAAATTACTAAAATCATAGATCCTCTATGGCTGTAAAAACAATACATATTTTTTTTATATCCTCATGCAATTCCTAATAATGGCGTAGACAGAAGATATTCAATTCCACCCATATTTCAGCGAAGATTATATTAGAAAACTTGACAGGTGTATGGGACAGGGAAAACTTTACAGTCTTAGTGTCATATAACAAACCGTATACAAGTTTCAAAAACTCAATGGTACATGTATGGTGACGGACTCACCACCTGTGACGTTGTCCCGAAAATATCTTCGGTGGAAGGTGGGTCGAAGGGACTTAATTGTCTAGACTAGACCTCTGTCTACCCCTGTATTGGGAATTGCGTGAAGATATTTATTTATTTATTTATTGGTACATGCCTTCCTGCTGGTGTCGAACTCCAGGCTTCCTGATGCAAATTTCGATTACAAGGCTATTGCGCCTTTACACTTGCATCGTTTTACACATAACGAAGTAGGAAAAGGTCAAGATAAGTCCTTTTTGACACACTTTTCAACGAAGCTTAAGTGGGTCATTACGACTAGGTGGTGAGCCTACCACCGTGTTAATGTCCAAGCTAACGGCTACATAAATGTATATTTTGACGACCCGCGTAGACGAGTGTCGTAAACACTGGTTTCCAAAGTGTCGCCATCTCGAGGTCCCGGGCTCGATTCCCGGTTGGGTCAATGCAGAAAAACCATTTTCTACATTTTCTTGTTTCCGATTCCCATACTACTCAAGTGCTTTAGCTTCTTACACTGGGATCGGAGCAATGGTTGTCCCTACCTATATATTTATTTATTTATATTAACATAGATAAATATACATAAATACATATAAATATGCATGTGCAGTACAAACATATACATTCATCGCACAAACTTTTTCCCCCACAGAGGGATTCGAACACAGAACACTTAGTTTAGAAGGGACGGTCACTACAAAACTCAACTATCCGGGTTGTCGTATGTGTTATTAATATGAAAATATAATAATACAACTCACCATTCAGTGGTTTGAACTCGGGCCTCTTCGGCGCCGCCCGGAGCTCTCTCTCGGCGCGCTCTTGGTCCATTCGCTACGGACGGAAGGATTGTTTAAATATATCACGTGATTCTTTGGAGCGAGCAATAAATTTTGCTTAGAAAGAAAGAAAGAGAGAGAGAGAGAGAGAGAGAATGAGAGAGAGAGAATGAGAGAGAGAAAGAATGGCATGATGGCGAAATATTCGTTCAAAATACTCTGCAAGGTGCGTCGAAAGGACTCAATTGTCTAGACTTCCGTCTAACCCTGTAATGCGAGTGGCGTGAAGAAATTTTTCTTTGAAATACTACATCGCATGCCATTATTTCTCTCTGTACTGTCTTGTGTTAGCCAAGACGATTGACGTACGTGTACTTATGACGGCATTTTAAAACGTTATTAATACATATATTTGTTATTGTACACACGCAATCTATACCGAAAACTATCGGCTGCATCCAAAAACTAAATAAATATCTTCACGCAATTGCCAATACAGGTATAGACAGAGGTCTAGTCTAGACAATTAAGACCCGCTTTCCGCCGAAGATATTTTCGGGACAACGTGACAGGTGGTGAGCCCGTCGCCGGCTTTATTTTTTTTTTTTTTTTGAAAAACCCATTGGTATGAGCTTGCCACCTGGGGATCGAACTCGGGTCTCTCGACTCGTAATTCCGGCCACCCAACCACTCGGTTATCGTGACTAAACTATGCTGCTAAACTATAACTGCTCAGGTGGCAGGCTCATACCAATAGATTTAAAAAAAAAACAAAAAACTTATGTACGAATCAAATCATTGGCCTGGACATAAAGACGGCGACGGGCTCACCGCCTGTCACGTTGTCCCAAAAATATCTTCGGCGGAAAGCGGGTCTTAATTGTCTAGACTAGACCTCTGTCTGCCCCTGTATTGGGAATCGCGCGAAGACATTTGTTTATTTACTTACAGTTCAGTAAGACTTGAACCTGAACCTCTTACCTCGAAATCCGACAGCTTGATGATCCTCCGCTGCGCCTGCCGCCAGTGGGGGGGCGTGACCGAGCGCGAGCGAGAGCGAGAGCGCGACGGCGTGCGGTAGCGCTAGAAAGGGACGCAAGATCAGCTGCACAACAGGAGCTTAACTCTGGACACCGGGGCTCCTCTTTACAGAGAGCTGGAACGTCTCTCAGACCAGGGCACAGGTAGTTTAAACCTCGGGGTGTCTGGTATTTCGATCGCCAATCCGCTCGCCAGGCGTGGCGATTGATCAAATGAAATGAATGGATGAATGAATGAAAGAAACATGTATTCAGCACAAGTAAAAATAATAACAAGCATAACCAATTAAAAAAAATGAAAAACATAATTGTGCCAAAAAGGGGTTGGCTCAGCATATGCTAAGCAAGGAAAATCCCGCTCAGCTCTGATTTTCAGCCAAATAACCTCGTCATTGGCGTAACGAACGCCGCATATTTCTTATTTAGTTAAAGTGCTAGCTAACTGAAGGGACACACATACGTAAGTTACATACCATATAACTCATATTATAAATTAACGGGCAATAATTAAAAGTATAAATACACACATTATATACACATACAATACAATAATAAAACCAAAGTGCTAAATAATATAACTAAACATGTAATAAAATAGTAACCAATATATAAATATCAGTGTTAAGTTGCAATAATATAAAAAATAATAATTATAGTTATAGCAGGTTTTAGGGAATAGTAACACGAATACTAAAGAAAGATCATAGCAAAAATGCTACGTTATATTATGGAAATATTGTGTTGGAGCTCTTCATGCTGCCTTTGCGTCTCGATGAGGAATTTTTTTAGTTTTAATTTAAATGTGTTAATATTCTTGACATTTCTAAATCATTTATTCATCGATATAAGTAACATAAGTTACATCAATCGACCGGCATTTGTTTAATTCTACCTCCGTTTCGTAATAAGTTTACTATGCACTTGCACTTTCACCGGTATTTTGAACAAACGTAGACACCCCCCGCCCCATGAATAAATTATATACTATGAGGTCCAGTAATTGGCGTTACAAGCTTGTATTTATTCCGGGTATTACCATTGAAGCCTTAACGGTAAGCTGTGTGCTAACGGTGTAACAATGTTGCCACTCCCTGTCTTACCGTGGGTGTCGTAAGAGGCGACTGAGCGAGACAGCCTTGAACATCGTTACGGCGAACTGTATATGGCGGAATAACGATCTCTTAAAAATATCACGATAGCCGAGTTGTTGGGTGGTCGGAATTTCGAGTCGAGAGACCCGAGTTCGATCCCCAGGTGGCAGTACCAATGAGTTTTTCAAAAAACTTATGTACGAATTTCATCGTTGGCTTGGACATAAAGGCGGCGACGGGCTCACCACCTGTCACGTTGTCCCGAAAATATCTTCGGTGGAAGGTGGGTCAAAGGGACTTAATTGTCTAGACTTGACCTCTGTCTACCCCTGTATTGGGAATTGCGTGAAGATATTTATATTTTTATTTTATATTTAAAAATATCAGACCGATGTTATCGTCCATTGTTGGATGAATGACAAATCGGGTTACGTATGTATACTCACGAATACACCACGTCCCTTTATAATCCTTCCACTTCTCGTGTAGGAATGACGGTCCCTCTCGCGAAAACGCATCCTGCACAAAAAAAATAAAAAAGTATTTTAAAAATATATATTTTCTTATATACAGAAAAGGGAGACAAACGAGCAGGTGGCTCACGTGATGGTAAGTGATTACCGCCGCCAATGGACATCCGCAATACCAGAGGCTTAGAAGATGCGTTGCCGGCCTTTGAGAAAGTGAAAATTAAGTGCACGGGTCACCATAGCCGAGTGTTTGGGTGGTCGGAATTTCGAGTCGAGAGACCCGAGTTCGATCCCCAGGTGGCAGGCTCGTACCTATAGGTTTTAAATAAAACGATTTTCTGGTTTGCATCGCGTTTTCGCGAATCCCGATCGCGAAAATGGTTTTATTTAAAATATGTAGTATTCTCGTAAATACAAAACACCAATGGATTTTTTGAAATAGAACTTCTATACAAATTACATCGTTGGCTTGGACATAAAGACGTCGACAGGCTCACCACCTGTCACGTTGTCCACAAAAAAATGTCTTCGGTGGAAGGTGGATCGAAAGGACTTTATTGTCTAGACCTCTACCTCTGTATTGGGAATGGCGTAAAGACTTTATTTAATTGTAGAAACGTTTTTGACTAAAATGTACAATTTTAAACCTCAGCATTACGATATAACCTATTTAAAACACAAATAATATAAAATGGAAAAGACTTACATCAAAAAATCGCTAAAGCTGTAATGGTAAAAAAGCAATATATCTGGAATTATTAAAAAATTTCAAATGGAAATGTGTAATATGTACTATACTTCCTGTACTATAAAATATAGTTAAAACGCAACGAAGAAAACGAAACTTTAAAGGACAAACCTTCATTAGATGATCTTACACTATAAAAAAATTAATCCTTCGCTCTCTTTTTCTATAAAAAAAACACTATAATGGGTGTCATGCTACGGTCATCTACACTAATGTTGATAATTTTTTTTTAGTTTATTATGGTACATAAAACAGAATACAATCGTGATTGAGACTTTACTTACTTATTTACTATTATAAAAACTAGATTATAAACCAACGTGTATGTACACAGCATGGTTTAATAGCGCGATAACATATAGTAACTATTTATTATACATAGAGAATTTGCAATTACAATACCGTAATCATAGACAAACCATTAATTATTAAATTAAGGAGAAATTTAAAAAATCAACTGACACGGACGGGATTCGAACGCGGTCCTACCACTGCCGTACCGTGGCAACGCTCTTACACTTACACTTCTTCCATTTAAACATTTAAATGGTGCGATTATTATATCACATTTTGTCGCGTTTTTTTTTATCTAACAGACTGCAAAAAGGTGGTTCTCAATTTGGTTGTGTTTTTTGGTTTAAACTCTCCGACGTTTCGAGTGCTTTACGGCACCCCCTGGCCATGAAGAGACCTAGGTCTTCAAATTGTACGAATACGAAATAATAATAGTTATGGCGCATAATATGTAATCAGTAAAAGATTACATTACACTATTCCGTCCTTAATTACATTGCACTATTCTAGGCTCTAATTAGAAAATTATATTTAGAAGGCCTACATTATTATGCAGGCTTAACTTTATTTCATGATTATTCTAATTTCACAGTTAAATTCCCTTGTGTGAAACATAGTAAACAAAGATAGTTAATTGACTCAGGCGTTACTTTGCGGAAATTCATTGTAAAGTTGTTATTGAAAAAATTACTTCGCAACCCTCCGCATGCAAATATAAAAAGGTATATGTTACCTGGTCCGAAGAGAAGAAGAGCACCACCCTCCCTCCCACAGATGCGTGCACTAATTCCACTGTATGCACCACCACCACTAAATCAATCCAGGTAACATATACCACCAACGAAAACGCGACACGTGTTTCGCCTCAAAACAAGGCATTATCAAGCGATATTGCATGCGGAGGGTTGCGAAGTAATTTTTTCAATAACAACTTCACAGTAAACAAAGTTGTAAAATTTACCACCATAAGTTGCCGTTAAGATTAGGGTTGAAATATAAACAGATATAAAATTATGTTCATTTTTACAATATTTATGTAATAAAAACTACAATAATCATACAGCCCACACCTTTTGGCATGATACCAAGAACTCTGGATGCATTTCCACGCTGAATGGTTAACTTAACCATTGAGCGAGAAAAGAACCAGCCCTTATGTAACCAGCAAACCAGTCGTGAATACAATTTTTTTTTTATAGGGAAGAGAGGCAAACTAGCAGTAGGCTCACATGATGGTAAGTGATTACCGCCGCCCATGAACACCCGCAATACCAGAGGCACAGCAGATGCGTTGCCGGCCTTTGAGAAAGGTATAGGCTCTTTTCTTGAAGGTCCCTATGTCGTATCGGTCCGGAAAAACAGATGGCAGCATATTTTATTATAATATAATATATACACAATTCCTTTAGGAACTTCATCGGGCGAGGACCCCACGGACTGATAGTCACTATGCATATATGTAATACTATTCTTTTATTTTTTTTTTATCTTCACGCACAATCCCTGACGGGGTAGCCAGAGAGAACAGATCGCCAAGTGTCACGATCCCTACATACTTCTTTCGCTTCGTTCAGATTCATCATCTTCTTCATACATGCACGTCTAGGTATCCGAGTACTCTTGACCCTCCTCTCTTCGAGCAATTTGCTCACATGGTCTTCGAAAGTTAATCTCGGTCTACCTCGACACCTTTTAATATTAACTTTCGCGCTATATATTTTCTTCACCATTCGGTCTTCACTCATTCGCTCAACGTGCCCAAACCATCGAAGCACGCCCTTATCCATTTTTGAGACAAGGTCATCTTTCAAACCTGCCATATTGCGAATCTCTTCGTTTCGCTTTCGGTCGGCCATGGTAAGGCCGCACATTTTACGAAGAGATCGCATCTCCACTGCATTCAACCTGCTTTTATGCTTCTTCTGGCATACCCAGGTTTCGCTGCCATATAACAAAGTCGGTACCAACACTGCGTTATGTATTGCAAGGCGTGCACTTTTCACAACGCCTTGCCTTTTGATTAACGCAGTCAGGGCACCATTGACTTTGTTCCCGGCAGCGACACGCCCGTCCACATCTTAATCACATCTTCCATCCCGGCTAAACGCACTCCCCAAGTATACAATTTCATTCACCTGTTCTAGCCATTCCTGATTTACCCTTGAGGATTTAAATCATATCTGAAAATATCAACAAACCTTTCCCTGTCTCTCCGAGGATCCTGTCTGTCGTTGTCCTGATCTCTGCCGCCTCTCATGAGAAATCTATTTGTGGGCACTTCGGGTATCTCTTTCGGATCAATCTTCGAGGTCGTGACCAGGGGATGAGAGGGAGCCTCTTCCGCTTGCTCCTCATCTGCTGATGGGTCCGATTGACGTCTGAAAAATGATTTATTAAGTATGTTGATGTTGAAGACCTGACTGATAGTGTCGTAGACACAAGGTCACCAACTATGAGGACTCAGGTTCGATTCCCTAATGGATCAATTTAGTGTCATTTGAAAAATATATATATATATTTTTTTTATAGAAAAGGGAGGCAAACGAGCAGGTGGCTCACATGATGGTAAGTGATTACCACCGCCCATGAACACCCGCCATACCAGAGGCATAGCAGATGCGTTGCCGGCCTTGGTGCCCTCCCCAAATAGGGAGGGGGAGGGGCACCAAGGCCTCCACTCACCAGACGAAACGCATTTCTGTGAGGTCGTGGTACTTCCTCGGTTGAGCCGCCCCATTCATGCAACAACAAAAGCTGATGTGTGACTCTACCACTGTTATAATAAGGTGAAACAAAGAAATGGCTGCTTGAGTGGAATTAAAATCCTGTTTCCCCATTTTTCATGTGTAATTTATGGTTATTAAATACATAAGGATATACCACCCCCTTTTCCCATGGCTGATGTAAGAGGTGACTAAGGGAAAACCCTTGAAACATACTAGATGATGGGATAACCATCTCAAAAAATACCAGACTAAGAACATATAGGCGTAGCAATTATGAATGGTTATGAGTATTATGGTTCAACGTTAGAAAAAATAAAATACAAAGAGTTTGACAAATGGCTAGACAACATGGGCTTATCAATGAATACAAAAGAACTCTATGTGATATTCAAATACCTTTTCTTTTTCTTATCTTTCTTCTTCTTCTTATCCTTTTTATGAGAATGATCCGACTCCTCACCACTTTCCTCTTTTTCCTTCACCTTCTCTTGTTTGCGCTTTTTGCCTGTAAAGAAATATTAATCTATATATATGAAATACAACCAGATCGCCTAGTAGGTAGGGACAGCTGAGGGTTGCGGGTTCGAATCCTGCTCCATGTTTGTGTAATGAATATAAATTATGCACTAGAATCATGGATTTTTATACATATATCAATCCATGAAATAATTTTTTTTCACCTCTTTCTATTTTATTATTTTATTTTCGTTATATTTTAATATTGTTAACTACCCTCATTAAGGCTGTTTTTATGGTAAAAAATATATACAAAAAAATATAGTAAGCCAACGGAGTTTCCTTTTCTAATTCATTCTTCGTCAGAGAAGTCACATAGCTAATCAGTGGTAGATTTATAAAATAACGACTTTTTACAACTGAATTTTATGATCCTTATACAATACTATACTTACTTATAAACTTATAACAATAACACATATTATTATTATTACGCAAAGCAACCCCAAAACGACATCTTATATATAAAATTCCCGTGTCACAATGTTAGTTACCTTACTCCTCCAAAACGGCTCAACCGATTCTCATGAAATTTTGTGTGCATATTGGGTAGGTCTGAGAATCGGACATCTATTTTTCACCACCCTAAATGTTAAGGGTAGTCCAACCCCGTAAATGTTAAGGGTAGTGTTTTATTTTTAAATATTATTTCTATGATATCATTAAAAAATACATAAAACCCCGAATTCTCACCACCCCACGATCAAACCCTATTTTCATATGGCAAAACAACGTTTGCTGGGTGCTATAGCTAGTGATGTATAATTCAAAGGCACCGACCGCCGGACTTGAGCCGCACGAGCTGCCCGCAGGCGGTGACCAGCACGTCCTGCAGAGGGCGCGAGTTTCGGTCCACCGGCAGCGTCTCCAGCTGCCGCACCAGCGCCGCGCCGCCCGCCACCTGGCCGAATACCACGTGCACACTGCAACAACGGGGAAAGAACTGATGAAACCGCTGGCAACACTGGACAGTAGGTGACACATGACAGAACCACTGCCACGACAGGGAACGAACTGATGAAACCGCTGGCAACACTGGATAGTAGGTGACATGACAGAACCACTGCCACGACAGGGAACGAACTGATGATACAGCTGGCAACACTGGACAGTAGGTGACACATGACAGAACCACTGCCACGACAGGGAACGAACTGATGAAACCGCTGGCAACACTGGACAGTAGGTGACAGGACAGAACAGAGACAGACATACTGAATAGATCTTCACGCATACTCCACATGCAGGTAATCATAATCGTAATCATTTATTCGTACAAACATGGTAGGTCCACAACAGATCTTACAATAATAATAGTCACAGTTCACAAAATGATAACCAGTATTGGTGTACGAAAATTTCATTATTTCTTTTTAATCGTTATACACGAAGCAAAGACAACAACATTGCATATTTTACAGTAGACAGAGATCTTTAAGTAATGTGAACGGACTAAATAATAAATAAACATCTTCACACAATTCCCAATACAGGGATAGACAGAGGTCTAGTCTAGTCAATTAAGTGACTTTGTCCCACCTTCCACCGAAGATATTTTCGGGACAACGTGACAGGTGGTGAGCCCGTCGCCGTTTTTATGTCCAAGCCAACGATTTAATTTGTACGTGTTTTTTTTTAAAACATACCAATGGGTGTTTTTGGAAATACCCATTGGTATGTGACAAAACAGAATAAACTGATGAATACCTTCACAGAGAATGGAATCTGGGTGGAGACCAGAGATCGATAAGGTAGGCTGGTAATAATGGGACTATTCAAAACTTACGTACCATTTATGTCGTAGGCTTGGACATAGAGACGGAGACAGACTCTCCACCTGTCACGTTGTCCGAAGAATGTGACTCGTCTAGACCTCTGGCACAATTCCCAGTCGGGTCAATGTACAAAACACTTTTTCTACATTATCTCTGATCTGGGTGTTTGTGGTACCTTCATTATTCTCTTCTCTTACTTTGGTATTAAAGCAGTGTGTGATACTGTAACTATTTATGTATGTATTTATTTATGGATAAATTATAATTTAAGCATAAGTAACTGTAAGTTATAATTAAAGTAGTTAAGCTGCTTACTTTGGGATCAAAGCAATGTATGTGACATTGTCTCTATCTATTCTGTATATCAATGTATTCATTATTTAACAATCTTTCTAAGAGAATATATAAAAAAATACAAATAATAAGATGTAATACTCACTTGTCGAGATGCGGGGCCGGCTGTGTTGTTCTACAACACACAGAACACAACAAGAACGATAGTGGGCTGCGCCACCACGCCGCCAGCGCCCTCTACACATGCACACAGCGGACCCTCAACTTTGGCCTCCCGGCCACAACTTAGCAATCAATAGTTATATGTACACGGCTAAGATGGACATCTATACACATAGTAAATAAGACTCATCTACACTCTAACAAAACTACAATACATATATTCCTATTGCATATAACTGTATCATTCTGTTATAGTCAGCATTATTTAGCAAAAAAAATATTCAACTTTGCAGTGGAAGTGAAGTTTTATTACATTTATCTATGCATTATCTAGATACATGAATAGGTGTTCAATGTAATCATCAAGGGCCCAGTAAATATAATTTAGTGATAGGCATACTTATGAAAGACCTTACATACTTGATTAAGTCATGATAGCCAAGTGGTTGGATGATTGGAATTGAAGAGACCCAAGTTTGATTCCCAGGTTGTAGGCTCGTACCAATGGGTTTTTTTCACCCATCACCTCACCACCTGTCACATTGTCCCAAAATATCTTCGATGGAAAGTGATTCAAAGGGACTTAATTGTCTAGACTAGACCTCTGTCTACCTCTGTATTAGGAATGGCATAATGATACTTTTTTACTATCTGGAGCTCCACATAACTTTAATACTATCTAGTGAAAATAAAACAGTGGACATTATTAAATTATAGGCGATTGCAGTACTAGACCCTCCACACCATAGATGCTACATGTAAGCAGTATCTATTGTAAATCTTAACCTAGAATTTTAAAAGGTTATCCAGCCATTCCTCAGTAGCCAATTGCATGCTTATGTATTCCTTTAGTTACCGTTTACTTTACTCATGGGAAGAAAGGGTGGTGTAGACACAACAAAAGGTTTCTTAGGTCATGTCTCTTTATTTAAAGGAAATTTACATTAACATGTTCAATGACTGTGACCTGACTTAACATTTAAACTAAGCTATTTATTAAATAAGATTATTTTATTTAAATTTGGCGTTGGGGACAGAGTTAGTAGGTAGGTATATAGGTAGCAGTGAAGATGTTAAAAATAAATAAAATGAATGGAAATCAAAAATTTCCAGAACAATAACCAAGCTATATAGATATACAAATGTTCATATTAATACCCAGACAATGTCTGTCACTATGGTCACTATGCTCACTATGGACCCTACAGTTCTTACCCCTCTGCATCCACTAACTTACATAAAGAACTGAGATCCGTTTGTATCTTTGCCTCTGTTGGCCATGGATAATAAATATGGCCTGTCATGCTTCAATTCAAATGATTCATCTGTAAGAAGAAATTGGGTTCAATTTTAACTATAGTTTCATCCTTGGGTTCTACAAATAGCATTCTTAAATGCACTGGTAGAGCATCATAACTGTAGAAAGATAGCAGCCTGTAAACACAGGTACAACACTGTAACAACAGCTTGGCAAAGGCTGCACTGTGAGAGATTAGATCGAGGGACTGTGTGCTACACCACTTGTGCCTTTGTTATATCCGTTACCATAATTTGATGACGTCCGTGGTTGAGTGGAGCACACTCTGGTTTTCATTGTGTTGCTATCTCAGAGGTTGTGCATTCCGAGTCCCGATCTGGTCAATGTAGGAAACACTTTTTCTACATTTTCTAGGGTGTGGGTGTTTGTGGTACCTTCAATGTTTCTGATTCCATACTATAAGTGCTTAAGTGCTTACTTTGGGATTAGATCAAATGTATGTTGTCCCTATCTAAGTATGTATGTATGTATATATATATGTATTATACAAGTGCTTTAGAAATTTACTATGCAATCATTTACTATGCAATGTAAATGATGCTGTCCCTATCTATCTATTATTTATTTATTTACTTACCCTCAAAGGTCCCACCATATATAGATTCTCCACCAGTTCCATTGGCATTTGTGAAGTCACCACCTTGTATCATGAAATCTTTTACCACTCGGTGAAATAACATTCCCTGGAAATACAGATTATCAGGTAAGTCTCGTACACAGAAGTTAAAATACTGCTCACTGTAGAAAGGCTCTCTTACAAGGTTTTATACTGTCACACTCAGAATGTGAATTGATATTGAATATAAGATGCTTTCTTTCTTTCCTTTCATAAAGATAGATATTCATATAGATAGGCTTCATCGTTCCAATGATGATTCATTGACAATGTCAAAATTGAGAGATACTAGAGATAGGTTACAGAATAAAACCTAGATGTAGTATGGTAGAATTAACACAAGGATTAGTGGGACTGTGAGCGATTCTCCCTTTCTTACTAGGTATAAAAATATTGAATAGTTATATAGTTAAAGGTCTTCTAAAGTTAAATTCATTTAATTTGATGGTCAAAAGGTGGTGAGTTAGTCTTTTAAATGAGGAGAAACTTGAGGACGACCATGGGGTAAAGTAACATTCGGAAAATCACACATGTAATTGATAATAAACTACGTAATGAATACCTTATAAGTCAAAGGTTTCCCAGTTTCTTTGCCGACTCCCATTTCGCCTGTACACAAGGCACGAAAATTTTCAGCAGTCTTTGGAGCTACATCAGAAAATAATTCGAAAACGATGCGTCCCGAAGGTAGACCACCTATAGAAATGTCCATAAAAACACGCTCCCGCTCAGGTTTTTCATCACCGTCGACTGTCATTTTTAGAAATTTATGCTACGTTCGCAGAAATAGAAAAATCAATCTAATTCCAGTATTACAAATAAAATTATTAGGCTAGATATGTAACCAAATCAAAATTACACGTTTAAAGAGTATATAATCAACATAGGAGCACACATTGATCAGAGAAATTAAGTACTCTGTGGCCATAGAGTCTATAGAAAGACAGTTTTATCAGTGTTGCAAGCTCCGATGATTTGAAAGATACGATTCCATTTCTGAACAGTTTAATAATTACTACTAAAAAACATTAAAAGAAAATATAAAACGGACCTACGCCACCGGCATTAATATTGTGCAGGTCGTTGATCTCTGTGGTTGAGTAATGTACACACCGATTTTCATCGCTTTTGTATCGCCAGTCCTAAGGTCCCGGGTTCGATTTTATAACACGAATGTTCTAGCTACTTACTTTAGGATCGGAGCAATAAGTGAGACGTCGTCTTTATCGTCATTAGAAACTCTGAGGTTCTTCAGCCAGCCTGCAAGAACCACGTCTCAGATCCATAACAACACGCTCCAGTCGATATAAATCTGTCAGAGTGATTACTTTCTCGTATGTTGCATTAGCCTTATTTAATTTTGTTGCTTTTTTTATTTCTTATCATATTTATCATCCATATTTAGGTAGAAGAAAAAGACCCCCAACACGTTTTCTCATAAACCACTTTCAAAATTTAGTTTACATTACACATGGATACATTTCTACCATATTTCAAAAAAATGTGAAGATTAGATCTAACTATGGAAATTAGCGTTGCAGCTACCAACCACGAATAAATATTTTTCGAGAAAAAGTGTGTATGAGTGAGAGTGACCTTCTCTTGCTTAAACAGAGAGCGAGTGAGATTGTGGGAGAAGAAGAACGCTATCCTTTCGTTAGTGCTCTTCTCTTCTTTGGGCCAGGTAACAAACGCATTTATTTCTGCACGCGGAATCGGCCCACATAATTTTATAATGACGTCTCTATAATAACGAATTTCCACAAAGTAAGACGCCTGAGAGTATTGACTAACGAAAAAAGTGAGAATTGATTGATTAATTAATTCAGTGATTTGCCGTGATTGGATGTCAAAAAACATCCATGACTTGAACACAAATATTCATTTCATAACACCAATATTTGCCTCTAGCAGAATACGAGCCCGCAACCGTTAACTTTAGAGGGAAGTTCAGTTCCAACTCGGCTTTCAGGTCGTAGTTTAGTTTATGTAATATACAATTTGTGCTAGTCCATTACAGCTTAAACCATAGAGTCGCTAGAGACCATACCATAGGGTAGATAGATAAAATTATAACGTAGTGATTATATACTCTTTGGATAAAATAGTAAAAACTGAAAAAAGTAAAAGGTAAAAAAATAGAGGCTTATTCTCAAATAAAAATTGTTACAACGTCGATTCCGTAGATTATTGGTAAATATAAAATGGTTTACCTGTTATTATATTGTAATTCATGATGAAGAATTATATGTAATATTGTGATTGTATATTTATTTTAGGAAAAAAGCAAACATGTTGGGTTCGGGAGACGGCGGTCACGTTATAAAGTTACGCGGTCTCCTTTTTCCACAACAGTTGAAGATGTACTTGATTTCCTTAGAGGCGTTAACGTAGTTAATGGAAAAGATGGTAAGACAATTTTGTTAATCTTCGTGACGTTTGCATTTGTAACTATTAGGTCACCATACAATTTTATAGCATTATGGCGGCATCCTTTCTCTTAAAAAACGCTGTAGATATCGTTTACCCTATACTTAGCGTGATGGTATTTTTTTTTCAATTATGTTCTGTAACTTTATCTATATTTATATTGTTAATACTTTAGACTTCACAATTAATTATCACAAATAAATCTGTTTGTTACTGAATACCAAGTTTTACCGACCAGTTATTATCGCAGAATCTCTTAAGGGCTTTGTGCTTTACCAACTTTTTGGCTTTCAACTGCTTAACTCTTTCCACTCCAAGGCTGTTTCTGTTTTTTCCATCAGCTCCACGCTAAAATTACGTTTTTTTACTTTTAGGGTTTTTTGTGTCTTGTAAAAAACGAATTTTTCTTATTTAATAAACTTTATTTCAATATATTAAAATCCTAAATTTTAATCTTTATAATGCATTTTGGTATGGTATTTTTAAAATCCTGCCAAAAAATGAAATATTGGAATGGAAAGCTTGACTCCAATAATCTTGCAATTCTTCTCAAACTTTGATGAAACCCATGTTGATTACAACACCCAAAAATTCTTTCATTTCAATTTCATTCACATCTGTCCATGTTTTCCAAATAGAATATTTAGATATATTTTTTGTAGCTAAAGTATTAGCAGCATATTTATTTGTTTCGGATACAATTTTCCTTATTAGTTCATCGGTAAAAAATAATTGAAAAAATGGAAGAGTCATACTACAAAATTCTGGAATTTGAGGGCCAGCAACTTTACTGCCTGTTGTAAAATCAATATTTGGATAATAATTATCTTGCTTTGAAACATCCACCCATGAAGAATGGTCTGCAACCGGAATATCACAAACAATTTCATTACTACTAATTCTATGAACTCTGGGCCTTCTTCGAAAAATATCATCTGAAGAATCCTGTTACTGTAGCAGCCAATGGTCCTAGATTAGATTTTCTCCTCCTTGATGGTCCAGGAATTTCAGGAATATTATCTTCATTTTCAGAGTTGTTATTGAAAAAGTTACTTCTCAACACTCCGCATGCAAATATAAAAAGGTATATGTTACCTGGTCAGAAAAGAAGAAGAGCACCACTCTCCCTCCTACAGATGCGTGCGCTAATTCCACTGTACGCACCACCACCACAGCAGAGTCTCTGAGTAGACTCTACGATGAGCGACCGCAGAGTCTCTGCGGTCATTCATTGTAGAGTCTACTCGCTTGATAATGCCTTGTTTTGAGGCGAAACACGTGTCGCGTATTAGGTGGTCGTATATGTTACCTGGTTTGAGTGTGGTGGTGGTGGTGCATACAGTGGAATAAGTGCACGCATCTGTAGGAGGGGGGGTGGTGCTCTTCCAGGTGGACCAGGTGACATATACCTTTTCAAATTTGCATGCGGAGTGTTGCAAAGTAACTTTTTCAATAACAACTTTACAATGAATTTCCGCAAAGTAACACCTGAGTCAATTAACTATTTCATTTTCACACTCGTCCTCGCATTGAAAGGTTTCAAATACATTGTCCAACTCTCTCGTATAGTCCTCATCGTCACTACTCTCAAATTCGTTTTCAATTAGATCTATATTTTCGGTTATTGACCTTTTAGACACCTTTTGCTCTATTTTTTTATGCATGACAGTATGGAGGGTTATTATACATTTATGCAATTATAATCGACCGATCACTACTTTCAAAACGCGTTACTTGTTGCACCATCAATCCGTGTCCGTGCCCCACAGCGAATTGATTCAGTCACAGTTGTATCCGCCAGGAAAATTCACACCATACATGACATTACAGGTCTTTGCATGAAAACAAATACGATGATGCGCAGAGATAAGTTGTTGAGGACGCGAACATATAACGGTGTGATACAACTAGTTTTATTATGTAGCATCAATAAAATTTTATTGAATTATAGTATCTTACGATTCTAGAATATGATTCAAACATTTTAGTAACAAAAATCCCTCCTTTTTTAAAATTTTCAGCAAAAAGAGGTATTACACCATGTCAAGTATCACTCGACAGTGGAGCTAGTGGAACAAAATCAGTGTCGAGTGACACTCGACATTGGAGTGGAAAGGGTTAACCTAGAGACTGCCTTAAAATTAATTACTTTTTGTAAGATAATAAACTGCAACTTCTATGTTTTAAAAGATGTGGTGTGTCAAACTTAAGAAACTCTTTCTTCCTGTGGGTGTCGTAAGAGGCGACTAAGGGAAACAGCCTCAAATATCGTTATGGTAACTGATAGATGGCAGGATAACCATCTCTAAAAATATCAGACCAAAATAATCAGACTGAAGACAGCAGCATCTGAGATGCGAGTGGTCTGGTACTGCAATCGCCAATCTGCTTGCCAAGTGTGGTGATTATGGCAAACCATCCCTATGGGAGAGGCCTATGTCCTGTAGTGGACTGTATGTATGTATTTTCTATAATATATTATGTTAATATAATAAAATGTAGTTCTGCATGTCAAATCCATTTACTTTTTATGATTATTTTTTAGGAGTTCACTTAACAGAGCTGAGACCTGGCAGACCCTCTGGGGAATGCTTTGTAGAAGTTCATGATGAAGCAGATGTTGAGGAAGCTTTAAAGAAAGATAAGGAGAACATGGGAAAGCGATATATTGAAGGTATTTTCTTTTAATTTGAAATGAAAAGTTTGAAATTGTCTAAAAGTCAGGATAGCCGAGTGGTTGGGTGGTCGGAATTTCGAGTCAATAGACCCGAGTTCGATCCCCAGTTGGTAGGCTCGTACCAATGGGTTTTCAAAAACTTATGTACGAATATCGTTGTCTTGGACATAAAGACGGCGACGGGCTCACCACCTGTCACGTTGTCCCGAAAATATCTTAGGTGGAAGGTGGGTCGAAGGGACTTAATTGTCTAGACTCGACCTCTGTCTACCCCTGTATTGGGAATTGCGTGAAGATATTTTTTTTTTTTTGAAATTGTCTATGCTAAATGAATGAATCTCATACATTTCATCATTATTTTCAGGGATAGATTAGAAAGTTTGGGGAAACAATAATATATTAAACCTAACCATTCATTTTGTATAATTAATCCTAGTTAAAAATACAAAAATCTGGCAAGATTTAAAGTAACTCCCTAAAAAACCTTTGATTTTTGTGGACACTAACATATGGAACTACCTTTTTATTTATATAAGTCTGAAGTAAAAAATTAAATTGCAGCCTGTACCATGTGCATTGCTAGATGACCAGACAGTCTAGTTGGTAATGACCCTGCCTTTGAGAAGAGTTTAACCCATGTAATAAGAGTTAAACCCATAGTTTGAGTCCTGCTTGAAAAATAAATAAATATAAATATCTTCACGCAATTCCCAATACAGGGGTAGACAGAGGTCAAGTCTAGACAATTAAGTCCCTTTGACCCACTGTACACCGAAGATATTTTCTTGACAACGTGACAGGTGGTGAGCCCGTCGCCGTCTTTATGTCCAAGCCTATGAGAATCGCTGATTCATCACGAAGGTAGTCAAAAGTCACGAAGAAGTCACAAATTAAAACATTTGTTTTAATGTTTAAGTCCATTATCAGTCATCCGAGGCTTGATCTTCAAACTTGCAGTTATCGAGAGCTTAGTTTAAAGCCGATCAACATAAATAAGGGACTTACCCTTTGACCTACCTTCCACCGAAGATATTTTCGGGACAACGTGACAGGTGGTGAGCCCGTCGCCGTCTTTATGTCGAAGCCAATGATGAAATTCGTACATAAGTTTTTGAAAACTCATTGCCACTCTCGACTCGAAATTCCGACCACCCAACAACTCGGCTATCGTGACTTGAGTCCTACTAGGGTTTATATTTGTGTATATGTTTGTAAATATATATGTATGAAAGTATATTGTACCATTGGCTTAGTCACTAAGACAGTGATGGGCCTTATCACCTATCACATTGTCGAGTTTGAGTTGGCAACTTCAAACAACCTTACAATCGTCTAGAGGTCTCTGATAATTTTCTTTTATCACAGAGCTGATGTAAATTGAGCACTCAAAAGTTAAAATTATTTTTAACAATTATAGGATTGCCCCATTATGAATCAAACCTGGGTCATTCCCATACAGAAGTAGGCACATTGATTACTTACCCCTGAAGACCCATGATGATAACCTTGAATTCAGCAGCATTTTGCATATTACTTTTCAGTATTTTCCACTGACCGTCAAGATATGGAGTGGGCCTTGAATGCGATGAATCAATCTGAGAATGGTTTTGATGGCATTCCAAATTTGAATGACGACATGGGCATAGTTAAACTTCGTGGCTTGCCTTTTGGTTGCTCGAAAGAAGAAATCATTCAGTTCTTTGACGGTAAGACTTTTATTGCTTTGTTTTGTATTATTATGTTACTTACGACCATCAAATTGAGATCATCACAGTGGGGATGCATAGGTTTGTTATTATTTATATGTGGTGGGAAAGTTGATGTGATTTAAGTTCTTTTGATTGAAGTGTGTAAGCCTGTGGCTCACTTTATTCTAAAAATTTCTTCATTTCAAAAAATTTCTTGGGTGCTTAAACACTTTGTCTGATTTTATTGTCTAAAATTTATTAATATTTGCGTTTTGTTTGACTTGTTTGTTTTTTTTTTTATGTTTTACTTTTATTTGCCTTAAATATTGCAGTGGCAATACATTGACTATCAAATTATTGCAAATTTCAAAGCAATACCTACAACATCCCACCACAACGGGTAGCATAACTTGTATAACATGATCTTTATTTGCATCTGGGTGGGGCAGGGCTGATGGTGGCCCCCGATGGGGTGCATTTGCTCTACGACTACACGGGAAGGGCCTCGGGCGAGGCGTTTGTACACTTCGTTGACAAGGGGAGCGCTGAGGAGGCACTCAACAGGGACAGGGAGAAAATAGGACACAGGTGGGGGGCAAGTTATTTAACATCAGGTCCAGTTTGTGGTACAGATTTGAGGATATCAGGCAATGTGGATCAGTAAATGTTGTTTGGTCTAAGTGACATAAGAATAATAACTTATTTTGTCATTAAAATTGTTTTATTTAAAAAAAAGTAGAATAAATAATAAAAAAAAAGTGGTATGAATTCTACAGATTCTAACTTAACCAGAGAAACCAAATTGGGAAATCTGGAATTTTAAACTATTTCAATATTATCGTAAATATTTCTTTATATTTCTGCTAAAAGTTTTTGAGAATTCAAAAATGTTTTTGTCATAACAAAATATATTTACAGAAACATATTAATATTTTGACATATCAGAATTTCGTATATTGTCTTGTTTTTAAATGCTATGGAATTTTAATCTCCAATACAGGAACTTTAAGAAGTAAACAAAGAGGCTTTGGGAGGTGGCAACATTAGTTAATTATTAGTTCAAACTTAAAATGAGACACATTGCTTAACATCCTTATTTTATTTTTGGTACCCAAACTGTACAACTAATTTGGTGTAGTGGGTTAAGTTTGAGACCTACCAGGTCATGTCACTTTATGGAACTTGAGGGTTGATAAAGTTGTGTCGGGTAATAGTCCATTTGGAACCATCTAAGGGATGTGACAATTACTGTAACCCATAATTGTCATTGAAAAGAGGTGATTTAGCTACAACTATACATAAATTCTAAGTTAATTAAATATGGGAAGTGTCTTAGTTAAATTATTAAACCTTATAATGCTGCTAGACTTTGGTCTTAATATAGTTTTTGTTCTCAATTTGTTGACCAACCTGTCGAAACTAAATAGATCTACATTGTATGCATTACAAATATAAATTTATTCATAAAATTTCTCATTACATACTGTTGCTGTATATACAATTTTTTTGTAAATTTATTTTTGAGTTACAAAAGCTGTTTATCTCATTCATTAGGGCAACAACCATTCATGGTATGTAGTGTAACATTAACTTATTATTAAATAAGATATAAGTTAATTGATGTAATTTTTTAAAAAATAATCAGTGTATAGTTTAGAAATAAGCTGGCAGCATTTATAAAAATTTTTGTGATTGGATATTGAGTTATTAGGGTTGGGGAGTGCGAGGGGAAGAGGGATGGAGGAAACGGGCGGTCAACTGGGAGACGAAGAGGGAAGCGGAAGAGTATCAAAAAAAAATTTAATATTGTCTGTGGTATTGATTTTCACGCAGGTTTTGTTTCTAGATATGATATAGAGTTCTAAATGGTGTTTTAGAAATCTTTAACATATTAATTTATACATAAAATTTTATATATATATATACATATATATATATATATATATATATATATATATATATATATATATATATATATGTATGTATATGTATATGTATATATATGTATATATATATGTATATATATGTATATATATATATGTATATATATATATATATATATATATATATGTATATATATATATATGTATATCTATATATATATATATATATGTATATGTATATATATATGTATATATATATATATATATGTATATGTATATATATATATGTATATATATATATATATATATATATATATGTATATGTATATATATATATGTATATGTATATATATGTATATGTATATATATATATATATGTATATGTATATGTATATATATATATATATATATATATGTATATATATATATATATATATATGTATATATATATATGTGTATATATATATATATATATGTATATATATGTATATATATATATATATATATATATATATATATATATATATATATATATATTTATATATATATATATATATATATATGTATATATTCATACATTAAGCCTTATTTCTCTTAATAGTTAAAATAAATATATATGAAGTTTAAAACAAATGTAACATTATAAAATTGTGATGTGTCATGTCAAATGGTACAATGCTACTTTATTTTTAAAAAGTAGAAAGAGAAGGGATGAAGATTAAAAAAGATTGTTTACCTTCTCGTGGACATGTTTATTATTTATTTATTTTATTATTTATGTTCTCAAATAAATCAAAACAAAAAAATTGTAACAAGATAAAGTCTATACAAAAGGTACTGCTTATTTCCTTAGAAATTTCAGCAGACTTGCGATAGGAGAGTGGTTACCGGAAGGTAGATTGCGCGCATAAATAATAATACATTAAATGTAAATGTAAATACATAAATAATTACCTAAGTCTAAACCTACCGATATATACACATATAAACTAATGAATACATACAAATAACTATACAAAATGGTAACCAGTAAAATAATTTATTTCGATAAGGAAATATAGTAAGTAGTTGAGTTTATTCTTAAATAAAAACTTGAGTGGGAGAGAATTCCGCAATCTGACTGCACGAACAGAGAATGAGTGAAATTGGAAAATTAATTATTTTATCTCCAATTAATTTTAGTTTGTCTTCTGGGTATCAATAAATTTACCTAGTAATTTTTCTGCATTTTGGGCTGTGGTACGACGAGTAGTGTATACACCGGTTTTGAAACCAGTTCAATGTAGAAAACCACTTTTTCATTGGTCTTGGCTCGGGGTGTTTATAGTACTTTCGTTGTGTCCAATTCCAAATACATTTTCTTGGGTGTATGTGGTATGTTTGTTGTTTCCGATTCCACAACACAAGTCTTTTAGCCACATTGGGATCAGAGCAATGTATGTGAGGTTGTCCCCATCTGTATATGTAAGTGTTAATTCATTTTTCGCTCTACTTTCATCAAAAAACAAAGTATAGTAAGTGAAACGACAGGCAATTTTGCGTTTAGATGACTGGATGTTATACCGGTGTGTAATGTAGAAGCCATAAAAAAAGGAAAAAAAGAATAAAGTTTAGTAGTGGTGAATAGAACGACAGAAATCAATTTTATGTCTGGATCAATAAATGTGACACTAGTGTGTAACAATGGAGCCATAAAAAAAAGAAAAGAATAAAGTTCAGTTCATAGAACTACAAGATCAGTTTTGGGTATAGATGAATGAATGTGACATTGGTATGTTGCAATGGAGCCATTAAAAAAAGTTTTAGAACTTTTTAAAGGAATGGAAAATCAGCCATAAAAAAGTTTAGTAGTAGACTATGGATGATTTTTTTTTCGGTCATGTACGAATGTGACACTGGTTTGTTGCGATAGAGCCATAAAAAAGTTTAGTAGTAGACAATGGATGATTTTTTTTCCGGTCATGTACAAATGTGACACTGGTTTGTTACGATGGAGCCATAAAAAAGTTTAGTAGTAGACAATGGATTACTTTTTTTCGGTCACGTACGAATGTGACACTGGTTTATTGCGATGGAGCCATAAAAAAGTTCATTAGTAGACAATGGATATTTTTTTTCCGTCACGTACGACAGTGACACTGGGCTCCATGCGATGGAGCCACACAAAAAAATCATAAAAAGCCATAGTAATACCGTGTGCGCGCGCGGGCAGGTACATCGAGGTGTTCCCGAGCTGCGCGGACGAGGTGCGCGCGTACGGCGCGCGCGAGGGCGGGCGGGGCGCGCGCCGCCCCACGCCCTACGAGCGCGGCGAGCGGTACGCGCCGCGGTTCTCGCGCGGCCGCGGCTTCGGACGGGGTGAGCCTTTTTTTTTTAAGCTGCAACGCTTGTGCCCGGAGTCGGTTTGCGTCGACAGTCGAACGGCGGGGCCCGAACCTGCTGCACGCTAAACCATTAGGCTATTGCCGCTATTTGCTCGCCCGTTTGCTCATTTGTTTCTTTCCTTTCACCGCCCATTAGTTGGAAGAAGACGCGATGGCCGAGTGGGTTGGGTGGTCGGGATTTCGTGTCGAGAGGACCCGAGTTCGATCACCAGGTGGCGGGCTAAAACCAATGGGTTTTTAAGAAGAAAACTTATGTACGCATTATATCGTAGGCTTGGACGTATAGACGGCGGCGGGCTCACCACCTGCAACGTTGTCCCGAAAATATCTTTGGTGGAAGGTGGGTCGAAGGGACTTAATTGTCTAAACTAGACCTCTGTCTACCCCTGTATTGGGAATTGCGTGATGATATTTTTTATTTTTTTTAATTTCTTTAAGTCAAAAGTCCACTGCAGAACATTGGCCTCCCATAAAGCTTTCCACAACGAACCTGCATCAATCGACTTCCCGCAACATTCTGCAGGTCGTCACTCCATCTCGTGGGGAGGGGGGGGGGGGTCGTCCTACACTGCGTTTGCCTATACGAGGTTGCCACTAGAGAATCCAACGGTTCGGTATCAGTTCGCCGAGCTATGTGGCCGGCCCATTGCCACTTCAGCGCGCTGATCCTTACTGCTATGTCAGTTAGCTTAGTTCTGCTGTGGATTTCTTCGTTGCGGATTCCATCACGCAGAGAAACATCGAGCATAGCCCTTTCCATAGCACGCTGAGCAACTTTGAGCCTCCTCATACGGCCTGCAGTGAAGGACTACGTCTCAGATCTGTATGTCATCACTGGCAACTCGCACTGATTGTAAACTTTCGTCTTAAGACTTTGAGGTATACTCGACGAGAAGATGTAGTGTATTTCCCGAACGCTGCCCAGCCGAGATTAAAGATTTCGCTGACTTCGGTGGAAGGTGGGTCGAAAGGACTTTGTAGTCTAGATCTCTGTCTACCCCTGTACTGGGAATGGCGTGAAGATATGTTTTCTTTTTTTTTATTTATTTACTCATCGATATCAGTAACACATTATATCCATCGAACGTATTTTCTATCTACTTCCGTTTAGTGATGAATTCGTGCGTAATGCGTGGTTACGGTGTAAGAATATGCCATTCTCTTCCCGAGGGTGTCGTAAGAGGTAACTAAGGATATAACCTTTAAAGTAGCACTGGCTATCGATAGATGGCGGAATGATCATCTCGAAAATTACCAGACTAAAATTTAGCGGACTGGTGAAAGGCAGCAGCGTCTAAGGTTTACCAAGGTTGGCGATTATGGCAAACAATCCCGAAGCGGGAATGGCCTATAACCTTTACTTGACAGTTGCGATGATCCTCTATTTCAAACAAACGCAGAGAATATTTGTGTGTGTTATGAGTGTTATTAAAGAAGTTGAGTGCAAGTGCTGGCCGGGTGATAGTTTATGAGTGTGTCAGTAAAAAGTCACGATAGCCGAGTGGTTTCGAGTCGAGAGACCGCAGTTCGAACCCCAGGGTTCGTATCAGTGGGTTTTTTCAGAACTTGCGATTTATATTGTTGGTGTTAAAGACGGCGACGGGCCCATCACCTGTCACGCTATCCCCAAATACGCTTCGCTTCGCTGGAAGGTGGTGAAGGTCGACAGAACTTGATTATCTAGTCCTCTGTCTGTACCTCTGTATTGGTAATGGCGTGAGGATGTCTAAGCGTATGTCCGGGCGGCAGGTGGCGGGTTTGGGCGCGGGGGCGGCGGCGGGGGCGGGCGGCGCGGCGGCTACTGCGTGCACATGAGAGGACTGCCCTTCAAGGCAACGCCGCAGGACATAGCTTACGTACGTATGGCTCCTTCATCCAGCTTCATCATAACACACAGATACATACACAGATGTTGACAACATCACAAACATTGCTCTGATCCCTAAATGAGTTGCTTAAGCACTTCTTGATGATCTCCGTGGACGAATGGCGTAAACACTGGCTTTCAAGGTGTCGCCATCTCGAGGTCCCGGGTTCGATTCCCGGTCGGGTCAATGTAGTAAAACCACTTTTTCTACATTTTCTCGGATCTAGGTGGGTGTTTGTGGTGCCTTCGTTGTTTCCAATTCCCATACCACAAGTGCTTTAGCATCTTACATTGGTTTCGGATCAATGTATGTGATGTTGTCCCTATCTATATATGTATTTATTAAAAAAAATGTAAACCTCTAGAGCGTTATAAGTTTGCTATCTTAACTATTTTATATACACCTAGACATACACGTACATATACGTGTATATTTACACAGATTTATCTTTATAATTACACAGATTTCAAACTTACGTCATGAATATCGTAACTCTATTGCTATGTTTAGTCTGTATCTGTATATATTAATGACAGTAACCCCTGGGAATGAGGTGATCGCACCCAAGATATTTCTAGAAAATATCATACCACATTTGTATAATACATTATATTGTAAAAAAACTCACCAAAAAAGAGGATACCTACGGAGTTTCTTTCTTCTTCTACGCTAGAGGAACCTCATTACGAAACGGTGGTAGATTAAAAATGACTATCGATAAACGGATGTACATTCTTATGTCGATCAATAAATGATTTGATTATCTGAATTGTCTATCCCCTTGCCAACAGGAACGTTTCATGTGCCTATTGATGATATGCAAAGTTTAGCAAGTGGCATTTGTAATATTTTAGTTGTCCATCCAGCTTCATCATAACACACAGATACATACACAGATGTTGACAACATCACAAACATTGCTCTGATCCCTAAATGAGTTGCTTAAGCACTTCTTGATGATCTCCGTGGACGAATGGCGTAAACACTGGCTTTCAAGGTGTCGCCATCTCGAGGTCCCGGGTTCGATTCCCGGTCGGGTCAATGTAGTAAAACCACTTTTTCTACATTTTCTCGGATCTAGGTGGGTGTTTGTGGTGCCTTCGTTGTTTCCAATTCCCATACCACAAGTGCTTTAGCATCTTACATTGGGATCGGAGCAATGTATGTGATGTTGTCCCTATCTATATATGTATTTATTAAAAAAAATGTAAACCTCTAGAGCGTTATAAGTTTGCTATCTTAACTATTTTATATACACCTAGACATACACGTACATATACGTGTATATTTACACAGATTTATCTTTATAATTACACAGATTTCAAACTTACGTCATGAATATCGTAACTCTATTGCTATGTTTAGTCTGTATCTGTATATATTAATGACAGTAACCCCTGGGAATGAGGTGATCGCACCCAAGATATTTCTAGAAAATATCATACCACATTTGTATAATACATTATATTGTAAAAAAAAACTCACCAAAAAAGAGGATACCTACGGAGTTTCTTTCTTCTTCTACGCTAGAGGAACCTCATTACGAAACGGTGGTAGATTAAAAATGACTATCGATAAACGGATGTACATTCTTATGTCGATCAATAAATGATTTGATTATCTGAATTGTCTATCCCCTTGCCAACAGGAACGTTTCATGTGCCTATTGATGATATGCAAAGTTTAGCAAGTGGCATTTGTAATATTTTAGTTGTCCATCCAGCTTCATCATAAGACACATAAATACATACATAGATGTTGCCAACATCACATTGCTCTAATCCCTAAAAGTAGCTTAAGCACTTGTGCTATGGAATCGGAAACAACGCAGTTACAACTAACACTCGGACCCGAGACGATGTGGTAAAGTGTTTTTTCTATGTTGACCCGACTGGGAATCGAACCCGGGACTTCGCTGGCGATACCATGATAACCGGTGCCACTCGTCCATGGTGGTGGACAGTATGTATTATTATTGTTCTGATCCCTAAATAAGTAGCTTTTAAGCACTTGTATTATGAAAAAAGTCACGATAGCCGAGTGATTGGGTGGTCGGAATTTCGAGTCGAGAGACCGCAGTTCGAACCCCAGGGTTCGTATCAGTGGGTTTTTTCAGAACTTGCGATTTATATTGTTGGTGTTAAAGACGGCGACGGGCCCATCACCTGTCACGCTATCCCCAAATACGCTTCGCTTCGCTGGAAGGTGGTGAAGGTCGACAGAACTTGATTATCTAGTCCTCTGTCTGTACCTCTGTATTGGTAATGGCGTGAGGATGTCTAAGCGTATGTCCGGGCGGCAGGTGGCGGGTTTGGGCGCGGGGGCGGCGGCGGGGGCGGGCGGCGCGGCGGCTACTGCGTGCACATGAGAGGACTGCCCTTCAAGGCAACGCCGCAGGACATAGCTTACGTACGTATGGCTCCTTCATCTAGCTTCATCATAACACACAGATACATACACAGATGTTGACAACATCACAAACATTGCTCTGATCCCTAAATGAGTTGCTTAAGCACTTCTTGATGATCTCCGTGGACGAATGGCGTAAACACTGGCTTTCAAGGTGTCGCCATCTCGAGGTCCCGGGTTCGATTCCCGGTCGGGTCAATGTAGTAAAACCACTTTTTCTACATTTTCTCGGATCTGGGTGGGTGTTTGTGGTGCCTTCGTTGTTTCCAATTCCCATACCACAAGTGCTTTAGCATCTCACATTGGGATCGGATCAATGTATGTGATGTTGTCCCTATCTATATATGTATTTATTAAAAAATATAAACCTCTAGAGCGTTATAAGTTTGCTATCTTAACTATTTTATATACACCTAGACATACACGTACATATACGTGTATATTTATAATTACACAGATTTCAAACTTACGTCATGAACATCGTAACTCTATTGCTATGTTTAGTCTGTATCTGTATATATTAATGACAGTAACCCCTGGGAATGAGGTGATCGCACCCAAGATATTTCTAGAAAATATCATACCACATTTGTATAATACATTATATTGTAAAAAACAATATTGACCAAAAAAGAGGATACCTACGGAGTTTCTTCTTCTCCGCTAGAGGAACCTCATTACGAAACGGTGGTAGATTAAAAATGACTATCGATAAACGGATGTACATTCTTATGTCGATCAATAAATGATTTGATTATCTGAATTGTCTATTCCTTGCCAACAGGAACGTTTCATGTGCCTATTGATGATATGCAAAGTTTAGCAAGTGGCATTTGTAATATTTTAGTTGTCCATCCAGCTTCATCATAAGACACATAAATGTTGCCAACATCACATTGCTCTAATCCCTAAAAGTAGCTTAAGCACTTGTGCTATGGAATCGGAAACAACGCAGTTACAACTAACACTCGGACCCGAGACGATGTGGTAAATTGTTTTTTCTATGTTGACCCTACCGGGAATCGAACCCGGGACTTCGCTGGCGATACCATGATAACCGGTGCCACTCGTCCATGGTGGTGGACAGTATGTATTATTATTGTTCTGATCCCTAAATAAGTAGCTTTTAAGCACTTGTATTATGAAAAAAGTCACGATAGCCGAGTGGTTGGGTGGTCGGAATTTCGAGTCGAGAGACCCGAGTTCGATCCCCAAGTGGCAGGCTCGTACTAATGAGTTTTTCAAAAAAAAAAAAACTTACGTACGAATTATATCGTTGGCTTGGACAGAAAGGCGGCGACGGGCTCACCACCTGTCACGTTGTCCCGAAAATATCGTCGGTGGAAGATGGATCGAAGGTACTTAATTGTCTAGACTCGACCTCTGTCTACCCCTGTATTGGGAATTGCGTATTATGGAATTAGAACACTAAAACTGTTATGTAATATGATTAATACTGTGGGTAGTAACTTAATTCTCTAGTCCTCTGTCTACCCCATTATAGGAAATGGCCAACATATATTTATTTATTCCACCGATCTGCTTCATTTTGGTCTGTTATATTTCGAGATACTTATCCTGCCCTCTGTTGGTAGCTATTGCGATTTACAAGACTTCCCTCGAATCTGAATTATAGACAGTGTTTGTTGAATCTATAAGTTACTACTGTGGTAATACATATTATCTATATACATATTATCATATTATCTATTTACTGTATACTCTATGTACTTGTGGATAAGTGGAAAGTAAGTCAGTCAGTTGTTTCATTACAAGAAACACAAACACTCGGACCAGAGACAAAGAAAAAGTGTTTTCTCCAATGAATCATCCGGGAATAACACAGAGCAATGTATATAATATTGTCGCTATCTATGTATCTATCTATTTATTTTTAAACTATGTATTCTTAAGACTGTCCACATCTCAGCTATCATAGTCTTACACCTTGTAATATTGTAAAGTTTGTTGTAAAGTTAATATTGTACATAACAACAATAATGCAATGTGGTCACAACAGAACTTTTCAACGCTATTCCTTTATTTGTAAGGGCAACTGGATGTTATATTGTAAACTGCAATTTTAAATTTTTAATGTAAATAAAATAACAAATAAATATCTTCACGCAATTTCCAATATAGGGATAGACAGAGGTCTTGTCTAGACAATTAAGTCCCTTCGACCCACGTGACAGGTGGTGAGCCCGTCGCAGTATTTATGTCTAAGTCAACGATATGAATCGTACATAAGTTTTTGAATAACCCATTGGTACGAGCCTGCCACCTGGGGATCGAACTCGGATCTCTTGACTCTAAATTCCGACCGCCCAACCCCTTGGCTATCGTGACTTCAAAATATCAATGTCTGTTTTGTATATTCTGTGATTTTAAAGTAACAAAAAGCATCTATATTAAGCAAGTGTATCCTTAAATTATGCTAAGTTCCATGACTTTTAAACCGGAATATAAATGTAACTTTCAATTATTGCCAAATCATTGCTTTTTGTATAATATGTTGAGGTTTTCTAACTACATTTCTTCTACACAACATATTGTAGAAGAAATGTAGTAACATAAACTTTATTTTTAGACATGAATGTAGTTGTAATAATTAATATCTTCACGCCATTCCCATTACAGGGTAGACAGAGGTCTAGTCTATACAATTAAGTCTCTTCGACCCACCTTCCACGGAAGATATTTTGGGACAAGTGTAAATTGTGACAGGTGGTGAGCCCGTCGCCGTCTTTTATGAATATAGACATGAATTTAATTGTTATAAATCAGTACAGTTTCGTCACGACCTATCCAGTAGTCATGTCTATGAGCAAGAAAACAGAATAGGGAAAAGTGTTGCCATTTAAACATTGAAGATTATATGAAATATACTTGCTAAAACGTTGTTTGTAAACGTTGTAAGTAAACGTTGTTGCCATATAATAAGAGAGATAAATTTAGGGTTGTATGTATTTTTGAATGCAGTATCTTAAAAAAAATTATTTAAAAAATGTTGTCAATAAATTATAAATAGTTAGGGGTATATTTAACATTTAGGAGTCATTACGAAACTGTTTTTATAGGGCACCGATGATTTCCATTTCCGTTCCTCTGTTTATTATAATTTATTGAGAATTTCCTTATCTGTGGTGTACATTTGCAGTTCTTCAAGCCGATCCGGCCGTTCAATATCAACATCCTTTACGACAACAGCGGCCGGCCGTCCGGGGAGGCGGACGTCGAGTTTGAGTGCCACGAGGACGCCATGAGGGTATGTAGACAAACCCACCCACCTTCCACCACCTATTTTTTGGGATAGCGTGACAGCTGGCAAGAATGTCAGTGCCATTGACATTTTCGATGCTCTTGATTAAGTGGATACTCACGGGGAGGGAAGGCGGTGGTGTGTTCCCACGTCTATATCACTCTGTAATAAATTAAAGATATAAAGAAAAGAATGAGGTGTGTCGCATATTTTTTTGGGAGTGGCAAATGTGATTCTTGACATCCGCCCTGGCACAACCGCGAGATCTGGTGCGATCTAGTGAGGAAGATGAAGACCTGAGCCACGTGTGGAGTGTCTTAGTTAAAAAATTATATCTTCACGGAATTCTCGATACCGGGGTAGACAGAGGTCTACACAATTAAGTCATTTCGACACACGTTATAGCCTTGGGGACCGAATTCCGATTCCGATCCGATTACCCAACCACTCGGCTATCGTGACTTCGATTGTGTTATTAATTCTTTAATTAAATATTTTATTCGTTACTATAACTTCAGAAAAAATATGCATGAAATAATAACAAATGAAAAAAAAACTTTAGAGTTAGTAACCGGGAACTCTTGCAACACTGCTGATCTGTATACAGCACATTATCTTACCCACGATGTATAATACATCCCACATTTAATAATATCATCACAAAAAAAAAATTACCTGCCATATATTGTCTGGTTTTACTGGCTGAGAATGCTACAGGCCATCATTACCGTTTATATTAAGGTGTCAATAAATAAATATACCTACAAAGGTTTCCATCTGTGGTCCCGGGTTCGATTCCCGATCGGGTCAACATAGAAAACACTTTTAGTAAATTTTCTTTGGTCTTTGGGTATTTGTGGTGCCTTCATTGTTTCTAATTCCACAAGTGCTTAAATTGCTAACTTTGAGATCTGCATATGCGATCTTCTTCTTCTTCCTGCCCTTATCCCATGCTATGTGGGGTCGGCACAACATATCTTCTTCTTCCACTCTCCTCTATTTCCCGTCATCTCAATACTCACTCCTTTCTTTCTCATGTCTTCTTTCACACAATCCATCCAGCGTTTTTTTGGTCTCCCCATAGCTCTTCGTCCATCCACATTCATCTCTAACATCCTTTTGCCTATATTACATTCTTCCCTCCTCATTACATGCCCGAACCATGCTTACCTACCACTCTTCATTTTCTCTGTCACTGGTGCTACTTTCAAGCTTCCCCTTATATACTCATTCTTTATCCGATCTTTTCTAGTCACTCCACACATCCATCTCAACATTCTCATCTCTGCAGCATGCACTCTTCTTTCATCCGTCACTTTCGTTGCCCAGCACTCTGATCCGTACAATACGACAGGTCTCACGATCGTTTTGTAAACTTTGCCCTTAAGTTTAAGAGGCCTGCGTGGATCGCAAGTTATTCCCGAGACCTGTCGCCATTTCATCCATCCCGCATTTATTCTATTCTTTACGTCCCTCACCTCACTCTCACCACCTGTCACGTTGTCCCGAAAATATCTTCGGTGGAAGGTGGGTCTAAGGGACTTAATTGTCTAGACTAGACCTCTGTCTACCCCTGTATTGGGAATTGCGTGAAGATATTTATTTATTTATTTACTTTACGTCCCGGTCGACATTGCCGTCATTTTGGATCACTGACCCATGGTAACGGAATTCGGAGCAGACTGGTGGGAGAACACCATCCAAGGCAATATTTGAAAAACTGGATGGACCTCTGAAGTCACAGAACATGTGTTCGGTTTTGGTTCCGCTTATTTTTGCTTGCTCTGTACCTCAAGTGCATTTTCTCCGACAAGCACAATGTCATCAGCAAATAGCATACACCAGGGTGCTTCCTCCTGTATGTTCGATGACAGAGCATCCATAATCAGAAGGAACAAATAAGGACTTAAAGCCGAACCCTGGTGTAAACCTACAGACACATTGAACTTGTCTGTGATTCCAGCCTCAGACCGGACGCAAGTATTGGCTCTATTATACATCGCCGCAAGCTCTATTATATAAGGCTCTATTATACAAAGCCGCACATTCTTCTCTGGCAGCCCTTTCTCCCTCATACACTACCACAGAACCTGACGGGGTACCCTATCGTATGCCTTCTCCAGGTCCACGAATACCATATGCAAGTTCTTTTGCACAAGTCTGTATTTTTCAACCAGTTGCCGAAGTGCAAATATTGCATCCGTGGTTCCCCGGCCAGGCATAAATCCGAATTGGTTCTGTGTTACCTCAGTCTCCTCTCTCATTCGTCTTGCTATCACCTTATTCCCATATCTTCATACTGTGTGATATGATCTTTATTCCCCGATAGCTGTTGCAATCTCGTACATCACCATTCTTTTTAAAAACGGGCACCAGTGAACTGTTGCACAATTCATCGGGGATCACCTCTTCTTGCAACAACTTATTGAAGAATAAAGTCAGCCACTTCATCCATCTGCTTTCAGATACTTCCATGCTTCTACTGGTATACCATCTGGCCCTACTGCTTTTCCATTTTTCATACTCTGTACTGCCATCCTAACTTCGTCTTCAGTCACCTCCTTAACCATGCCCATATTACTCCTAGCCTTCTCTAGTACTCCATTCCACTGATTTTCCTCATTCAAAAGTTTGCTAAAATAGCTCTTCCAACGTTCATTTATGCTCTCGTTTTCGGTCAAAATCTTCCCCATTTCGTCTTTCATACATTTCATGTGATTTACATCTCTTGCATCGCTCTATAGATATTCTATACATATCTTTTTGGCCTTGTGAAGTTTCCAGGAAATCGTACAGCTTATCCTGTACCTTAACCTTTGCGATTGCAACTACTTTCGTCGCGAGATCTGCATATGCGATGTTGTCCCTATATATAAAAAAATATCTTCACACAATTCCCAATACAGGGGTAGACAGAGGTCTAGTCTAGACAATTAAGTCCCTTTGACCCTCCTTCCACCGAAGATATTTTCGGGACAACGTGACAGGTGGTGAGCCCGTCGCCGTCTCTATGTCAAAGCCAACTATGAAATTCGTACATAATTTTTTGAAAACCTCATTGGTACCGCCACCTGGGAATCGAACTCGGGTCTCTCGACTCGAAACTCCGACCACCCAACCACTCGGCTATCGTGACTTCTATAGTCCCTATATATGTAGTGTCTTAAATTCAATTGCAGGCGATGAGGCGCGACAAGAGCAACATGGACCATCGCTACATTGAGCTGTTCCTCAACTCCGCGCCGGGCGGCGGTGGCGGGTTCAAACCCAACAGGAGCTTCCGGAACAACTATTGAACACGAGAGATGTCACACCGGATGAATGGAGGATTTATATTTCTAGAAGCTGATGAGTTTTTTTAATGTTTCATCTAAAATCTTATGATCACCTAGCTATCAAACTGATAACTGATTTGTGCTTATTTTTATGGTCCCCGGAAAGATATTTTTTGTTTAATATGTATTTGTCTTAATTCGCATGATGATATATGATTAAATTTTATTTAGATAGAAATCCAGTCTATCGGATCTCTTTTACATATATGTATCTACTACCGAAGTCAACTTAAGTTCTCTTACACACACTGATATATAATATACATATATACTACCGGAGTCAACTTAAGTTACTACCGAAGGAACAAATTTTTGTTTATTTTTTGTTGTGAATTAATAAAACTACAAATAAACTCAAGGCTCTTTGATTCACTAACATTGTTTAGTTCATAATGTATCATAATTATTTATGTTACGTACATATTTGCTACTTATATTATTAATTTCAGTTTCTTATGTGTTTATGTTCCCTTAGCTATGTGAATTCATGTATATATTCAAGTAAGTAAAGTTGTTAGACCCAACAAAATCTCTGTTCAAAAACTTAGCAACATTACAATATCTGTATGTATTAATAGAAATTGTTAACGGTGAAACACTTCACTTAATTTCATGTTAAATATCTATAGTATAGTATAAATAGTACAATGTATCAATTATAATTCTATAATAGTAACAAAGTGTTGTGTATTTGCGTGGGGTCCAAAAGTTATTAATTTTTGTATACTGATTACAAAGGATAAAGCATACTTAATTTCATTCGATTATTTATAGAACGTTGATAAATGAAGCTAGTGTTTTCAATTTAGCATTTTGTTTCTCAACTGCGACTAGAGTTGAAACAAAATTTAATGATGTCACCATACATCATACTTATCTTCACGCACAGTCCCTGACGGGGTAGCCAGGTGTCACAATCCTTACATACTTATTTCACTTCTTTCATATTCATCTTCTTCATACATGCACGTCTAGGTATCCGAGTACTCTTGACCCTCCTCTCTTCGAGCAATTTGCTCACATGGTCTTCGAAAGTTAGTCTCGGCCTACCGCCGCCGTATTGTAAACTTTTCGTTCTATATATTTTCTTCACCATTCGGTCTTCACTCATTCGCTAAACGTGCCTGAACTATCGAATGATGGCTTTATGGTGTGGACTGCAAACATTATGCCACAAGTTCGAACTTGGCATTCACCACTGAGCATTGAAGCATAGTACACTAATTACAAAGAATTTTCGTATTAAATAAAGTTGCCTACCAATTTGCCCGCAAAATTAAAGCTCGACTTTGAAGCGGGTTAAAGTAGTTTTGCAATTATTTTTGCGAGAAAAGTGTAGCTTATAACGGTCTCCGGAGTGTCGTCTATCTCTATAAAAAAATGTATCAAAATTGGTTGAGCGGTTCCACGCACTTTCAAATTTATATTTTTATATTTCTTGGATATATCTCAGGATTTAGAATCGACATAGAAACGAAAACAAAGTCCTCACCTTATTTTAAATTAGCGTGCTGCCATTATTACTGTGCTACATACATTTATTTTTAATTTGATGAAACTTCGTCAATGCGTTTTTTAAACTGGAGTTGTGTTTTAAAGACTTGATAAATTTTTATGACAATAACACATTTCCATCACAGTTATATTTCATAATCGCAGCTTACCCCTTTTTTTTAAACATTTGGTTTTTAAATATATTAATATGTGCATAAATATTGATTTTACTTTTCCGAGCAATATGAACTATGTACTTTAAAATTGTATATAAACACACTGGGTTATATTTTGATACCAACCATAAATACCAATATACCAGTTTTGAGAACACTAATTTTCGTATTAAATAATATTGTTATATTTTAATACCAACCATAAATACCAACATACAAGTTTTTTTCTAATGTTTCTTTTTAGTTAACACCTTAATCTTATAGTAATAAGATTGTATTTTTCAGTTGTTATAAGTTAAGCCTGTGAAGCAGGGCGTTAAGGATTTCTTTACAATTTTCTCGCCACGTATCTCTGATTGCGCTATATATTTATTTAAGTATAAGTTTAGCGGTAAACTATCGTTCATACACAGAAGCAGAGTACTTTTAATGTTAAGTAATCTGAGAGGAATGTGTTGGGTGTATGTGATAGTGGTAAGTAATTTTTACTTTAATTAATAAATAATGGAAAAGTTATGTGTTTTTATTTCTCTAATATATATATATATACATAATATTATATTTAGACCCATCTTCCACCGAAGATATTTTTAGGACAAAGTCAAAGTTATCGATATAATCCGTACATAAATACGATGTAAATTGTACCAAAGTTTTTGAAAAAAACAATGGTAGCGAACGAGCCTGCCACCAGGGGATCGAACACTGGTCTCTCGACTCGAAATTCTGACTGAGGAGTAGGGTCTTCGACTATTGTGAATTTATTTATCTAGAAAATGTTAATATGACAAATGTTTTTATAATAAGAGTAATTAGGTTTTACATAGGTTTCAAAAATTCTCCGAGTCGTACAAAAGGATTCAAAAGCTGAGTACGAAATAAAAAGGTAAGCGTGTGAAGAGAATGAAGATTTTATACATACCTACGTACGTATATAAATAGTCCTATACACGTCGAAATATTCGTGACTCGAATACAAACTTCGTCATACGTGAATTCCATCATACATTCCGCTTAGGGTGAACTTAGCGGAATTCGACCCTTAGCTACAAAGTCTGAGACATAATAACCAGGCTATCGGGTCCTGAATATGTTATTCAGTGTCTGTTTGAATGTCAAAGACGCAGACGCTGGTACTTACGATCCCTTTGTTAAGCTACATAAAACTATATGGGCCTCCCATTGGGAGGGTTTGTCAAAATCGCCACGCTTGATAGGTGGATTGGCGATCGCAGTACCAGATACCTCCCATCTGACGTTGCTGCCCGTAATTTTTTTTTTATAGAAGAGGGAGCCAAACGAGCAGGTGGCTCACGTGATGGTAAGTGATTACCGCCGCCCATTAACACCCGCAATGCCAGAGGCATAGCAGATGCGTTGTCGGCCTTAGAGTGACCCCCAACCCCAGAATTGGGGGAGGGAGGGTGTGGGCTTCCGGTTACCTGCACTCGCCGGACGAAACGCAGAAGTTTGTTAGACTTGTACTTCACGCCGGTATTCTGTGAGGTCGCGGTACTTCCCCGGTCGAGCCGGCACATTCATGCAACAACAAAAGCTGATGCGTGGCTCTACCGCTGTCACGTCATCGATACGTTACATTTTTGTCTGATATTTTTTTAAGGCAGAGTAACTTGAGCAGGAACAAACTTCGTTATTGGGTACATACATACATAACGGCCTGTTAAAGTCCACTGCAGGACAAAGGCCTCTCCCATTGGGAGGATTTGCCATAATCGCCACGCTTGGCAGGTGGATTGGCGATCGCAGTACCAGACCACTCGCACCTTAGACGCTGCTGCCCATCTTCGGTCAGACCGATATTTTAAGAGATGGTTATCCCGCCATAGGTGGCGGGATAACCATCTCTTAAAATATCAGACCGAATTCAGCAGCTCATTCCACAAAGTGCAAGTGCGTGGCAGAAAATTCCGCGAAAAGCGCACTGTGGTGGAATGTCAAGCATCAAGGTGGTGATGATGAAATTTTTGGTTATGCCGTAAGGTACGATTGTGAAATTCAGCGGCTGGGATTAATCCGAACAATTCCTCGGAGCACTCTTATAGAAGATGCAAAGAGATGCAACATCTCTTCGCAAAGCCAGGGGATCTAGCTGATCGGATAGAGTATGGTCGTCAACAATTCGTGCCGCTCGTCTTTGGATACGGTTAAATGGAAGGAGCTGACACTGGGGTGCCCCCGCCCAGAGATGAGAACAGTACTCCATGTGCGGCCGAACCTGCGCCTTATAAAGTTGAAAGCGGTGGGCCGGCATGAAGTACTGTCGTGCTCTACTGAGCACGCCAAGCTTCTTAGAGGCCAATTTTGTCTTCCCTTCCAAGTGACCGCGAAACTGTCGAGTAGCATACCCGATCAAAGGCTTTCGCAATGTCCAAACTAACTGCCAAGGCCTCACCCTTGCTCTCTACTGTATTACCGCTGTGGGACCTATAGAGGCACCCATAGACGCGAGGGTGGTCGTCGCTATCTATGCGTAGCCAAAGCATTGAGAACATATATCTTCTCTGACGTACACACAAACTCCGGCCCGAGGCACAAAAGAATGTTCCACTTTGTACCCCGGGTAGGAAAAATAAGAGGTATCCGCCGGAGAGGATATCTGCGTCTCGGTAAGAAAAAGCAAGGCCGGCTTTGCCGTCTCTAGATGGTAGTGGACGGCATCACGATTAGAGTGGAGTCCCCTGATATGCAGAAATCCACGGCAAGCGTGGTAAGTGGTGATTCTCCAGCACCGGTGGTGCTGTTACCTGCACTCACCAGACGAAACGTAGAAGTTTGTTAAAATTCTGGCTGTTTCAGAACTTCTAGAATCAGAATCTTTACAAACAAGAAAACATCTAATTCAAGTACTTATTAAAGCCCGCCAAAGTGGACGCTGCGCCAATATTTATGATAACAAGCTTATAGATGGAAAAGTATAAAACCCACAAGACGCTTCAATTGATAATGAAAGCTCAGTACCACCTTCCCAAAATACACGTCATCCCTCAATCTACGAAGAAAAAACGAATCGGGTTGAAAACCTAACTACGCCTGTATCCTCTTGCCTTCCAACACCAAATCCTAACTCTTTAAAAAGATTAAAGAAACTAAATCCTATATCTTCTCCTCGGTTTTTTCTTCAGAAGTAAACTGAATATTTTATGTCAAAATATCTTAAGTTTGAATAAAAAACGTCATATATTAGAAGTAGCTATAGAAGAAAATAAAGATATACAAGTCATCTGTCTGTCCGAAACCTGGATTACATTGACCTCTTGAACGTAGATGGATATAAACTTGCATCATCGTATTGCCGATCTAACCATGAAGGCGGGGGAGTGTGTATCCTAATAAAGGAAGACATTGATTTCGTGGAACATCGGGAACTTACACAAATGTCAATAGAACGGATATTTGAAATTTGCGCCATAGAAGTTCTTAATTTAAATCTTATTATAATTATAATCTATTGTCCAGAGAGAAATAGAATGCCATAGGTATTTTTCGAAACATTAAATAAACTAATGAGGCACTTACAGCAAAAATACAATAAAAGAGACATAGTTATTGGAGGTGATTTTAATGTAAATATTCTTGAAAAATCAGTTTGTACAATTTCTCTTCTAGATATCATGAAAAGCTATAATTTCTATCAACATATTAATAAACCGACTAGAATCTCAACATCTAGCGCTACCGCAATAGACTTACTTTTTACTAATTTTCATATTAATAGGATAAGTCATACTTTACAAGAATACGGTCTTTCTGAGCATAACCTTTATGGTCAGAAAGACCGTTCTAACAAACATTAAGATCAAAAATCCAGTTAACTTAGGGACCTGGTTTATAGACAAAAGGATATTTAACTCAGTAAATATCCTTAGTTTTAAAAAAGAACTGGGTAAAGTAGATTTTAGTGACATTACTAATCAAAGAAAACTACAAATGAAAGTTTTAGTTTATTTAGCGAAATCTTAACTATTTTAAATTTATGTATACCTAAAATAAGAATGAAGTTGAAAAATAATAATAAAAAATCGTGGTTATCCACTTGTATAAAAATATCATGTAGACATAAAAGATTATTAAAACAAATTGCAATCCAAACTAATGACCCTATCTTAAATAAAAACTATAAGCAATATGAAAAATTATTAAAAAAAACTGTCATGATATCAAAAAGACTTCTGAAAAAGTGCACTGATAAAAAAACTGCGCCTATTATGCCTTCGCTCATGCTTAGCTTCATTACGGCATTATAATATGGGGAAATAGCGTTGACATAAAGAGACTATTCCAGTTACAAAAAAGATGTCTTAGAATAATAGTTAATATTGATAAAATGATAAGTTGCAAACAATATTTCATCGAATTAAACTTATTAAGTCTTTCATCCATGTACATTTTGGAGGTAAGTTTGTTTGTGAAAAGAACATATATATATATATATATATATATATATATATATATATATATATATATATATATATATATATATATATATATATATATATATATATATATATATATATATATATATATATATATATATATATATATATATATATATATATATATATATATATATATATATATATATATATATATATATATATATATATATATATATATATATATATATATATATATATATATATATATATATATATATATATATATATATATATATATATATATATATATATATATATATATATATATATATATATATATATATATATATATATATATATATATATATATATATATATATATATATATATATATATATATATATATATATATATATATATATATATATATATATATATATATATATATATATATATATATATATATATATATATATATATATATATATATATATATATATATATATATATATATATATATATATATATATATATATATATATATATATATATATATATATATATATATATATATATATATATATATATATATATATATATATATATATATATATATATATATATATATATATATATATATATATATATATATATATATATATATATATATATATATATATATATATATATATATATATATATATATATATATATATATATATATATATATATATATATATATATATATATATATATATATATATATATATATATATATATATATATATATATATATATATATATATATATATATATATATATATATATATATATATATATATATATATATATATATATATATATATATATATATATATATATATATATATATATATATATATATATATATATATATATATATATATATATATATATATATATATATATATATATATATATATATATATATATATATATATATATATATATATATATATATATATATATATATATATATATATATATATATATATATATATATATATATATATATATATATATATATATATATATATATATATATATATATATATATATATATATATATATATATATATATATATATATATATATATATATATATATATATATATATATATATATATATATATATATATATATATATATATATATATATATATATATATATATATATATATATATATATATATATATATATATATATATATATATATATATATATATATATATATATATATATATATATATATATATATATATATATATATATATATATATATATATATATATATATATATATATATATATATATATATATATATATATATATATATATATATATATATATATATATATATATATATATATATATATATATATATATATATATATATATATATATATATATATATATATATATATATATATATATATATATATATATATATATATATATATATATATATATATATATATATATATATATATATATATATATATATATATATATATATATATATATATATATATATATATATATGTATATATATATATATATATGTATATATATATATGTATATATATATATATATATATATGTATATATATATGTATATATATATATATGTATATATATATGTATATATATATGTATATATATATATGTATATATATATATGTATATATATATGTATATATATATATATATATATGTATATATATATGTATATATATATGTATATATATATGTATATATATATATGTATATATATATATGTATATATATATGTATATATATATGTATATATATATATATGTATATATATATGTATATATATATATATATATGTATATATATATGTATATATATATGTATATATATATATATATATATGTATATATATATATATATATATGTATATATATATATGTATATATATATATATGTATATATATATATATATATATATGTATATATATATATGTATATATATATGTATATATATATATGTATATATATATGTATATATATATATATATATATATATGTATATATATATATATATATGTATATATATATATATATATATATATATGTATATATATATGTATATATATATATGTATATATATATATATATGTATATATATATGTATATATATATGTATATATATATGTATATATATATATATATATATATATGTATATATATATATATGTATATATATATATGTATATATATATGTATATATATATATGTATATATATATATGTATATATATATGTATATATATATGTATATATATATATATGTATATATATATGTATATATATATATATATATATATATATGTATATATATATATGTATATATATATATATATATATGTATATATATATATATATATATGTATATATATATGTATATATATATATGTATATATATATATATATATGTATATATATATATGTATATATATATATGTATATATATATATATATATATGTATATATATATGTATATATATATATATATATGTATATATATATATATGTATATATATATATATGTATATATATATGTATATATATATGTATATATATATATATATATGTATATATATATATATGTATATATATATATGTATATATATATATATATGTATATATATATGTATATATATATATGTATATATATATATATGTATATATATATATATGTATATATATATGTATATATATATGTATATATATATGTATATATATATGTATATATATATATATATGTATATATATATATATATATATATATATATATATGTATATATATATATATATGTATATATATATGTATATATATATATATATATATGTATATATATATATATATATATATGTATATATATATGTATATATATATATATATATATGTATATATATATATATATGTATATATATATATATATGTATATATATATATATGTATATATATATGTATATATATATGTATATATATATGTATATATATATATATGTATATATATATATATATGTATATATATATATATATGTATATATATATATATATATATGTATATATATATATGTATATATATATATATATATATATATATATATATATATATATATATATATATATATATATATGTATATATATATATATATATATATATATATATATATATATGTATATATATGTATAAAAATATCATGTAGACATAAAAGATTATTAAAACAAATTGCAATCCAAACCAATGACCCTATCTTAAATAAAACTATAAGCAATATGAAAATTATTAAAAAAACTGTCATGATACTTCAAAAAGAACTAAAATATCAAAAGAGTCAAAAAATAACCTATACGAATCAAACAGTCTGGAATAATAAAAGAACGATTTAACAAATTATCGAATAAAGTGACTGTAGTAATTACCGGCCAATAGCCTTACTATTTGAAACTGCTATGACTAACCGATTATACTCTTACTGCGAAAAATATAATATTTTTAACAAGTGTCAATATGGTTTCAGAAAAAATCGTTTGTCGTCACTGGTGCTATTTAAATTCACCCATAATATATTCACCATTTTAAACGAAAAACAATATGCGATAGGAATTTTATTAGACATGAGCAAAGCCTATGACCGTGTATTGTATCCTATATTATTAAAAAAATTGTAAACTTAACTAAAAAAAATTAATCCAATTTAAACCCTATCAAAAACGTCCTCTAGATATTGACTTCAGTGAGTAATAAATTGAATGCAACATATATACATCTTTAGGTAAATATAGACTAATATTGATTGGAAGCAACACATAGCTAAAATATGTACAAAGTTAACGAGATTTACATATGCCCTTATGAGCTGAAAAGTGCACTGATGTAAAACTGTTTTATACTATTATGCCTCTTGCTATGCTTAGCTTCATTACGGCATTATAATATGGGGAAATAGCGTTGACATAAAGAGACTATTCCAGTTACAAAAAAGATGTCTTAGAATAATAGTTAATATTGGTAAAATGATAAGTTGCAAACAATATTTCATCGAATTAAACTTATTTAGCCTTTCATCCATGTACATTTTGGAGGTAAGTTTGTTTGTGAAAAGAACATGTATCTTTTTCCAAAATATTCTCGTCCAGAAAACCTGAGACCACAAAATAGACTAGACAGACCATTTTCTTCATTAAAATTGTTTCATTCAGGTCCTTATGCAATGTCAATTAAAATTTACAAAAAGTTACCACAATTTATACAAAACGTAAATGATCACCAAAAGTTTAAATCATTATTAAAAAGTCATTTAATTAAAAAATGTTATTACTCATTATCTGAATTCCTTGGGAAATAATTTTGAACTGTAAAGAGACTACTTGTTAATGACGTCCCTTTAATACGTTATTACAATTGTTATCAGTACTTATTATAGGTGTGAATTAGATTTTTATTGTTTTAGTTTTAATAATAATGAAACATATTTATTTATATTAAAACATAAATCAAATATATAATAATATTAAATATATATACACATACACATGCACATACACTTACATACATATATAAATATAAAAACATAAATTTACATAGATACATTCATAAACATACATATACATACACACAATATATGTAAATATATATACATAAATGAATACATAATTTTAAAAAGTATTAAATATAGCTGATAAGTGTTCAGTATGAACCGTTTAAAGCTTTTTCAGGTGCTCACGACTCAACCTTTTGAAGGAGTATTTACTGACAATTTTCCTGACGTCGTCGGGCAAGGAGTTCCAAAGGAGTGTGGCTTGAACAGTGAAGGAGTTACCAAAGAACTCGGTGAAATGCTTGGGAATACAAAGCTTATAACAATAGGAAGATCGAAGTACCCTATCATGTGCTATGGAGAGATATTAAAATTCATCTTTGAGATACGAAGGAGAAGAACTATCATTTAAAATGGAGAAAATAACAAACAGAATTCTGGAAAGCCGCCTCTGCCGAATAGTAAGCCAATTGAGTTGAGAACGATATGGAGAAACGTGGTCATAATTTCATAAACCAAAAATGTATCTAATACAATTGTTAAGGAGACGTTCCAGCTTGTTTAGAAGATCTTGGGATAAGTCCGGGTAACAAACATCTGCGTAATCAATTATGGGCAATATGAGCGTTTGTACAAGTATGAGTTTCGTTTTTAACGGAAGGAAGTGCTTAAGACGACGCAGAGACCGCAGGGTGGCAGTGACTTTTCGGCTAATATCAATGACATATGTTCTCCAACTTAGCGTATTGTCTATGAGAAGCTAAGTTTTTTTCCTAAGTTTTTTACCGCAGTACTGTACGGTATTACGCTATTATTGTAGAGTATCGGTGGTAGACTTGAATGATCGACTTTAGTCAACATTCTCGTGCCACCGACAATCATTCCTTGACACTTCGAAGGATTTACCGTGATTCCATGATGGAGTGACCAATCTTGGATTATATTATGATTTTCATTTATTATTTGGATCGCGTTATGAAGATCTTCAACCTTTGAATGCATATATAACTGCAGATCATCTGCATACAGATTGTAAGAGCAATTGAATTTAGATGTGATAAAATTAATAAAAATAGAAAATAATAAAAAAAGAAAATAGAAAATAATATAGGAGAAAATATACCGCCTTGCGGAACGCCAGTTTTAACGTCAGCCCAAGAAGACATTTGCTGCCCATAATTAACAGACTGCTGACGTCCGCGAAGGAAATCCATTCCAGAGCAGTGTCAGAAAATTGAAGGTGAGAAAGGAAGGAAAGAAGGATTTCGTGGTCGACTGTGTTAAAAGCATTTGAAAAATCCACAAGCACCAGCACAGTTAATTTTTTTTCGTCCATACCTCGCCTTATGTCATCTATGACTTTGATTAAAGCTGTGGTGGTGCGGTGGACTCAGTAGGTTATATTTTGTTATGAACTGGGAGATTTGCTCATGTACACAGGCTTCAAAATTTTTTGACAGAAACGGCAGAATAGATATGAGTCGAAAATGATTAGGAAGTGTAGGAATTGGAACTTTAGGGAGAGGACGCACAAAAGCTTTCTTCCAGAGAGTAGGAAATTGACCAGAATAGAGGGAGAAATTAACAATGTGGGTGATTACCGGGAGAAGGTGCTCTAATATGAAGACAACCATGAACCGGTTTATCTCGTCACATCTCACGGCTTTTGACTTGATAGCTAATGTGAACTTTTTGACTTCGTCTTGATCAACAGGAGTAAAGTTAAAAGGAGGAACTTGAGGAGATTGCATGGACCCAAAAGAGTTGATAGCACAAGATCGCACCTTGCGATCCATTGAATGTACAGAAACAAAATGACAATTAATATCATTTAGCGAAAGTGACAGACTGATCCAGAGGGGATTGGTTGGCTTCCCAACACCAATGTCTCTTATATCGGAGAAAGGCTCGATTTCGTCTGGTGCTGGTAATGGCAATTTACTAATCTAACTAACTAATTTAAATATTAGTTTTCTATTTTAATAAGTCTACAAACTGCCATGTTGTTTATATATTATAAAATCTAGTAAGAAAATGATAATTTGTAAATTTTGTTTACTACCAAGCTTATTATTAAAAAGTATTTATTTAATTTCCCTTAGTACCCACACCTATCGTATACTAATAAATAATCTGCCCGGGTGATGGCGGAAATACATAGATAGGAATATAATCACTCACTTACATTGCACCGAACCCAAAGCAAATAGCACTTGTGTTATGAAATCAGAAACAACGAAGATACCACCGGGAATCGTACCCGGGTCCGTCATTTGACCACGGAGATCCACACGGAGAAATTAAAAAAAAAACAGCTTCACAAGCGTTGCAATTATGAATGGGATAATATACAATAGATGAAGTTTCGTGAGGAAGTTTATTTAAAAAAAAGTTGTCTGTTACTTCCTATAATCTAAGGTTGTCCTTAATGCTTTAATTTTTTTTTGTTACATTAGTAATCTTACGAGACGTAGTTATTACCATGCTACAGGTATCCTCTATTGTTGTTGTTACCTATTGTTTTCTTTTTATAACAATTTTCATACCTGACTTGATTTTGGCGGAATACTTTTGAGTAGCTATAATTAAATAACATAAAAGTATCCTCCCTTAATAAATAAAATATATATACAAATAAATAAAAAATAATGTAAGTCACGATAGCCGTGTGGTTGGGTGATCGGAATTAGCGTCAAGAGACCCGAGTTCGATCCCCAGGTGGCTGGCTCGTACCAATGGTTTTTTTTAAACTTATGTACAACTTTTATCGTTGGCTTGGATATAAGAACGCGACGGGTTCATTTGTCACGTTTTTCCGAAAAATATCTTCGATGGAAGGTGGGTCGAAGGGACTTAATTGTCTAGATTAGACCTCTGTCTACCCCTGTATTGTTAATGGCGTGAAGATTGTCCATTAATAAAATTCCTACTAACAGATTTCATGTATAAAGTATAACCTTCAAGTCTGACAAACTTTTAGGACTTCTGTTTATAATTCAAGACAAGCGTCTCAGCAGGCATTGTCTATACAATACAAATAAGGCGCAAACAAACAAAAATTACACCTTTCCATCATTTGGGACCGAAATCAGGCGGCAATAAAAATGAGCTTCCCAAATAAATCATGCGCAATCATTAGTGAGACTCCTTGCTTGTTGTCCAAAGACAACAGAACAGCGGAAGATTGGCTACTGCTGTCTCTGGGCCTATATAAATCCGCGATTGGTTATGATATAAAGTTCCGTTTTTGAGGTATTTACTTTTAATGAATAAAATCTTATAATTTTCATGCAAACGTCTACTATTTACCCATTTCATAATTCTGACATATATTAAACTTTTCTATTATTGATATGTTTAGATAAAATTGACCATTATTACGGCTTTTAAAATATTTATTTCATTAATTAAATGTATCGTGTTGTTAACAAGTACATCACAAATAATCTTAGACTAGGTAACCTAAATCAAATAAATTTTTGTATAAATATATAATATTCATTTATGAATATTAAATCTTGCTTCAGAAACATTTCTTATAATACTACATGTATAAGAAATCTTCAAGAGTTAGATTACGCCGACCTCCGCAGGACGAGTGGCATACACACCTCTTTTCATGGTGTCGCTAGCTTTGAGGTCCTGGGTTCGATTCCCGGTGGGGTTCGAATTTAGAAATCACTATTTATAACCACCCAGGTACCAATTCGTACTAAAGGCTCGTACCAATGGGGTTTTTCAAAAACTTATTTACGAATTATATCGTTGGCTTGGACATAAAGACAGCGACGGGCCCACCACCTGTCACGTTGTCCCGAAAATATTTGGGTCGAAGGGACTTAATTGTCTAGACTAGACCTCTGTCTACCCCTGTATTGGGAATTGCGTGAAGATATTTATTTATTTATCAGTGTGAAATCGCTCAAGCGCACACACCAGCCATCGCTAATGATTCACGGCACACAACAAGAACCGGACGGGTGGGCGCCGTCTGTGCGCGGCGCCGACGTCGGGCGCCTCGCAGCCCGAACCCGGGGCTCCACGCTGCCGCTGCGCGCTCCCGTCGCCCGCCGCGTCTAACCGTCCGTCTGCGCGCACTCCACTTCGATTGTTATGTCATGTCTTGTCTATTAACTTACACCGAACGGGGATGCTATATCGATACGGACCCGTTATTTGTTTTTGTTTGCTTTTATCTGAGGGCTGATATGAGGGCACGGTTCACCTGATATTGTACATGTCACGACAGCCGTTCGAGTCAAGATTCGATCGCCAGGCGATAGGCTCGTACCAATAGCCTTTTTAAAAACTTATGCGTTCATAGTTTAAATCGAAGGCTTGGACATACAGGCTCAACACGTGTCACGTTCCAAAAAAGGTCTTCGGTGAAAGGTGGGTCGTACGGACTTAACTGACTAGACCTCTGTTTACCCTAGTACTGGGAATAGCGTGAAGATATTTTTTATATTTTTTCCGTGAAGAAAAGTTTTACATTCACTCCTCCAGGGGGTAGTGACGGATTTGAGAAACAGAATGAGAGGTCAGGAGGAGACCTACCGCATGCCATCTGGAACCTCTACGATATCCGCTGTTAGCTCTGTAGCCGCGGAATACAAGGCCAATCATCTCGGTGCACCGAGATCTCTCCCCGAGGTTACCGGTAACTGCAAGGGGCTGCTGGGTTGGCTCGAGTAAGCTTAGACAATCCTGCCCATACGCAAAATACGCGCTAGGACGTGGAATTGTGGAAATCAACCCGTCTAATCTAATCTTATCTAGCTCTGTAGCCTTTACAGCATTACTGAACGAGACTTGCGAAAGAGAAAGCCCGGAATAAAAACGACAAAGATACAACGACCCTGAAAACGAGATCCTTTTAAAAACTTATGCGTTCATAGTTTAAATCGAAGGCTTGGACATACAGGCTCAACACGTGTCACGTTCCAAAAAGGTCTTCGGTGAAAGGTGGGTCGTACGGACTTAACTGACTAGACCTCTGTCTACCCCTGTATTGGGAATTGCGTGAAGATATTTATTTATTTATCAGTGTGAAATCGCTCAAGCGCACACACCAGCCATCGCTAATGATTCACGGCACACAACAAGAACCGGACGGGTGGGCGCCGTCTGTGCGCGGCGCCGACGTCGGGCGCCTCGCAGCCCGAACCCGGGGCTCCACGCTGCCGCTGCGCGCTCCCGTCGCCCGCCGCGTCTAACCGTCCGTCTGCGCGCACTCCACTTCGATTGTTATGTCATGTCTTGTCTATTAACTTACACCGAACGGGGATGCTATATCGATACGGACCCGTTATTTGTTTTTGTTTGCTTTTATCTGAGGGCTGATATGAGGGCACGGTTCACCTGATATTGTACATGTCACGACAGCCGTTCGAGTCAAGATTCGATCGCCAGGCGATAGGCTCGTACCAATAGCCTTTTTAAAAACTTATGCGTTCATAGTTTAAATCGAAGGCTTGGACATACAGGCTCAACACGTGTCACGTTCCAAAAAAGGTCTTCGGTGAAAGGTGGGTCGTACGGACTTAACTGACTAGACCTCTGTTTACCCTAGTACTGGGAATAGCGTGAAGATATTTTTTATATTTTTTCCGTGAAGAAAAGTTTTACATTCACTCCTCCAGGGGGTAGTGACGGATTTGAGAAACAGAATGAGAGGTCAGGAGGAGACCTACCGCATGCCATCTGGAACCTCTACGATATCCGCTGTTAGCTCTGTAGCCGCGGAATACAAGGCCAATCATCTCGGTGCACCGAGATCTCTCCCCGAGGTTACCGGTAACTGCAAGGGGCTGCTGGGTTGGCTCGAGTAAGCTTAGACAATCCTGCCCATACGCAAAATACGCGCTAGGACGTGGAATTGTGGAAATCAACCCGTCTAATCTAATCTTATCTAGCTCTGTAGCCTTTACAGCATTACTGAACGAGACTTGCGAAAGAGAAAGCCCGGAATAAAAACGACAAAGATACAACGACCCCTGAAAACGAGATCCTTTTAAAATAACATATCTTCACGCAATTCCCAATACTGGGGTAGACAGAGGTCAAGTCTAGACAATTAAGTCCCTTTGATCCACCTTCCACCGAAGATATTTTCGGGACAACGTGACAGGTGGTGAGCCCGTCGCCGTCTTTATGTCCAAGCCAACGATGTAATTCGTACATAAGTTTTTGAAAAACTCATTGGTACTGCCACCTGGGGATCGAACTCGGGTCTCTCGACTCGAAATTTCGACCACCCAAACAACTCGGCTATCGAGATGACGGAAGAGTGACTACAGAAAAAGCTTTAAATATTGCAATTTGATGGCTATCCCAGTATTGCAGGAATCTTAGATTCCTGCAATACCGGTATAGCCATTCACTGTACCGCAGAGGTTGCAGGTTCGAATCCCGCCCGTGTCGCCCGCATCGCGCTTGTGTTGTCTATACATAATCGGGGTACCCAAATGTGGCGCCGGGTGAAGCTGACCTATTTACATTAATTGTTTCTTTCATATCTAAATAAGTATGTTAATGTCATTCAGAAACAGCGGCGTGTCTTCAAAATATCACACCTGTCAGTATAAAAAATTAGGGAGCATGTAATTGTGACGTCCTTGTTTTTGGGGTTGTCAGGAATGACGCAGCTGCCAGCTTTCTGTGCGTATCGAATTAAGTGCAGCAAAAAAATCCTTTCTTTTTTTTGGTTTAAATGAGACCCACATTTTACTTACTTAACAAACTATAAAGTTCCACAGCTGGGCATATTTTAAAATAAGAAATATTTGGCAATAGCCAGGGATGGCAAGTGGATTGGCGAACGTCAAACCCTGAACGTCAAGACCCTGCTGTCCGTTATTTGTCGGCTAGACTAGATTAAGCTGGTCTAGATATTCAGGGATGTGTGTGATGGTGATATTCAGTGTCACCTGTGAACTGCAGCATACGCATTAAAATAGCATGACATTTTTTGTCATGGAGCGCCATGACAAAAAATGTCATGCATTTTTTACTAATATCCGTAGCTCACTGAAAATCAGCGGATTTTCAGTGAGCTACGGATATTAGTACTATTCAATGTCCATTTAACTATTCAATTTTTGAACTCCATTTAAAATATTCTCCCGGATCTGAGTACACACAAAGGCAGGTACCACATCACATACATTGCTCCCAAAGTAGTTTAAGCTCTTATGCTTGGAATCAGAAACAATGCAGGCACCATAAACAACACAAATTGACCTGACCGGGAATAGAATCTGACACCTCAGAGCCGACACCATAAAAATCCGGTGTGTACACCGCTCGTCCACGGAATAAATAAATATAAATATCTTTACGCAATTTCCAATACAGGGGTAGACAGAGGTCTAGTCTAGAAGATTAAATCTCTTCGACCCACCTTCCACCGAAGATATTTTCGGGACAACGTGACAGGTGGTGAGCCCGTCGCCGTCTTTATGTCCAAGCCAACGATGTAATTCGTACATAAGTTTTTGAAAAACTCATTGGTACTGCCACCTGGGGATCGAACTCGGGTCTTTCGACTCGAAATTCCGACCACCCAAACAACTCGGCTATCGAGATGACGGAAGAGTGACTACAGAAAAAGCCTTAAATATTGCAATTTGATGGCTATCCCAGTATTGCAGGAATCTTAGATTCCTGCAATACCGGTTTAGCCATTCACTGTACCGCAGAGGTTGCAGGTTCGAATCCCGCCCGTGTCGCCCGCATCGGGCTTGTGTTGTCTATACATAATCGGGGTACCCAAATGTGGCGCCGGGTGAAGCTGACCTATTTACATTAATTGTTTCTTTCATATCTAAATAAGTATGTTAATGTCATTCAGAAACAGCGGCGTGTCTTCAAAATATCACACCTGTCAGTATAAAAAATTAGGGAGCATGTAATTGTGACGTCCTTGTTTTTGGGGTTGTCAGGAATGACGCAGCTGCCAGCTTTCTGTGCGTATCGAATTAAGTGCAGCAAAAAAATCCTTTCTTTTTTTGGTTTAAATGAGACCCACATTTTACTTACTTAACAAACTATAAAGTTCCACAGCTGGGCATATTTTAAAATAAGAAATATTTGGCAATAGCCAGGGATGGCAAGTGGATTGGCGAACGTCAAACCCTGAACGTCAAGACCCTGCTGTCCGTTATTTGTCGGCTAGACTAGATTAAGCTGGTCTAGATATTCAGGGATGTGTGATGGTGATATTCAGTGTCACCTGTGAACTGCAGCATACGCATTAAAATAGCATGACATTTTTTGTCATGGAGCGCCATGACAAAAAATGTCATGCATTTTTTACTAATATCCGTAGCTCACTGAAAATCAGCGGATTTTCAGTGAGCTACGGATATTAGTACTATTCAATGTCCATTTAACTATTCAATTTTTGAACTTCATTTAAAATATTCTCCCGGATCTGAGTACACACAAAGGCAGGTACCACATCACATACATTGCTCCCAAAGTAGTTTAAGCTCTTATGCTTGGAATCAGAAACAATGCAGGCACCATAAACAACACAAATTGACCTGACCGGGAATAGAATCTGACACCTCAGAGCCGACACCATAAAAATCCGGTGTGTACACCACTCGTCCACGGAATAAATAAATATAAATATCTTCATGCAATTTCCAATACAGGGGTAGACAGAGGTCTAGTCTAGAAGATTAAATCTCTTCGACCCACCTTCCACCGAAGATATTTTTGGGACAACGTGACAGGTGGTGAGCCCGTCGCCGTCTTTATGTCCAAGCCAACGATATTCGTACATAAGTTTTTGAAAACCCCATTGGTACGTGCCTGCCGCCTGGGGATCGAACTCGGGTCTCTCGACTCGAAATTCCGACCACCCAAACAACTCGGCTATCGAGATGACGGAAGAGTGACTACAGAAAAAGCCTTAAATATTGCAATTTGATGGCTATCCCAGTATTGCAGGAATCTTAGATTCCTGCAATACCGGTTTAGCCATTCACTGTACCGCAGAGGTTGCAGGTTCGAATCCCGCCCGTGTCGCCCGCATCGGGCTTGTGTTGTCTATACATAATCGGGGTACCCAAATGTGGCGCCGGGTGAAGCTGACCTATTTACATTAATTGTTTCTTTCATATCTAAATAAGTATGTTAATGTCATTCAGAAACAGCGGCGTGTCTTCAAAATATCACACCTGTCAGTATAAAAAATTAGGGAGCATGTAATTGTGACGTCCTTGTTTTTGGGGTTGTCAGGAATGACGCAGCTGCCAGCTTTCTGTGCGTATCGAATTAAGTGCAGGAAAAAATCCTTCCTTTTTTGGTTTAAATGAGACCCACATTTTACTTACTTAACAAACTATAAAGTTCCACAGCTGGGCATATTTTAAAATAAGAAATATTTGGCAATAGCCAGTTTTTGACATTTTTGTCATGGAGCGCCATGACAAAAAATGTCATGTTTAATATCCGTAGCTCACTGAAAATCAGCGGATTTTCAGTGAGCTACGGATATTAGTACTATTCAATGTCCATTTAACTATTCAATTTTGAACTCCATTTAAAATATTCTCCCGGATCTGAGTACACACAAAGGCAGGTACCACATCACATACATTGCTCCCAAAGTAGTTTAAGCTCTTATGCTTGAATCAGAAACAATGCAGGCACCATAAACAACACAAATTGACCTGACCGGGAATAGAATCTGACACCTCAGAGCCGACACCATAAAATCCGGTGTGTACACCGCTCGTCCACGGAATAAATAAATATAAATATCTTCATGCAATTTCCAATACAGGGTAGACAGAGGTCTAGTCTAGACAATTAAGTCCCTTCGACCCACCTTCCACCGAAGATATTTTTGGGACAACGTGACAGGTGGTGAGCCCGTCGCCGTCTTTATTTCCAAGCCAACGATATTCGTACATAAGTTTTTGAAAACCCCATTGGTACGTGCCTGCCGCCTGGGGATCGAACTCGGGTCTCTCGACTCGAAATTCCGACCACTCAACCACTCGGCTATCGTGACTGCTCGTCCACGCAGGTTTAAAAATATGTAATTTTAATAAACAATACAAATATTTCTAATCTAACTTTTTCTAACATAATATATATAATCTAACTTTTTATCTAGCATACGTGTCATTTTTGGTCTTACCATTTTCTCTCCTTTTTTCATTCGTACAGCATGTTTTGTGGCGTCGTGAATTTTTCCTCTTGGCAGCGGTGCGGTCCCTCCCGGCGTCACTCCCGGCGCCAGGCTGCACCGATGGGTAGTCGCAAGGTCAATGCCTAATAAATAACCCAACCGCCCCCCATGAATTGATATATACAAATCAACAGCGACCCGGATTTTCTTTATTGCACAAAGGATCTGATAGTGGAAATACTACATTTTAGGTGTATTTCCGCGATGAGATCTTTGGTGTCTTAGCGTGAGCAACCAGCTAGAAGCTCAGGTATTCTTTTAAAAGCATGGCTTCCTGGGGATGAGGAAAGCTATTACGGTATTGCCTTTTTGTTACAATAAAATGTAATATCAGTCACGATAGCCGTGTGGTCGGGTGATCGGATTTGGAGTCAAAAGACCCGAGTTCGATTCCCAAGTGGCAAGTTTAAAATGGTTTTTTTTTCCAAAAACATGTATCTTTCGCTTGGACTTAAAGACGGCGACGGACTAATCACCTGTCACTTTCTCAAAAAGTCTTCGGTGGAAGGTGGGTCGGAAGAATTCAACTGTCTAGACCTCTGTCAACCCTAGTATTGGGAATGGCGTGAAGATATGTATATTTATAAAATATTATATAACACCACTAAAACTAAACGACCCAATAGCCTAGTCCGTAGTGACTAGGCTATTGGGTCGTTTAGTCGTTCTTTCGAACCCCATAAGTACGTGAACATTTATGTAAATAATATATATAAATAAATAAAGATCTTTACGCAATTCCCAATACAGGGTAGACAGAGGTCTAGTCTAGACAATTAAGTCCCTTTGACCCACCTTCCACTGAAAATATTTTCGGGACAACGTGACAGCTGGTGTGCCCGTCGCCGTCTTTATGTCCAAGCCAACGATATAATTCGTATATATGTTTTTGAAAAACCGATTGGTATGAGCCTGCCACCTGGGGGTAACCCGGGTCTCTCGACTCGAAATTCCGACCACCCAACCACTCGGCTATCGTGACTTCCTACTTTCATATGATGTATATAAAGCTTTGTATTCGAGTCATTAAGGTTCATATGTATTTATAAAAAAGTTTTTTTTTTAATATATATCAATGTAATTATATGTATATTGTGTTCTTGGCTTGGAGATTAAGGTGGCGATAAGTTCACCACCAGGGGGGGTACTCTAAGGGCGTTGCCAGCATCTGACTATGTCTTTGGTATTGCAGGTGTTCATGGGTCAAATAAGTCACGATAGCCAAGTTGTTGGGTGGTCGGAATTTCGAGTCGAGAGACCTGAGTTCGATCCCCAAGTGGCAGTACCAATGAGTTTTTCAAAAAAAACTTATGTATGAATTTCATCGTTGGCTTGGACATAAAGACGGCGACGGCTCACCACCTGTCACGTTGTCCCGAAAATATCTTCGGTGGAAGGTGGGTCAAAGGACTTAATTGTCTAGACTTGACCTCTGTCTACCCCTGTATTGGGAATTGCGTGAAGATATTTATTTATTTATTTATTTATAGGTGTTCATGGGCGGCGTAATCACCATCACGTGAGCCACCAGCTCGTTTGCCTCCCTTTTCTATAAAAAATAAAGGCTTTGGTCAAAGGTGGGTCAAAGGACTTAAGTGTCTGGACCTCTGTCTACCCAATATGCGTGCAGAACAATAGGCTATTGCAAGACACACTTGTGGAATTTGGTTGGAATTTTTACGTAGCTCACTAGTAATAGGGCGCACTGAAAACTAATGTAATTATGATCAAAAGTAAAACCAAACAAAGAAGGTTTAATAAAACTGTTGTTAATTAACTTATCAAATCTATAACTTTGAATAAACCCTCTTTTTTCCATATTTATAAAGGTTTTTTTTTTTTTAAGTAGCTCCTCACCTGGCTCGAATACACGTGGATATCCTCCTAGACATGTTGAGGTTCAAATCATTCAGCATTTCTTTCAATAACCTGTTCCATTCTGAAATGGCTTGAATGACTGTGAAAATAGATATTAATATAGTTCAATAAAGTTAAAATTGTTTTATATTCTCCATATTTAAAAAAATAATGAAGGCAAAAATAGAAACATATTTGTATTATATTCTACCGTAACATAAAGATTTCGATTTTAAAAACTGATCTCTATCTCTTTTTGATGTGTGATGTGTTTATGTAGAGTACGGGCATTCGGAATGAAGTTTTTTTTTGTCACACATATGGAGGCCTATAGGGCCTGAGGGGCTGTTATATTCCGTGATGTCTGTATGTATGGGTGTATGTAAACGTCATACTTTTACAGCGGTTCGAGACGCTTACACTTATTTGCGTCCCTCTTAGACTATGCCCTAAAACATGTTAATTACATATAATAAATATGTAATGAACATGTTTTAAATGACTTTTTATGTTAAGGATAAAAATATATTTCTGATTATACACAAGTATCTTTTAAGTATCACATAAAAATAAAAAATAAAATTTGGCCCATACTGCGTACTGCATTGCTCCCGTTGAATTCTTATTCTCCTCTTAGAGGTGTAAGTGTAGAGTGAGGGACTCCGTTTGGACGGTTTTTTTTTTTGTGAATTTCATGTTCAAGTTAGGCGAACAAACATGATGCTTTTTACATCTGTTTCAAGAAGGAGAATGGGAAAGACATAAAAAAAATTCTACACGCCATTCCCAATACAGTGGCAGACAGAGGTCTAGACAATTAAGTCCTTTCGACCGACCTTTCACCGTAGACATTTTTTGGAACAACGTGACAGTTGTTGGCCTGACGCCGTCTTTATGTCCAAGCCAACGATGTAAATATAAAGTATACTAAAACTCGTTGATACGAACCTACCACCTGCGGATCGAACTCGTGTCTATTGATTCGAAATCTGATCGATCACCCAACCACTCGGCTATCGTGCTTCTAGATGAATGATAAAATATTTTATCACGGATCAAAATTATAATATATTGTACAATCATATATTTTACTAACAACAAAATGAGACCCCCTGTGTCTCCGTAAAACACATACTTGGCATATACACATACACATACGAGTACTTATCGGCCTGTTAAAGTCCACTGCAGGACATAGACTTCTCCCATAGGGAGGATTTGTCATAACGGCTACGCCTGGCAAGCGGATTCTGGCAGTACCAGACCACTCGCATCTCAGACGCTGCTGTCCATCTTCGATTATAAGCATATACACAGTTTTACGTAATGGAATCTGACTTAGGACATCATCACATACGATGCTCTGATCAAAGCCGCTTACATTATGGAACCAGAAACATCGAATGTACCGCAAACACCCTAACCCGAGAAAAAGTAGAAAAAGTCTTTCCTATATTAACCAGACCGGGAATCGAAGCCAGGACCTCAGAACAGGCGTCACCATGAAACCTCTACCCTCCACTCGTCCACAGAGCTCGTCAATCACGTTATTCATTATACGAACGAAAGTCATTGTCAATTGCGCTAGAAACACAAATAAGCGCATATACTCGTTAGATACTAAGTAAGTCTTGGTAAAGTAAAAAGTCACGATAGCCGAGTGGTTGGGTGGTCGGAATTTCGAGTTAATAGACCCGAGTTCGATCACCAGGTGGCAGGCTCGTACCAATGAGTTTTTCAAAAACTTATGTACAAATTATATCGTAGGCTTGGACATAAAGACGGCGACGGGCTCACCACCTGTCACGTTGTCCCGAAAATATCTTCGGTGAAAGGTGGGTCAATGGGAATTAATTGTCTAAACGATACCTCTGTCTACCCCGGTATTGGGAATTGCGTGAAGATAGTTATTTATTTATTATGTATTATCATTAGTAGTAATAATGTACCTAATGATCATTTTGTTTAAAATTTGTCCCTAATGTTTATTTAAAGTGTCTAGTTAATGATTGTACCATACTGCCCATGGTATTAAATAAAAATTAAATATCAGTGATATCAAAATAATATTTGCACTGAGGATCCGTTTGTAAAAGTCTTTGAATTGGGGCCTCCTCTATACAGGCTTTGCCTAGTGAGGATACCATCGGTTAATACGCGATTCAGAGGGAAACACCTCTGCAAACTGCATCTCATCTGTTGAATATGTAAAAATATTGTATAAACTTAAAATTTGTTGTATAAATCTAAAATTGAATGATTATTACTTACATTCAACTTGCAGTAATGAATAAATTTTTCATTCATTTTCAATCTATATTAGAAGAAGCAGTTATTAAATGACCTAAATTATTTTATTATCGGTGATGGCGCAGACGTGACAAGATGGCGCCAAATTCTATCGCCTCGGCGCGCTTTCTAACAGACGTAAACAGACTTACGCTTATGAATTCCTTTGTGTTTTCACGGTTGATTGATTGATATTGTATAATCTGTGTCACCGCTGGAAAGCAACGTATATATTATAGAGTTTTATATTTTATATACTCTTGTATAGATATTTGCATAAATAGGACCTCCGTGTGGCGTACACACCGGTTTTCATGTTGTCGCCAGCTTTGAGGTTCGATTCCCGGTCGGAAATGTGGAATACACTTTTTCACACGGGTCTGGGTGTTTGTGGTACCTTCGTTGTCTCTAATTCCATAATACAAGTCCTTAAGCTGCTTACTTTGGTATCTATGATTGTATTAAAAATAGTATAAATTATAGAGTTTTAGGAACCAGCTAGTAATTCGCGCCTCATCATCCACTGGATCATTAGGCTGCTTTCTACTTTATTTTATACTTTATCTATTTTTTTTACTTTGGTATCTATGATTGTATTAAAAATAGTATAAATTATAGAGTTTTAGGAACCAGCTAGTAATTCGCGCCTCATCATCCACTGGATCATTAGGCTGCTTTCTACTTTATTTTATACTTTATCTATTTTTCTATATTCAGGAAATTTCCCATATTAGGTTAGGCAGAGGTCTGGACAATCATGTCCTATTCTTAAATGGGGAATCATGAGCGGTGGTGAAGGACGAATGGTGAAGAAAATATAAAGCGCGAAAGTTAACATTCAAAGGTGTCTAGGTAGGCCACGACTGACTTTGGAACACCATGTCTGCAAACTGCTCTTAATTCCCAAACTGCCTTTATTTCCAAACTAGCGCCTCGATAAACTTACAAACTTGTATATTTTCATAAATCAATGAATAATTTTTATATTTATTTATTTAATGTTTGCGTATATCGCTTGAGAAATATCAGAAGAGGAACAAAACTTCTTGTAACACGTTTTTAATGTTATGAATTAACCGAGTCCCAAAAAAAAGAAGGAGTTCTTAATTCGCTTATTTGTTTTTTATTTTTGTTATCTTATAAATTCGTCATATGTGAAATAATATTTTGTTTGAAAGGGTATACTTCCAGCAGTACTACGTCAGGATCTGATAATGATATCCCAAGTAAATCAAGATAATTCCCCCAAATTATATGAGCATTTTGAGTACGAGTATCTCATCTCATTTGCGTTGAAATTAAGGTTTTTGTGATGATGCTGACCTGATAATAGAAGCCATTGCACTCTTTATCGGGTGGGAGTTGGCAAAAATATACGATTTGTTGAAAGATACTGCCCGGTATTGGGTACATGTATTGGGTACACCGGGTTACATCGGATTGCATGATAAGAGACGAATTGGACGTTTTGTAGGTCCAAACGATTGATTAGATGATTTGCGCATATATTACACATAATCGATATCTTTAAGACTAACTCACGATAGCCGAGTGATTGGGTGGTCGGAATTTCGAGTCAAGAGATCCGATTTCGATCCCCAGGAGGTAGACACGTACCAATGGGTTTTTCAAAAACTTATATGCGAATTATATCGTTGGCTTGGTCGTAAAAACGACGGCGACGGGCTCACCACCTGTCACGTTGTCCCGAAAATGTCTTCGGTGGAATGAGGGCCGAAGGGACTTAATTGTCTAGACTAGACCTCTGATTACCCCGGTATTGGGAATTGAGTGAAGATATTTATTTTATTTATCTTATTTAAGATAAACGGTTTCACCTACTGCTAGGTATATATCCCTGAATTTATACCCTCAAATAATTATCGTTTCATTACTTACTCGTACTTACGTTTTTCTACATAAATGTTTCTTCTTTAAGTTTTCTGTAAAAAAGAACACAAAATAGCTAAACATATTACGTAATAACTTAAATTAAATATTCGAATATGCACTACTTATTGCTGTGGTTCAAGGCGGCGCCGATGTAACAGCTATATAACACCTTAACTGAATGTAACAGTGTATAGTGTTCTTTTTATGATATCCGAGGAGGAAAATGCATTATACACGAACGTTTCCTGACCGGGAGGCCACCGAAACGAACAGTGTCGGAGTCATATCTCAGAAGGAGAAATATCCTGACTAAAAACCATTCACTCCATCCATACTGCGGATGCTGTTGGCTCGGAAGCCTTTACAGCTTCATCTATGAAGTGCGAGGACAGAAGCTCGCAAATTAGAATAGTATATGTATAGTTTATGTAATAATTTAATAATGTAGTCAGATTCCGGGTGTGTCAAGGTTACTCGGATACCTAGGATGACGATGAATCTGAAAGAAGCGAAAGAGGTGTGTAAGGATCGTGACACTTGGCGATCTGTTCTCTTTTGCTACACCGTCAGGGAGTATGCGTCAAGATAGATAACGTACACTTGGCGCCGATTTCAAGCATATCAGTGAATAGTGCTACTCAGAATATGTAATTTAATTTAATTTTGTTTGATGGTTGGTTGGAATATTTGGTTTTTGAAGGCGGTTCGATTTTTTAAAGAAATGTTTTAGGAATGTAAATGTTATAAATGTTAAGTTTATATTATAAGATATAATAGAACATAGCGTATTTCCAGAATACTAAAGAATTTGATGTAATATGCAGTCTTAGACTCAGACTTTCAAACTCCCTTCTATATTTGATTAATGTAATGGTAGTTAAATTTAAATTGTAAATTCAATAGACTGTTTCCAATTAATTTTAGCAATTAGAAACTTATGAAAGCTAAACGTCTCCCTACGCTAACGTCCCCTGCAAGCTCACGCGTCTCTGCTGTCAACATCAATTTACGTCTTCTCCAAATTACAACACCATGTCAGTTAAAACTGAAAGACGCTATATGGATCGATAGAATTTGTCAGTTTGTATCACAGTTTGTAAAATTTGTCAGCTTGATATATTTCGGTGGATTTAAATATTATATACAAAGGCTAGTTGTCCCACGTGACTTTGCCCGCGGCCTTAACACTTTCGCGGAACTCTAATTATTTTTCTCAAATAAAAGTAAGCAGACAGACAAATATTTTAAACAATTGATTTTTTAAGTATCGTATATACTTTCATATGGAATTAGTGAAATGCTGTTAATTTGGTATCACATACAGACACATGAATAAATATATATAAATATCTTCACGCAATTCCCAATACAGGGGTAGACAGAGGTCTAGTCTAGACAAATAAGTCCCCTCGACTCGCCTTCCGCCGAAGATATTTTCGGGACAACGTGACAGGTGGTGAGGTGGTGGTGGTGAACGTCGCCGTCTATTATTACTATTATATTTATGTGTAAATATAATTTTTTGGTATTTATTTACATATATATTATCGGAGGACGGTTTTTAACGCCATATAAGAGATCTTTGAGAGCTATGAGTGTGGACTTGGATCGACGTGGCTACAATTTCAACATAAACTGCTCTTTTCAGCGCTACTTTTTTATGTTTCGCCCTGAATAGTTCTTATTAGAACTACCTTCTCTTATTTCTAGTCGTCCAATTATATGTTTTTTTTAAAGAATAATTGCAATATCGGCAAAGCAAATACTTTGTAAGCATAAACTGTCATATTTCTTAACAACCGCCTTCGATATTTCCACTCCGCAAGGTTAACGGGCAAAGAAGTTTTAGCAATATGTCCGCCGTTATATTCTTATAATAAGGTTCTATAAAACTTAATAAATAAATAAATGCTAAAGTAATATTTCTAATAATCCTGTGAAGCACTACAGTTAAGCTCCAATGCTTGTGTCCGAAGTGGTTTACGACAGCAGTCGAATGGCAGGCCCGAACCTGCCACGTCTAGACAATGAAATCTCTATGACCCACTTGTCAACAAAGCTTATTTGGGACAACGTGACCGACCGGTGAGCCTATCACCGTCTTAGTACCCATGGTACAATATATTTACATATGTATATATTTACACAGATAAATATTCAAATGTATGTATAGATATCCATAACTACAGTACGAACACACATGTTTGGCACTAACCCACAACTTTGAAGGCAGAGTCAGTACTTGTATCGGATGCTAATATATTTCTTTGCGAAGGTATTTTTATTGCATATATTGAAGAAGTTGCTAACAATCAGTAAGTGGTCCCATTGTTGTCATGGCTAACTCCAATTTCGATCATGCACTGTTATACAATCGAAGACAAGGAATGCCTCAGCAGTATTCGTAATTCCGGCTAAGTCAAATGGAAGGAGCTGACGCTGGGGCGCCCCCGCCCAGAGATGAAAACAGTACTCCATGTGCGGCCGAACCTACGCCTTATGAAGTTGCATGCGTTGGAGCGGCATGAAGTACTGTCGTGCTCTACTGAGCACGCCAAGCTTTTTAGAGGCCAATTTGGCCTTCCCTTCCAAGTGGCCGCGAAACTGAACGTTGCTCGATATGTCGACACCAAGGATTCCGGCTGGCTGAGGCAACTAGTTAGTTACCATCGGATTCACTACCTACTCGTATCGGGTCGTAACCATAACCAGTATAATGAATATTATTATGGTAAAGTTAGTAAAGATATCTTGTATTCATATATTAACATGTTGAAGTTGTTTTATTTATTATGGCGGAGGAATCCAACGAGCAGGTGGCTCTCTTGATGACACGTACTCAAGCAACACCACAGGAGTTTGCAAGATCGTAACCACCTATGAAGACTCAATTAGGGTGTAGGAAAAGAAGAAGAACAATGGGTATTGTGCAATTATGACACCATGCGTCTGCTTCACGTAGGATTTATTGCTTTTTTTAAAAGAAGATGCATGCTGGGGTAAATAAATAAATGTGGACAGTACAGATTGAGAAGACCGGTGACGAGCTGTGGCCGGTGCGAGGTGTCTGAGGTACCGCAATCACTAATCAAAATAGCAAAGTGATTATGGCAAGTTCGCCTTAAGAGTTATAGTACTACCGGATAGGCCTCTCCTTAAAGTTGGTTTCGTTGCAGTACCAGACACCTTGCACCAACGACGTTGCTGCCCCTCACCGATCTGCTGTAGTTTGGTCTGGTGATTTGATGGTTATCTCGCCGTGTCAGTAGCCAGTAGCATTATCAAGGCTATGCCTTGATAATGCTACTGGCTACTGACACCCATAGGAAGAAAGGGGCATTATTCTTACACCGATAATATGCGACCTAATTTTTTAGTCTTAATCGTCAGTATTGAGATAAAGAGCACTACTTATTGGCGGGAAACCTATCAAAATTAAATTAGCATAAAGAAAGGAAAATATTTAATATAGTCTATACAATATTCATGGAGTTAAAGAATCGAAGCCGCATTACGCGTGTAGTGCCGAATCGGAAATCGGAGAGTCGAACGATTTATCGACGCTCCCGCCGATTGATTGTCGACTCGTGAATACTTTAACGCTCGGCTCGTAAATCATCTCGAACCGTTCTTGTTGGCGATTTAAATGAGATTAAATCGATCATTTCTGAATCGGGTACGATAAATATATTTATTTCGTGACGCGTATTTAATGTATTGATAAATAAATAAATAAATATCTTCACGCAATTCCCAATACAGCGGTAGACAGGTCTAGTCTAGACAATTAAGTACCTTCGACCCACCTTCCACCGAAGATTTTTCGGGACAACGTGACAGGTGGTGAGCCCGTCGCCGCCTTTATGTCCAAGCCTACGATGTAATTCGTACGTAAATTTTTGAAAAACCCATTGGTACGAGCCTGCCACATGGTGTCGTATTCGGGTCTATTGACTCGAAATTCCGACCACCCAACCACTCGGCTATTGTGTCTCATATATTTTTTTTGATTCTCGCGAACATTCTCAAAACGGGCGTAGACAGAGATTTGCAAAGAGCGTAGACCCACCTTTTAGTGCAACCTGTTTAGGAAAACCTGACGGTTAGCTTATGTGAAGTAGTAATGTATGTATCCATATATTGTACATATATTGATACATACATACATACATACATACATATTGGCCTCTTAAAGTGCACTGCAGGACAAACATACATACATACAGTGGTAGATAGGGGTCTAGACAATTAAATCCTTTCGACTCACTTTCCATCGACGACAATTTTTTTGGGACAACGGGACAGGTAGTGAGCCTGTCGCCGTCTTTATTACATCCATCGAACGGTAACAACAAGCAACCATACATACATACATATCGGCCTGTTAAAGTCCACTGCAGGATATAGGCCTCTCCCATAGGGAGGATTTGCCATAATCGCCACGCTTGGCAAGCGGATTGGATCGCAGTACCAGACCACTCGCACCATAGACGCTGCTGCTGATCTTCGGTTTGATAATTTTGGTCTGATATTTTCAGAGATGTTTATCCCGCCATCTATCAGTTACCATAACAATATTCAAGGCTGTTTCCCTTAGTCGCCTCTTACGACATCCACGGAAAGATAAGCTATGGTAATAAAACGAAATGTGGCTTCTTACGCCTTTACCACTCGGAAAATAATTTATGGACATTGATAAATATTCATATACATACAATCATCCAAGACTCGAGAACAAACGATCATATTCTTCACCAAAATATTTGACCCCAGCAGATTCGAACCTTAGCCGAAGGCATTGTTACTACGAACTGGGCTATCGGCGTATCGGGACGTCGTCTTACTCCAGAATAATCTTTATATTATTATACTTATTCTTATTCATTTAAATAAATAGATAAATATTTTCACGCCATTCCCAATACAGGGATAGACAGAGGTCTCGACAATTAAGTCCTTTCGACCCACCTTCTACCGAAGATATTTTTGGGCAACGTGACAGGTGATGAGACTGTCATATTTCATTAATCATTTCATAATCATTTATTCGTACAAACATGGTGGGTTCACAACAGATCTTACAATAATAATAGTCACAGTTCACAACATGTTTACCAGTATTGGTGTACGAAAATTTCATTCCTTTTTTTTAATCCTTATACACGAAGCAAAGATTTTATTAACACTAAAGAAACAACATTGCTACTTAACTAAATTTGTAATCCTAATTATTATTATGTGTCATCCTTATTATAGCGCAGGTCAATACTTGAGAAAAGTTAAAAATTATTAATTGCTTTCATTTAAAAATTCCTTTATGTCATAATAGTTTCTGGTCAATCCTCAAGTCTTGAGCTTAGTCTTAAATTGTTTTATGTCTTTTTGTTCTTTTATCCCATATGGCAGTTTTTGTATATACATAGCATTACAATTGTGATGATAAAATGCAGTTTTGGGTATTCGGTCGAATACCAGTCTTTCACAATTCCTTGTGTTACGCGGGAATACATCGGTCGCTTTTTTGTACAAATGTTTATATTTTTTACACGGATACCAACTTCCAATATGTACATTGCTGGCAACGTAAGAATGTTAAGTGCTCTAAACAAAAGCCTGCAAGACTCATGCTATTTAGCCCCAATCATTGCCCTTAGGCATTTTTTTTTGTCTTATTAATGCTCTCTTCCAGTCAGGACTTTTACCCCAAATAAGTAAACCATATTTTAACGTAGATGCAACATACCCATAGTATGCTGCCATCGCTGTTTCAAGTGAAGATCCTCAATTGTCGCAGAACATACGCATATCAATTAATTTTTTTGCAAACCTCGTCTATGTGAGCCTTCCAGTTACAATTCTTGTCTACAATTAATCCTAGAAATTTAGTTTGTTCACTTTCTCTTACAATTTCATTGTTGTATTTAATGTCAAGTGTTATTGTACTAGTATTCCTATTAAAAAGTGCATAAAGCAAGTTTTAGAAATATTAACATTTAAATTATTATCATATAGCCAAGAAAGAATGTCACATACCCCATTATTTATGTCCTGTTCATACTTACTATTATCTCCATATCTATTATTAATTATTATTGATATGTCATCAGCAAACATAACGGAAGGAAATGTCATTGACGAAGGTAAATCCTTGATATAAATTATAAATAAGGATGGTCCCAAAACACTACCTTGAGGAACACCAGAGTCTTTGACTACTAGCGGAGAACGAAATGACTTTAATGTATTTTTTTATTCAATCTCATTATTTCAACACATTCTTTTTTTGATGATAAGTAAGATGCAAATCAACTCACCCGTCGCCATCTTTTGGTCCAAGCCAACGATATAAATCGTACATATGTTTTGAATTAACCCATTGGTATCGAACACGGGTGCCTCGAATTCCGATCACCCAATCACTTAGCTATCGTGACTATTATTCATAACAAAATTTGTTTCTTAATATTATCATCGTTCTTATATCATAAGAATTTCATAACTAATTCAATACTATTTAATTATATATTGAATATGATTAATATTATATTCAATAATATAATTTTCCGAGAGTGTCTTGGGTGTATTTCAGACCGACGGGACTCACCAAACATATGTAAATAGGTTCAAACCCATGTAAAATAATAAAGGAGAATTGTTTAATACTAACATAACATGTTCTTTACGCAGACTACGTAACTTTTTGCCATTATCTACTAAAGTTGTGCTTGCTCAATCTTTACTTTTGCCCATCCTTGACTATGCTGATATTTGCTATCTCGACATAACTGAAGAGCAGCTTAACAAACTTGAGCGAATTCAAAACCTCAGTGTACGTTTCATATTTGGGCTTCGCAAGTATCATCATATCTCCGAATTTCGCAAGCAGCTCAAGTAGCTGCCAATCCGCCTTCGCAGGAATACGCACATCCTTTCAGCTCTGTACTCCGTGCTCTTTAACCCATACACTCCGCAATATTCAAAAAATCGATTTGAGTTTTTGTCTCTATCTCATGATCGATTTCTTCGTCCTACTATCAACCTTTCCCTCCGAACTCCTCTACACTCTTATTCCGTAAGTGAAAGATTTATAATAAATCTTTCACTGTTACCGCTGTCCGCTAGTGCTCCATCCCTTGCCTCATTCAAAAAACTCCTCAAATCTTATTACCTTGATATCTGAATCAATTTCCCATATTATTATTTATTTTTTTAATTCTATTTTCTCAGCTTTATCCTCTTTCCTTCTACCAATCTCTTTCTTTCTTTATTCCTGACAATCTATTCATTACGGCTACCATCATCTAGTAATTCCTTTTTAATAATAACGGTACACCACCCTCTTTTCTTTTCTTTATTTCTTCTATATATATAGCAAGGTTATCTGGAAGAAATTGCTTTTTAGTAATAAGACCGCCTTTTGTACCATTTTGTTGTTCCTTGTCATTGTGTTCTTTTTCTTAAACTGTGGTGTATAATAAAGAATATATAAATAAAATAAATAAATAACATAACTATAATATTACACTAATTTGTAAGATAGAAATACTAATACTCTATGGGCTTTGCCTGAAATAAAATTTTATTATTATTATTACTTCATGGCACCAGTCATGGGGTTCGAATCTCGCTCGATAAATCTTGCTAAATATGAATGTTTTTACTCGATGTTTACATTTTAAATTTAAATAGTTGATATAAATATTTATATATGTACGTGAAAGTAAAGTAAAGTAAAGTCACGATAGCCGAGTGGTTGGGTGGTCGGAGTTTGAGTCAAGAGTGCCTACCGAGTTCGATTCCCAGGTGGCAGGCTCGTAGCAATGGGTTTTTCAAAACGTATGTACGAATCATATCGTTGGCTTGAGACCTCTGTCTACCCCAGTATTGGGATAAACGTGAAGTTAAAATATCTGTTCAGGTTTAAGAAAATTCACAGATTATAAAGCCGAAGTCAACTCCTTCAGATGACATATTGCGAACAGATTTTTGTTATAGCTCGTTGAAATCTAAAACAAGCGACCTGAAGAAAATGATGCTTATGTCACAGAACTCGAAATACAAGTATTATTAATAATAAATAATTCTGACAAATAATTCCAATTGAGACCACCCACCAGCAAACACACTTTCAAATATAACATTCTGAATCATCTCCAGAAATTGTCACACTGAGTCGTACCATTTTGTACAATATTGTCTGTATTTTATTTATTGTAATGTATTTTCTTTATAAATAAATAATAAATAAATATCTTCACGCAATTCCCAATACAGGGGTAGACAGAGGTCTAGTCTAGACGATTAAGTCTCTTCGACCCACCTTCCACCGAAGATATTTTCGGGACAACGTGACAGGTGGTGAGCCCGTCGCCGTCTTTATGTCCAAGTCAACGATATTCGTACATAAGTTTTTGAAAAACCCATTGGTACGAGCCTACCAACTGGGTATCGAACTCGGGTCTATTGACTCGAAATTCCAACCACCCAACCACTCGGCAATCGTAACTAAGTTATTGTAATATATTTTCTTTATAAGTATTTCTAAAAATGTATGAGTATATGTATGTATGTATATATAATTGTGTACATGTATAGATATATAATCATAATAAATCACTTTTTTTGTAACTTACTACCTTTAGGTTGATTGGCATTTTCTGCCAGCTTAGCATTAAGTTCACCTTATGTTCCATACTGTTTTGTAAGGTTCATTAAAGAATAAATAAATATAATAAATAAATACATACATAGATAGATACAGCATGCATACATCGACTCCTCGCAATATTGTTTATGTTGTCGCTACAACTTGTTGAGGCGGGGCTTACACTGCGTATGCCTTTAGAAGTTCATCTAATTTCGGAAAACATACATACACACGTACATACATACATAACGGCCTGTTAAAGGGACAAAGGCCTCTCCTGTAGGGAGGATTTGCCATAATCGCCACGCTTGGCAAGCGGATTGGCGATCACAGTAAGAGACCACTCGCAACTCAGACGCTGCTGCCCACCTTCGGCCTGATTATTTTGGTCTGATATTTTTAGAGATGATTATCCCGCCATCTATCGGTTGCTATAACGATATTCAAGGCAGTTTCCCTTAGTCGCCTCTTACGACACCCACTGGAAGAAAGGGAGTGGCAATATTCTTACGCCGTTACCGCACGTGTAGCGTAATTCATGCGCACATAAATATAAAGTGCGTAAACATAAATTTATTTAAGCAACAAGTAAGAGAGTAAGTAAGTAAGAGAAGAAAGAGAGTGGCGTAGGTTTTCAAGGTATCGCAATCTCTGAGGTGCCGGGTTCAATTCCGGGACGGGTAAACAAACCACTTTTTCTACATTTTCTCGGGTCTGGGTGTTTCTAGTGGCTTCGTTGTTTCTGATTCCCATACCACAAGTGCTTTAGCATCTTATATTAGGATCAGAGCAATGTATGTGATGTTGTCCCTATCTATATATGTATTTATTTATTATAAAAAGCAAAAAAAAAAGCAAAAAGTTCTGAAATATATTTTGTCTTAATATTATTTATTTATTGGATTAAACATTTAAATATATTTATTAAAAAAACAAATCATTAAATCTTGTCACTAAAATTGAAAGGAGCGTGCTTCCATGGTTAGAGTACGTTGAGCGAATGAGTAAAGATGGTGAAGAAAATATGTACTGCAGACATTAGTCACGTGTATGAAAGGAGAATGTGAAATTAAAGGTCTCCGTTTGAATGCTAATAAAACTAAGGTTCTGGTATTTGAAAGGAACGAAGAAAGAACGAAGATAATTGTCTAGAGTAGACCTCTGTCTACCCCTGTACTGGGAATGGCGTGAAGATAATTATTTATTATTTCACTTATTAACATAATTGAAAGGGACGAAGAAAGAACGTAGTGCGAAATTTGGGTAAATCAGGAATGTCTAGAACAGGTGAATGAAATTTTATACTTGGGGAGTGCGTTTAGCCGGGATGAAAGATGTGATTTAGATGTGGACAAGCATGTCGCTGCCGGGAACAAAGTCAATGGTGCCCTGACTGCGTTAATCAAAAGGCAAGGCGTAGTGAAAAGTGCACGCCTTGCAATACATAACGCAGTGTTGGCACCGACTTTGTTATATGGCAGCGAAACCAGGGTATGCCAGAAGAAGCATAAAAGCAGGTTGAATGCAGTGGAAACGCGATCTTTTCGTAAAATGTGCGGCCTTACCATGGCCGACCGAAAGCGAAACGAAGAGGTTCGCAATATGGCAGATTTGAAAGATGACCTTGTCACAAAAAATTAATATGTGCCTGCGATGGTTTGGGCACGTTGAGCGAATGAGTGAAGACCGAATGGTGAAGAAAATATGTACTGCAGACATTAGTCACGTGTATGAAAGGAGAATGTGAAATTAAAGGTCTCCGTTTGAATGCTAATAAAACTAAGGTTCTGGTATTTGAAAGGAACGAAGAAAGAACGAAGATAATTGTCTAGAGTAGACCTCTGTCTACCCCTGTACTGGGAATGGCGTGAAGATAATTATTTATTATTTCACTTATTAACATAATTGAAAGGGACGAAGAAAGAACGTAGTGCGAAATTTGGGTAAATCAGGAATGTCTAGAACAGGTGAATGAAATTTTATACTTGGGGAGTGCGTTTAGCCGGGATGAAAGATGTGATTTAGATGTGGACAAGCATGTCGCTGCCGGGAACAAAGTCAATGGTGCCCTGACTGCGTTAATCAAAAGGCAAGGCGTAGTGAAAAGTGCACGCCTTGCAATACATAACGCAGTGTTGGCACCGACTTTGTTATATGGCAGCGAAACCAGGGTATGCCAGAAGAAGCATAAAAGCAGGTTGAATGCAGTGGAAACGCGATCTTTTCGTAAAATGTGCGGCCTTACCATGGCCGACCGAAAGCGAAACGAAGAGGTTCGCAATATGGCAGATTTGAAAGATGACCTTGTCACAAAAATTAATATGTGCCTGCGATGGTTTGGGCACGTTGAGCGAATGAGTGAAGACCGAATGGTGAAGAAAATATATAGCGCGAAAGTTAACATTAAAAGGGGTCGAGGTAGACCGAGACTAACTTTCGAATACCATGTGAGCAAATTGCTCGAAGAGGGGAGGGTCAAGAGTACTCGGATGCCTCGACGTGCATGTATGAAGAAGATGATGAATCTGAAAGAAGCGAAAGAGGTATGTAGGGATCGGAAAGAGGTATGTGGCGCGAAAGTTTATATCAAAGGAGTCAAGGTAGGCCAAGGCTAACTTTCGAAGACCATGTGAGCAAACTGCTCGAAAAGGGCCCTCCCCTAAGAGTATCAATCGTCTAGATATACGATACCCAGACGAGCGTGCATGAAGAAAATAATGAATTTGACAAACACGATAAAATTTAGAAAAATGGTTCTTCTACATTGACCCGATCGGGAATTGAACCTGAGAGAGAGACTTGAGATGGTGACACCTTGAAAATCGGCATTTACGCCACTCTTCCACGGAGGTCGTAATCTGTATATATACTTTGCATGAAATTTTGTTTTCAATTACCAGTTTATAACGACAATATTGAATATAATTTGGCGTTTTTGTGGAGCGTAGACCTTAATGACACTATAAGTAAAATGTTTAATAATTGCATAAGAAATCGTTTAAATTATTAATCATCTACTTATCAATTCATCTCGTAAATAAAAAAGCATATTAAAATAACGATATTATCTCTTGATAGACGTATTTAAAAGATGCCCTTTTATTAATTAAAATTAACGACTAATATTTCCATTAATCTAAATTAATTATTAAATCTACTTCCGGTATAAAGTACGTTAACGATTGATAACGAGATATCATAGAATACGAATGTCTTCTGCATCCGCCTAAGCGATGCCACAGATGAAAAATTACTATCCCATCTCAATAGCAAGTAAACAAAGCTGTAACCGGACTTCGCCCCTTGTCTTACCCGTTTTAGTAAACAACCATTTGCATTTCAACCGGGTTTTTTTCTGGGCCGCTGAGTAATTTTGTGTGCGGTTATACCGTCCATAACTTAATGACTAAGTACAGATTGAATATAAAACGATTCGCCTAATAGGGTACACCACTCAAAAACGATCCTTACATATATCTTTCGCTTCTTTCAAATTCATCATTTTATTCATACACACTGGTAAGGCATCTGAGTACTCTTAACCCTCCTCTCTTCGAAAAATTTGCTCACATGGTCTTCGAAATATAGTCTCGACCTACCTCGACACCTTTTAATGTTAACTTTAATAAAAATAAATATCTTCACGCCATTCCCAATACAGCGGTAGACAGAGGTCTAGATAATTAAGTCGTTTTGGGACAACGTGACAGGTGGTGATGACCCGTCGCCGTCTCAATGCTAATGATATAGTTCGTATATAAGTTTTTGAAAAAACCCTTTGTTACGAGCCTACCACCTAGAGATCGATCTCGGGTCTCGTGCATGTATGAAGAAGATGATGAATCTGAAAGAAGCGAAAGAGGTATGTAGGGATCGGAAAGAGGTATGTGGCGCGAAAGTTTATATCAAAGGAGTCAAGGTAGGCCAAGGCTAACTTTCGAAGACCATGTGAGCAAATTGCTCGAAGAGGGGAGGGTCAAGAGTACTCGGATGCCTCGACGTGCATGTATGAAGAAGATGATGAATCTGAAAGAAGCGAAAGAGGTATGTAGGGATCGGAAAGAGGTATGTGGCGCGAAAGTTTATATCAAAGGAGTCAAGGTAGGCCAAGGCTAACTTTCGAAGACCATGTGAGCAAATTGCTCGAAGAGGGGAGGGTCAAGAGTACTCGGATGCCTCGACGTGCATGTATGAAGAAGATGATGAATCTGAAAGAAGCGAAAGAGGTATGTAGGGATCGGAAAGAGGTATGTAGGGATCGGAAAGAGGTATGTAGGGATCGGAAAGAGGTATGTAGGGATCGGAAAGAGGTATGTAGGGATCGGAAAGAGGTATGTAGGGATCGGAAAGAGGTATGTAGGGATCGGAAAGAGGTATGTGGCGCGAAAGTTTATATCAAAGGAGTCAAGGTAGGCCAAGGCTAACTTTCGAAGACCATGTGAGCAAATTGCTCGAAGAGGGGAGGGTCAAGAGTACTCGGATGCCTCGACGTGCATGTATGAAGAAGATGATGAATCTGAAAGAAGCGAAAGAGGTATGTAGGGATCGGAAAGAGGTATGTAGGGATCGGAAAGAGGTATGTAGGGATCGGAAAGAGGTATGTGGCGCGAAAGTTTATATCAAAGGAGTCAAGGTAGGCCAAGGCTAACTTTCGAAGACCATGTGAGCAAATTGCTCGAAGAGGGGAGGGTCAAGAGTACTCGGATGCCTCGACGTGCATGTATGAAGAAGATGATGAATCTGAAAGAAGCGAAAGAGGTATGTAGGGATCGGAAAGAGGTATGTGGCGCGAAAGTTTATATCAAAGGAGTCAAGGTAGGCCAAGGCTAACTTTCGAAGACCATGTGAGCAAATTGCTCGAAGAGGGGAGGGTCAAGAGTACTCGGATGCCTCGACGTGCATGTATGAAGAAGATGATGAATCTGAAAGAAGCGAAAGAGGTATGTAGGGATCGGAAAGAGGTATGTAGGGATCGGAAAGAGGTATGTAGGGATCGGAAAGAGGTATGTAGGGATCGGAAAGAGGTATGTAGGGATCGGAAAGAGGTATGTAGGGATCGGAAAGAGGTATGTAGGGATCGGAAAGAGGTATGTAGGGATCGGAAAGAGGTATGTAGGGATCGGAAAGAGGTATGTAGGGATCGGAAAGAGGTATGTAGGGATCGGAAAGAGGTATGTAGGGATCGGAAAGAGGTATGTGGCGCGAAAGTTTATATCAAAGGAGTCAAGGTAGGCCAAGGCTAACTTTCGAAGACCATGTGAGCAAATTGCTCGAAGAGGGGAGGGTCAAGAGTACTCGGATGCCTCGACGTGCATGTATGAAGAAGATGATGAATCTGAAAGAAGCGAAAGAGGTATGTAGGGATCGGAAAGAGGTATGTAGGGATCGGAAAGAGGTATGTAGGGATCGGAAAGAGGTATGTAGGGATCGGAAAGAGGTATGTAGGGATCGGAAAGAGGTATGTAGGGATCGGAAAGAGGTATGTAGGGATCGGAAAGAGGTATGTGGCGCGAAAGTTTATATCAAAGGAGTCAAGGTAGGCCAAGGCTAACTTTCGAAGACCATGTGAGCAAACTGCTCGAAAAGGGCCCTCCCCTAAGAGTATCAATCGTCTAGATATCCGATACCCAGACGAGCGTGCATGAAGAAAATAATGAATTTGACAAACACGATAAAATTTAGAAAAATGGTTCTTCTACATTGACCCGATCGGGAATTGAACCCGAGAGAGAGACTTGAGATGGTGACACCTTGAAAATCGGCATTTACGCCACTCTTCCACGGAGGTCGTAATCTGTATATATACTTTGCATGAAATTTTGTTTTCAATTACCAGTTTATAACGACAATATTGAATATAATTTGGCGTTTTTGTGGAGCGTAGACCTTAATGACACTATAAGTAAAATGTTTAATAATTGCATAAGAAATCATTTAAATTATTAATCGTCTACTTATCAATTCATCTCGTAAATAAAAAAGCATATTAAAATAACGATATTATCTCTTGATAGACGTATTTAAAAGATGCCCTTTTATTAATTAAAATTAACGACTAATATTTCCATTAATCTAAATTAATTATTAAATCTACTTCCGGTATAAAGTACGTTAACGATTGATAACGAGATATCATAGAATACGAATGTCTTCTGCATCCGCCTAAGCGATGCCACAGATGAAAAATTACTATCCCATCTCAATAGCAAGTAAACAAAGCTGTAACCGGACTTCGCCCTTGTCTTACCTGTTTTAGTAAACAACCATTTGCATTTCAACCGGGTTTTCTGGGCCGCTGAGTAATTTTGTGTGCGGTTATACCGTCCATAACTTAATGACTAAGTACAGATTGAATATAAAATGATTCGCCTAATAGGGTACACCACTCAAAAACGATCCTTACATATATCTTTCGCTTCTTTCAAATTCATCATTTTATTCATACACACTGGTAAGGCATCTGAGTACTCGTAACCCTCCTCTCTTCGAAAAATTTGCTCACATGGTCTTCGAAATATAGTCTCGACCTACCTCGACACCTTTTAATGTTAACTTTAATAAAAATAAATATCTTCACGCCATTCCCAATACAGGGTAGACAGAGGTCTAGTCTAGACGATTAAGTCTCTTCGACCCACCTTCCACCGAAGATATTTTCGGGACAACGTGACAGGTGGTGAGCCGTCGCCGTCTTTATGTCCAAGTCAACGATATTCGTATATAAGTTTTTGAAAAAACCCTTTGTTACGAGCCTACCACCTAGAGATCGATCTCGGGTCTCTCGACTCGTAATCCCGACCTCCCAACCACTCGGCTATCGTGACTTTTAACTTAATGTTAACTTTCACGCTATATAATTTCTTCATTCGTGCAAAGTGCCCAAACCATCGAATCACGTCCTTATCCATTTTAGCGATAACGTCTTCTTTCATCGCGATTGGTTTATTTTTAATATAACATAAATTTTGTTTAATATACTATTAGCATAAGTCACGATAGCCGATGTTGGGTGGTCGGAATTTCGAGTCGAGAGACCCGAGTTCGATCCCCAGGTGGCAGTATCAATGAGTTTTTCAAAAACTTATGTACGAATTTCATCGTTGGCTTGGACATAAAGGCGGCGACGGGCTCACCCCCTGTCACGTTGTCCCGAAAATATCTTCGGTGGAAGGTTGGTCATAGGGACTTAATTGTCAAGACTTGACCTCTGTCTACCCCTGTATTGGGAATTGCGTGAAGATATTTATTTATTTTTATACTATTAGAATATATGTGGTACCGGCTTAAAAATAAGTCACCCCCTTTCTTCTCGTTGGTGTCGTAAAAGGCGACTAAGGGAAAAGCATCGACATGACATATCAATGGCTAACGACTAATGGCGGGAGAACCATCTTGAAATACCAAACCAAAATGTCAAAATTTGCAGACCGGTAACGAGCAATAGAGTCTGTGGGGCAAGATGTCTGTTAATCCTATCAGCTTGCTGAGCGTGACGATTATGGCAAACGCTTCCCACAGGAGAGGCCTGCAGTGGGCAGGCCGTTACGTAAGTATGTAAGGAAATATGCACATATAAATAAATATCTTAACGCAATTCCCAATGCAATGGAGGTCATTGTAGAAGCGTGCTCGTCGCGACCCCTGCCAGCCCTTTTCAGGGCTGCAATTCTACACAGCTGCGCACCCATGCCAACGAGGGTTAGGGCGTCCCCCCAAGGCGACGCACACCAGTTCGTCCCCGTTGGTGTGAAATGCAGCGCGCAAAGCGGCGATGGGGACCGCCACCCGTCACGCACAGCCCGACACGGCGGAAGGTGGAGGACGGAGTGCAGAGTTGGCACGTGGAATGTTAGAGGAGGCATGAGAGATAAGACGAATGAGTTGATTGAAATAATGAAAGAAAGAGAATTAGATGTCGTGTGTTTGTCGGAGACCAAGCGGAAGGGCAGTGGTACTGAAGAGCTCCCTGGCGGGGCGTTAGCTCTATGGTCCGGAGTCCCGGAGAGCGAGAGCGCCTGCCAGGAGTGGGGTGCTGCTGTCGTCTCGGTTGGTCGATGTTATGACTGAATATAAGGTTGTGAACTCGAGACTTCTCTGGGTTCGCTTTAAATTGGGACTGACGAAGTTATTCCTTTGGCTGTTTATGCGCCGGTGGCTTCGTCGTCCAGAGCTGAGCTGGAGGAGTTTTGGGAGAATGTAAGAGAAGTTCTAGACTTGGTTAGAGGAAACGAAAGAATTGTTGTATGTGGTGATTTGAATGGATGGGTTGGTACCGCTCGGCCAGGGTACGAGTCGGTGCTTGGAATGTTTGGCGATAAAAGGGTTAACGATGCTGGCAAGCTTATACTGGCTGTATGCAAGGGGTCTTCTTGTGACAAACACTATGTTAAGTCACAAGAAAATCCATATGTATACTAGAACAAGAGAGAATGAGAGAAGTATGATCGATTTATTCCTGGTGGATGACCGACTGCGAAAACAGGTGATGGATACGCGGGTGTTCCGAGGTGCTGACCTGGGAACGGATCACTACCTAGTGATTACTAGATTTAGGGTCTGTTCGCGGGTTGGCGCCACCGGACGGCGATACCAGAACCACAGTCGGTCGGTAGCATCCGAAGCTGGAAGCTTCAGGAAGCGGACACTAGGAATAAATATCAAGCAAGGGTAGCCGAAAAGCTGGACAGCATTGGTGTTAGGAAAGAATGTGTGGAAGAAATATGGCAGAGCCTTAGAGATGGAATGGTTAGTGCAGCGGAAGACGTGTGTGGAAATGTGAAAAGAGGTAGTAGTAAAAAGGGTGATGCATGGTGGAATGACGAAGTAAAAGAAGCTGTAAATAAGAAGAAGAAAGCATGGTTAGACTACTTGGCCTCTAGTAATGATAAGGATATGAGAGAGAAGAGGAAAGAAAGATATAAGCTCCAGAAAGTTCACACGAAAGCATTGATTGAGGAAGTGCGTGAAAGGAGTAGAATGGAAGCGGACGAAAGGTTGTCGCACAACTTCAAGGAGAACTCCAAACTCTTCTGGAAAGAGGTTGGAAGGACCCGGAGTGGTGCGACAGCCTTAAGAATGAATAAAGTGCTTTCGGGAACCAATGACGTCCTCTCAGAAAAATCGGACGTCATGCAGCGATGGAGCGAATTTTATAGAGAGATGTATGCGTGTGATGATCTTAGTGAGGGATCCGGGGTGACGCCGTGACTGGTACGCCAGACTCGGACCTCGATGACACTGAGGTCATCAGTATGAAAGAGATTGAATGTGCGATTAGAAGTTTGAAATGTGGTAAGGCTGCGGGACTAGACAGAGTTACTGCTGAAATGGTCAAGTATGGTGGGCCACGCGTCTGGGACAGCTTTCATCTGCTGTGCAATTTGTGCTGGCGAACGGGGGCTGTTCCGGATGATTGGCGATCCGCGGTCATTGTGCCTTTATATAAAGGTAAAGGTTCACATTATGACTGCGGGTGCTATCGGGCGATCAGCTTGACCAGTTTAGCAAGTAAAGTTTACTCGAAGGTTTTGACACGTAGGATGCAAGAGAAATCGGAAAGATTTCTATGGGAGGCACAATGCGGATTTAGACCTGGAAGAGGATACACGGATCAAATGTTTTCTCTCCGCATGATCACGGAGAAGCTTCTGGCTGCTAACCAGAAAATTTTCTGTGCTTTTGTGGATCTTGAGAAAGCATTTGATAAGGTTGTAAGGAAGAAAATGTGGGAACTGTTGCCGGGTATGGTGTGGATGGTCGATTGCTAAGGGCTGTGCAGTCACTTTACTGTGACTGTAAAGCCTGTGTGCGGGTAGGGCATGACCTGTCACCCATGTTTAGCGTCCAAACGGGCGTAAAACAGGGTTGTGTCATGTCTTCCTGGCTATTCATACTGTATCTCGACAGCTGTTTACAGAAGCTGAAAGATAGCTGTTTGGGTGTGAAATTGGGTGACATAAAAGTAAATTGTCTGCTTTATGCTGATGATGCAGTGCTTATAGCACCATCAGAGGCAGAACTGCAGGCATTAGTCACGTGTATGAAAGAAGAATGTGAAATTAATGGTCTCCGTTTGAATGCTAATAAAACTAAGGTTCTGGTATTTGAAAGGGACGAAGAAAGAACGAAGTGCGAAATTTGGGTAAATCAGGAATGTCTAGAACAGGTGAATGAAATTGTATACTTGGGGAGTGCGTTTAGCCGGGATGGAAGATGTGATTTAGATGTGGACAGGCTTGTCGCTGCCGGGAACAAAGTCAATGGTGCCCTGACTGCGTTAATCAAAAGGCAAGGCGTTGTGAAAAGTGCACGCCTTGCAATACATAACGCAGTGTTGGTACCGACTTTGTTATATGGCAGCGAAACCTGGGTATGCCAGAAGAAGCATAAAAGCAGGTTGAATGCAGAGGAGATGCGATCTCTTCGTAAAATGTGCGGCCTTACCATGGCCGACCGAAAGCGAAACGAAGAGATTCGCAATATGGCAGGTTTGAAAGATGACCTTGTCTCAAAAATGGATAAGGGCGTGCTTCGATGGTTTGGGCACGTTGAGCGAATGAGTGAAGACCGAATGGTGAAGAAAATATATAGCGCGAAAGTTAATATTAAAAGGTGTCGAGGTAGACCGAAATTAACTTTCGAAAACCATGTGAGCAAATTGCTCGAAGAGAGGAGGGTCAAGAGTACTCGGATACCTAGACGTGCATGTATGAAGAAGATGATGAATCTGAAAGAAGCGAAAGAAGTATGTAGGGATCGTGACACTTGGCGATCTGTTCTCTCTGGCTACCCCGTCAGGGATTGTGCGTGAAGATAAATAATAAAAAAAAATAATAATAATTCCCAATGCAAGGGTAAACAGAGGTCTAGTCTAGACAATTAAGTCCCTTTGACCCACCTTCCACCGAAAATATTTTCGGGACAACGTGACAGGTGGTGAGCCCGTCGCCGCCTTTATGTCCAAGCCAACAATATAGTTCGTACATAAGCTTTTGAAAAACCCATTGGTACGAGCCTGCCACTTGGGGATCGAGCTCGGGTCTCTGGAGTCGAAATTCGGACCACTCATTTAATCGGCTATCGATAATAATATAAAAATATCGTGAATAATACATAAATAATAAAAATAAGTTAGATTCATTCCACTTACTTACATTCATTCAGATTCTAGGTTTAGCGTGATAGCTAAAATATTTTTTTAGCTATCATTACATATACACTATGTCTGGTATTTATGTTTATTAAAAATATTTTCTCTTTCTCACCAAGCGTATTAAAATATTTAATTTCCTAATTATATGTTCGAGTATGTATATTAGTGTATAATAAAAAATAAAAAACAACATCATGCTGTTCCCAATGCAGGGATAGACAGAGGTCTAGATAATTAAGTCCTTTCGCCCTTCATTCCACCGAAGAAATTTTCTTTTGGGCAACATGACAGTCGGTGAGCCCGTCGCCCTCTGTATGTCCAAACCAACGATATAAATCGCACATACGTTTTGAAAAACCCATTGGTACGAGCCTTGGGGATCGAACTCGGGTCTCTTGACTCGAATTCCAATCACCCAACCACTCGGCTGTCGTGACTGTGTTTTAAAAGTCTTGTTTAAAAATATCTTAAATGTATTATAATATTATTACTCTATTAATTTCATTTTGTCAACAATACGAAACAAAAATTACACGCTACATTAATTCTAACGTCGGCAATGTCACATTGATATTCGTGTTTATTATTATTAGAATATCTCCCTCCATTTTTGAGTTTCCGAACGCAATTGGCGCCAAAGTGCCGGTTGCGCGGGCCACGGCGTAGGTATCCGAGCGGCGACGGTTCGCGCCGCGCCGGCGACGCGTGGGGACGCCACGGCGACCGGCGGCCACCGCTGCCAATCCACCTCGCTTTATTATACTATAACAGCTCATATGCTGCCTGCAAGTTTTATTCAGGTATACAAGCAAATTTTTCACCCTTCATACAATTGTTTAAGTAATTACGACAAAATTTCTAATAAAAATAAAAACAGTACAACATTACACAGACTATAAATAAATACTTTATGTCAATTAATTATAAATATTCTGAAATATTTATAATAAAAACGTTTTCGAACTAATTCCAACAGAAATCGATTCTATTTGCAAATCATTTATATCGATTAGTTTTGAAACCTTCGATTGATCTCTAAAAACGCCAACGATAATTCAATTTCTTCACTTTATATTCACTAATATAAATCTATACGTGAATCCTCAATATCGATTAGCAACTCGATCAAGATTGCATTAACTTCTCAATATTAATAAATTATGTACTCGATATTATTAACACCGTAGTAAAAGTTATATACAGACCTAAAATAAAAAAGAAGTCTAATATCATAATCGTATCAATATTTCTTTTACACTGCTGACAAAATAAATTTTCTGATTTTATTTCTCTCTAAACGGCCTGTTAATTTTTCCGCTCGCTTTAATAAACGGTCCCGAACAAAAGAAATTGAACTCCTCAAAGTTTAACAGACGGTGACATTGGAGTAGCGTTTGCTCTTCTGATATTTTGTTTTCGGTAACAATTCCTTTTGATTGACCGAGTCGGGTGCGATGCGACGGCGGGGCGCGCATCGCGCAGACCCCAGGCGCCATCTCACGGGCGCCAAAGCCGTATAAATAACAAGTAATGATAATTATGACAAAATTGTTTCATCTGTCTTTATAATTCATGTGTCTATTGTATTACCTACGACATATTAATGAAGAACATAGTTATAATTTTTTTATTATTACAGTATAGGTAGCTTCTTCAGGACGTTTTTTATTACAGACATAAGTATTGCCATTTGGAGAATGTATCCTTTCTTCCTGTTATATAAGCGGTAACTAAGGCAAAATCCTTGGAAATGCCGATAGTTACTAACATGTGGTGGGATAACCACCTAAAAAAATATTAAACCAGTACCACCAGACGCAGCAGCGTCAGAGCTCCGAATCGTCTGGTGATACGTCCGTTATACCACCGCTCGACATGTGTTGTGCTTAATCGTACATAAATTTAAAAAAAACTCATTGCTACGTTCGTGCCTACCAACCGGGAGATCGAACTCGGGTCTCTGGACTCAAAATTACTCGGCTATCGTAACTACCGTCCCTTTTTCGAGTAATAATTTTAAAATACTAGAATTTGAATCTCATTGGAATTGTTCTCGTTCAGAACTACTCAGTAGAAATTAGGAAATTTGTTTGGTCTAGAAACTGAATTGGCTTAAGATGTTCTGGAAAACATGCAGGCGAATCCAAAAGTGCCATTTGTATGATAAGGATTTAACAATAAAAAGTTTATTTTAATTTACAGAAACAAAAATATGTTAATATTTATAAAATTTGTTAACTAAAATGTAACATTGGAACCAGCCTGACAGATATTTGTACGTGGTATAGTCAAGCGGTAGCTTCTGCTGTAGTTGCGGCCTCATGGTATAGAGTTATGATGTAGTGGCATCTTGTTCATCTGCATTTCGACCTATGGGTGAAGTAACCGGAGGCTACCCTAGCCTTGGACGGTCTTCATGGATGAGTGGCGTGCACGCCGGTTTCCTTGGTGTCGCCAGCTCTGAGGTCCTGGATTCGACTCCCGGTCGGGTTCACGTAGAAAACACATTTCCACATTTTCTCAGGTCTAGACGTTTTGTGGTACCTTCATGGTTTCTGATTCCATAAGGTACATGTTAAGGCTATTTACATTAAAATCCATACAAAGTATGTGATGTACCTATTTATGTGTATTATCTATTATTTATTCTTATTACTTTTTGTTCTATTTTAAAAGTAGGCAGCAACGCACTCATAGTCCCTTAGTTTTACCAGACATGGGCTTAAATAATCACTAACAATCGATTCAGATGAGTCGATCGCCCGTTTGCCCTCTTGTTCCATAAAAAATAATATAGTAAAATATTCAGATGAAGCTAAAGGATTTACGGTTTTCATTATGATAGAGGTTTCAGTAGTACACATTTAAAATAAATGTCTATTGAATTACTTTTCACAAGCTTTCATATTTACAATAATGTAACACGCAACTAAATACAGAAAATGAAAAAATTAATACTGTGAACCAAAACCATAAATATGCTCCAATCAAAAGATTGAGACGATATTTGTTTCGAATCTATATTATAATGTTTTCAAATTATATTATAATTTGTTTATATCTTATTCAGTACTGATGCATCGAGATCATTTTTTTATTTCAATTCTTAGGGGCTGGCCTTTTGTTAGTAAAGCGAAAGAAAAAATAAAGTTGTAAGGTTACGTTCTCTCAACTTCATTCATAACTTTGTGAGAGCGCTACATAAATACGCTCGTTGGCGCCGTTTCGCGCCATTCCTGACACAATCGGCGGTAATGTCGGACGTAGCCATATTGAAAAACAAACTAAATTCCGCGGACAATAAGTTAGATGGGTAAAATAGTATATTTACAAAAGTTAGTAATTATAATATATATTAGGACTTGTAACTTGTGATATTTGACGTGTAATATAAGTTTCATTTGGATGTACGGAAAAGTTGACAGGGTATGTTCTAATTCAAATAGCTTTTAGCGTTAAAAATGTAAACTTTAAAATTTTATGTTGTATTAGTAATATTATAAGTATATAGTATTTATATTAATAAGTATACACGCAATTAACCGTAATAAATATTATATGTATTAAATATTTGCTTGTGATTATTTTCGCAACAATCTGTATGTGTTAGTAGCCATGAATATGATTGTTTATTATTATTTATTGTTATTATATTTCGGAGTTACAAATAATAAAAAAAATACATCTTTTAACCATTCTCAATACAGGGGAAAATTGTCAAGAACAATAAAGCACTTTCGAGCCACCTTTCACTGAAAACAGTTTTTGGGACAACGTGACAGGTAGCGAGCCTGTCGCCGTCTTAATGCCCCAGCCAAATATAAATGGATGAAAAAAGTCCATTAGCTCGTTACAGGTAGCTCGTACAGCTACCTGGCGATCGAGCTATGGTCTCTTGACTCTAATTCCGATGGTAGACTTCTTTTCTGCCCAGGAGCGGACTGGGTCAGCACCTATTACTTATTTCTGCCGCCAAATAGAAGTGTAACCAAAGAGAACACCGTTATATTCTGGTCTGATACAGAGATTTAATTCAGTTGCGGTTGTTAAGGAGTTACATCTGTCCTCCGGGTGATAGTGCATCAGCAAATTTTTTCGTTTGAAGTTGGTTGTAAATGTCCCCATGGTTCCCTATATTATCCCCACCTATAAGCAACCTTGTCGCCTCTTTTTTTTTCTTGAATGGCAATGGATACATAGATGATATAATAACAGTCTTAAAAGAACTCAAACCAAAATTATGCAGACCCGGGGCGGACGGCTGTGTTTGGTTCCTACTGGGATCGCCAAGCCGCATACCAAGCTTGGGTATTAAATCCTTACGGGACAGACCTATGTCTTGCGATAGAATGTGGAAAGTGCAAACAGAGATTAAGTAGTTAAAAGCCACTTACCACTCATTACAAAGTAATAAAAACTTCTTAATGAAACATAAAAAAGGTAGTTTCCTTTTTTTAGAACAAGGCCATCACCTGTCCTGCTTGTTTGTAGACTAAATAATGGTCAGTGAACATTTCAAAGACTTTAAAATATTATTCTTATTCCGAATGCTATAAATAAGATGACCTCCATGGACGAGTGGCGTAAACACCGGTTTTCAAGATTTTGCCATCTCGAGGTCCCGGGTTCGATTCCCGGTCGGGTCAATATAGAAAAAAAACTTTTCTACATTTACTCGGGTCTGGGTGTTTAAGGTGCCTTCGTGGTTTCCGATTCCTATACCTCAAGTGCTTTAGCCTCTTACATTGGGATCGGAACGGTGTAGGTGATGTTGTCCCTATCTATATATGTATATGTAATGCTATAAATAAGATGACCTCCATGGACGAGTGGCGTAAACACCGGTTTTCAAGATGTTGCCATCTTGAGGTCCCGGGTTCGATTCCCGGTCGGGTCAATATAGAAAAAAAAACACTTTTTCTACATTTACTCGGGTCTGGGTGTTTAAGGTGCCTTCGCGGTTTCCGATTCCTATACCTCAAGTGCTTTAGCCTCTTACATTGGGATCGGAACGGTGTAGGTGATGTTGTCCCTATCTATATATGTATATGTAATGCTATAAATATATATACATATATATATATATATATATATATATATATATATATATATATATATATATATATATATATATATATATATATATATATACATATATAACTGTCTGCAAACATCTTTCTGCAAAATTCTCTTCTGCAGATTTTCCTAATTAGAGCAGAGCATCAGAAATCTTGAGATCAGACGATATTATCCAACTCCTGTCAGTCTTCGATGAATGAGAGAGGTAAAGGAGCATTCGTTTGTCCACACAGTAAATGATCACCCACGCAAACTTACATACACAACAGGAAACAGGGGAGTTGCAGGTGCGTCACTTGCCTTTAAAGAGATAATAAGCTGTTTGGCAATACCGGCGACATCTGATCCCACAGGGTTGCCCGTGCGTGGTAGTAAATTCCTCATAAAACGCCATGTGATGTATGATTTCGGGAATATAGGTGTGTTCTTTATAGTAGCTTACATCAATCGATCGTAATTTGTTTAATCTACCACCGTTTCGTAATGAGGTTCCTCTAACGGATAAGAAACAGGCGAAAGAAACTCCGTAGGTATTCGGTAGGTATTAGAAATACTGTGTAGCTATATTGCATGAGCTTATTTAATATTGTATTGGAAACTTTTTTTTTATATAGAAAAGGGAGGCAAACGAGCAGGTGGCTCACGTGATGGTAAGTGATTACCGCCGCCCATGAACAGCCGCAATACCAGAGGCATAGCAGATGCGTTGCCGCCCTTAGAGTGCCCCCCCCCCCACCCAGAATTGGGGGAGGGGGCACTCTAAGGTAAAATTTGAGTCGAAAAGGCTTCACCGTCTAGATCTCTGCCAACACCAGTATGCTACCGGAGTACTGGTGACCTTTATGACACTCAAGACTTTTCAATTAATCGGCTCTTATTACAAAACGTGAAGAACGGAAATAAGGGGGGAATGTATTAATATATTAATGATATATTAATACATCGCAAAATAAGTCATCACTTATATTAAAATCTTAGACAAGATTCTTAAGATTAAGTCACGATAGCCGAGTTGTTGGGTGGTCGGAATTTCGAGTCGAGAGACCCGAGTTCGATCCCCAGGTGGCAGTACCAAAGAGTTTTTCAAAAAACATATGTACGAATTTCATCGTTGGCTTGGACATAAAGGCGGCGACGGGCTCACCACCTGTCACGTTGTCCCGAAAATATCTTCGGTGGAAGGTGGGTCAAAGGGACTTAATTGTCTAGACTTGACCTCTGTCTACCCCTGTATTGGGAATTGCGTGTAGGAATTGTATATATATTTTTAGACAAGACAGATATAGGTATCCTCGCGCTATTAGACTGAGGTCTTGATAATTAAGTCCTTTCGACCCTTCTTCCATCGAAGACATTATTTGGACAACGTGGCAGGTGATGAGTCCGTCGGTGACTTATCCAAGCCAACGATATCAAACGTATCGAACTCGACTCGAGTCTTTTGACTTGAATTCCGATCTCCAAACCACTCGGCTATCGTGACGTGATTTAGATCTGACAGATATAGGCTGGTTGTTATTTTCCTGCCCGTATTACGAGTGTGAACACTCGTATAACGGGCAGGATACGAAACCGCGACCTCCACGGTACTGTGACGACCCGCGTACTACTGAGTCACTGTTTGACACTACATATTAATTAGTTTACTATTGTTGAACATCTCTTTAATTAACAAAACCACGATAATCACAATTACGTATATGGATATGGTCGCAAGGAGTTTTTGTGCAATATTTGTGAGTTGTGAATAGATACACCGAGAGATTTCTATGCTTAATTATTTGGTACAGACCTCAATCAACACACAGAACATTTTTTAACTATATAAGTAATAGGAATTTGAAATAAAAACTACATACATTCTATTCAAAACATGAAATTAACATGTTCATAAATATCCCCTTACGTTATTAATAAATTGATTAAAAGTACAGAACAATATAACAACGCCATCTATGATCAAACGTAAGAACAACTAACTATCTGACGAACGCGTGCGAAAATAATAGAATTTGCTGCACAAAATAAAATCGGCGTAGAGCAAACTTGGCAAATATACGAAAGTTACCAAAAAAGTTAAGGTTTTTTACGAGTCACTTCCATCTTTTTTTTTCTATCTGTTCTTTAAAAATTGCAGCGATATTCGAGCGAAATTCTAAAGTAAACAATTCTATAATAATGAAGCATAAGTTGTTCGCGCAACTAAGTAAATTGAATAAAAGTTTTACCTTTGACTTGGACTTAACCTATTGTGTATAATATCGAATATGTACTGAATAATGTCGCGGGGAAGTCAAAGAATTCATATTGGATGAAAGATAGCGCCTATCCTAGATAATATCCTTGGACTTAATTAGCTTAGTAAATAAATAGAATGCCTTAATATAATTGACGTAATTTTTAAAATTTGCATGTCTGCTCTAAATTAATTTGTTACTCTTGTGTATATCAGTGTTTAATCAGTGGTGGAGCCACGCATCAGCTTTTGTTGTTGCATGAATGGGCCGGCTCTACCGGGGAAGTACCGCGACCTCACAGAATACCGCCGTGAAGTAGAAGTCTAACAAACTTCTGCGTTTCGTCTGGTGAGTGCAGGTAACTGGAGGCCCACACACCTCACCTCCCCGACTGGAAATACCTCTAAGGAGGCAACGCATCTGCTTTGCCTCTGGTATTGCGAGTGTTCATGGGCGGCGGTAATCACTTACCATCACGTGAGCCACCTGCACGTATTCCTCCCTTTTCTATAAAAAAAATATATACAATTACGAACCTATTTCCATCTTCTACTTATCCTGTTCTCTGTACACCACTGGAAGTCATTCATACTGGACTGGTATTTATTGTTCTTAAAAGTAAAATAGTATCTTTTTATTTTGTAGGTCTATACTATTAAGTCCTTATGACCCACATTTCATCGGAGCTACTTTGGGACAATGTAGTATGTAGGTGGCGAGCTTATCTTAGTGACAAGCTAGCGATATAGATAAATATTGATACATTGATATATTTAGTTATATATATATATATATATATATATATATATATATATATATATATATATATATATATATATATATATATATATATATATATATATATATATATATATATATATATATATATTTATACAGACATGTAGGAAACCACTTTTTCAATATTATCTATGTGATGTCTTTACAATATTTTCTATATCAAGAGACTACCTCCATGGACGAGTGGCGTAAACACCGGGTAGTAAGGTGACACCATCTCGAAGTCCCGGTTTCGATTCCCGGTTGGGTCCATGTAGAAAAACTACTTTTTCTACTTTTTTTCGTGTCTCGGTGTTTGTGGTGCCTTCGTTGTTTCCGATTCCCATACCTCAAGTGCTTTAGCATCTTACATTGGGATCGGAGCATATGAATTATATTTGATTAATTCTTTTATGGTACTTTATGTCTATTCGTATCAAAATTGTTTTTTGCTTTTTGTTCGTTTTATGACTGTTTGTTAACTGAATTAATAAGTAAATATGAACATTTATTTGTCTATGTAGTTCAGCAGTGGATTTGTGACAGGCTTCTTAAGTGATAGAGCCAAACATAGCTTCTGCTGCAGCCGTGGGCTACAATAAAATATTGTTAAATTAAAGAAAAACTTAATAAGAAGGGATATTAAAATATAAATATATATATTAATGTCAGTAACCCCTGGGAATTAGGGGAACGCTTCCGATCTATTTCAAGAAAATATCACATCACATTTGTATAATTCGGAGATACGGATTTTACAATATAATATTGTAAAAAAGAATTATGTCCAAAAAAGGATACCTACGGAGTTTCTTTCGCTGTTTCTTCTCCGTTAGAGGAACCTCATTACTAAACGGTGGTAGACTTAAAAATGACTATCGATAAACGAATGTACATTCTTATGTCGGTGAATAAATAATTTGATTTGATTTGATTCGATTTGTATGGACCGGCCAAGCTATGGCTTGTCCCGGCCTGACCTTGACTTCGCAGTATACCTTCGTAAAGGAGAGGAATCTGGTGCTTTCCTATGGAGAGTGAAGTTATCGGAGGTCCACACTCCCATACTTCTATCCCTGTTCTCTTTCCCCTTTCCCAATTCCATTTCTTAAGGGTTCACTACCAGCCCCACTTGTGCTGAAAGTGTATATTGGCATACTTATCACCAGGTCATCAGAAATGAGGATGACGATGATTAAGAAAAAAAAATATCTTCACGCAATACCCAATACAGGGGTAGACAGAGGTCGAGTCTAGACAATTAAGTCCCTTCGACCCAAATATTTTCGGGACAACGTGACAGGTGGTGAGCCCGTCGCCGTCTTTATGTCCAAGCCAACGATATTCGTACATAAGTTTTTGTAAAACCCATTGGTATGAGCCTACCAACTGGGGATCGAACTCGGGTCTATTAACTCTAAATTCCGACCACCCAACCACTCGGCTATCGTGACTTATATACGATGATTAAGGTATCCAAAGTTGCATAATCATCATTGATAGACTGGTGCTTAGTGAGCCTGTCTTCAAATCTAAGGTGGCAGGTTCGAATCCCGCAACGGGTAAACGTACGGTATGTTTATGCGTACCTATAAATAAAAAAATATCTTCACGCAATTCCCTATACAGGGGTAGACAGAGGTCTAGTCTAGAACATTAGGTCTCATCGACCCACCTTCCACCGTCCTATTTTCGGGACAACGTGACAGGTGGTGAGCTTATGTCCGTCTTTATGTCCAAGGCAACGATATAATTCGTACATAAGTTTTTGAAAAACCCATTGGCACCAGCCTGCCACCTGGGGATCAAACTCGGGTCTCTTCACTCGAAATTCCGACCCCCCTACCACTCGGCTATCGTCACTTCTTCCTACCTATAAATAGGTTTATGAATTTTTATTTATTTAAGGTCACGGTAACCAAGTGGTTTCGTGATCGTAATTCGGGTTTAGAGACCCGAGTTCGATCCACAGGAGGTAAGCTCGTACCAATCAGTGTTTTTTTTTTCAAAACTAATGTACGGATTACATCGTTGACTTCGATGTAAAGTAGGCGACAGACTCACCACCCACGTTGTCCCAAAATAAGCTCCGGTGAAATGCGGGTCGAAATAACTAAATTATCTATATATGTGTATGTGTATATCTTCACGCAAATTCCAATACAGGGGTAGACAGAGGTCTAGTCTAGACAATTAAGTCCCTTTGACCCACCTTCCACCGAAGATATTTCCGGGACAACGTGACAGGTGGTGAGCCCGTCACCACCTGTCACGTTATTCCAAATAGGCTTCAGTGAAAAGCGGATCCAAAGGAGTTAATTGTCGAGACCTCTGTCTACCCGTGCATTGGGAAAATTGCGTGAAGTTTGTTGGCCTGCGCAGTAAGACGACTATAGGCTCACCATCTGTCACGTTATCACAAATAGGCTTTGGTAAAAAGTGGATCGAATGGAGTTTATTGGATAATTAACTCCATTCTGTCTGGATGGACCTCTGTCTACCCCAGTATTGGGCAAAAATGCGTATCACTAGTTGTAGTGTAATATCACTAGTTGCAATCGTTATCCAACCTCATATTGAAAGTGAACCAGCTGTTACAAATGTTCCATATTCGAAAAGTCGGAACTTTTTAAACTTCGTAACGTTAAGCGATCGGAAAACTATTTAGTGAAGTGCGCGCGGTGATAGCAACCCAGACGGTAGGGACTGTGGCTGCCGCGTGTGGCAACACCCGACCGAGATGCGGCGGGATTCGGTCGTGCTATCGCCCGCCGGAGTAATTTATTGGCTTGCTGCAATGTCGCCCCGGCCGCCCGGTGCCATAGATTAGGTGTTGCGTGGTATACGTCAAACACTACGTATGGGGAAAGTTTTTTTTTTAGAGCAGACAGAGGTGAAGACAATGAAGTTGAAAGACCTATTTTTCAATGACGCTTATTTGGGACTACTTAACAGGTACAATAAGGATGTATATGAGTGTTTATGTATATGTTTGTATTCTCATTGTAAATCACACAAACGTTTGCTACAAGCGTGATTCAAACCCTTCGATTTGAACTCGGAAAGCAGGGTCACTACTTATTAGGCTATCGGTTCGTCTCATCGGTAAAAACAAAATTAAAAGTCAAATTAATATTACGTAAATGTAGCATTTGTCAATGAAATCATGATAGCTATATCATGATTTCATTGACAAACTTAAATTTACATTTATCTTCTTCTTCTTCCCTTATAAATTTACTTAATCCGTTTAAATTGTTATTTCTTTTTTAACAAAACTTAACATTATATTAAACTTAATATACTGTAGAAATTTCTCAGTGTTTCGATATTTATGAGACTGGTAAGCAAATAAAATAGAAGTAAGTAGTATTCTTACTTGTAAAGACAACGTGTTCGCGCATAATATATTTCCGACTTTAGCCAATTTTTAAACAAGACGACAGCACTCCTTGTTGTATAGCAGAACTTAATTTAATAAGAAATAAAAAAAAAACTCCATGTCTCCGTGAAGCTCTTTATTCGTAGTCATAAAAGACTTACATTCTTGTCGCGTCTGCACTGACGCGTTTATGTCGGGTGGCGCCGCACGCACACAGCCGCGCGCACCTGACGCCGCCGGTGGCGCCAGTCGGCTCCGCCGCCCGCGCGCTTCTTTTCCCTCCCGAAATAGTATTGCCATAGGAATGACTTAACCTAGTTTTAGGTTAAATTTCTAGACGCTTTGTTTAAGTTTTTTTATTGTATTATAGAAAATTCTTTTAATTAAAATCTTTTATGAAATTCTGATGTTACGATTTATTTATAATTTGAAGATAAAGTTATATTACTTTTATTTATCCATTAATTACACATTGTTCATAATAGTTTGCTTTTAAATACAACAAAACTTATTTTGGTGTCTAGGACTAAGTAATGAATACCTGTGTTAAATTACAAAAGTACTGATTCTTTTTAATATTATTTAATTGGCAAAAACAGTACAAAGGATTTATATAATTTCTGCTTCTCGTTTTCTGAACGGCAAATTGTTAATTTATATTCCGTTTTCATTTGATTCTGCTTACTCGGTAAATTTTTATAAAGCACTGAATAAATTTAACATTAGAGAATTCAAGACACGTATTGTTAGCTGTCGAATATTTAAGTGCCTTTTACAAAGCGTATTTCTGTTATGCAAATTTGGTGTCAATTGTCATGTAAATGTTTGTTTTACAAATATTTTTGGTATTTGCTAATGTTTTTAAAGATGTACTTGGTCACAAAAATTATAAATATAAGAAACGTTTTAAACTGATAATCATCGTCAGCTCTTCTAATCGCTGGATGGTGTGCTTTTGCTACAATACAAAATAAAAAATACTTTAATTTTAAAATCGTGTCTTCAGGATTTTTGCACATTTCATTTAAAGATGTACGTATACTCGGAAATTAGTAGAAGGCTGGTGAGCTGTGTATTTGTATCATTGCTGGTGATGTTCACATGAGGGAAAATGGTGAAATTTATTGTAGAGCACGACTGTTCTTCGTATTCTTCAATAAATTTCGCCATTCAATTCTGGTGGTGATGTAAAAATCTGATAGTAAATTTTATGTAAATTGGCATTTTTCACCTAATTGCTATGTGCGGTACATAATTATTTTTATTTTATTCTACATGGTAATAAGACATAAAGTGCGCCGTAACAAGCGAACGAATGATGTTTATGTCGATTTCCGGCCACCGCGTACGAGACAATTTCCATAAAAATTACCAAAAAAAAAAAAAAAAAAAACCCCTAACAAAGCATCATCGGGGTAAACGGTGCGCGCAGGTGTCGCATCCCTGCCGTCAGCCGTCAGTCGAGAGTCCGCACGCGGCGAGTGATGACGCGCGGGCAGTGCGCTAGTGCCGCGCGGCGCGGGAGACCGCGCGCCTCGTGACGCGGTCGGCGGCATGTGATGTTCCGGAGACGCGCGCTGCGGCGGCGGCTGGCGGCGGCCGGCGCGGGCCCGGTGCCGGACGAGCAGCTGCGGCGGCTGGCCCGAGCGCTGGATTCGGGCCCCGGCGGCGCGGCCTGCGCTCCCGGCCCGGCGCTCCTCCTTCCGGCCGCCCGCGCCTTCCGCTTTCCCGACCTCCGAGACCTAGCTGAGCTGCGCCGCCTCCCGCTCTGCTCCGACCAGCAGTGCTGCAACCCGTACCACTTCAGCCGCCTCTGCAAGCCCGGTACGTGAGGCCGTTGACCCGCGCAACAAGTGCAAACCATTTAACGTGTCGCGCCGCATCGCAATGCGTTGTGCTCCCAACGATGATATGTGATTCTGTTTACTCACAACGGAGACGTGGCTGGTCGGTCGCTGCCGATGGATACGGAATTATTGTGCACAGTGCGATTATTCTCGCTTCTAATCCCGGTGTTGTAAACATACGGCGATCGTGTTTACGCGATGATGGTCTAAGTATATTTAGAAAGTTAGAAATTAATGCCCGGTATAACCTGAGATGTCGGCTTCTGTGAATGATCTCTTGTTGCCAGCTAATTGCAAACTTCTTGTCGTACGCAATTTACATTTTATCTGTTGTAAAGTTTCGCGCACCTGGTAATTTCAAAGTAATTTTCCACATTCCGCATTTGTCAAGTTGCCTTAACGGTGTTGCATCGATATCAGTGCAGATTGTTGCCGTATCGACATTATTATCGCCACTGTTTGCTTCTGTATCTGTCGTTACATTATGCGTGACGTCAAGTACCGCTTATTTCTGCCGCGTTCAAAATCACGTTTAAATATGGGCGAATTTCGCTTGACATGTGATTGTGAACGCGTATCTAGTGAAATGTATTATACCCCTAAAACGTATTGTAAACATTGGCGCTATGCGATCTATATAAAGCGGCTGACATCAGCGCTCACTTTAGTTCGCTACCGAAAATTTCTATAGCCGCTGTTCACCGCTCTTTCACCAACTAGGTAGCTTTAGTTTGTGTGTATTTATGCATTTTAATGTCGCATGCTTTTCAACGGTAAAGAATAATTTAATAGTTTTACTGGTAGTTGCGTCGGCAGGCGTGAGGCAGCTAATCTGCCGCACGAGGGTCACTCGACGATAACTAGACAAGGTCACGGCGCTGGCGCCGCCATGCCGCGACAACCGGCGCGCGCAGCCCGTTAACTTTTTAATTCGCGAGGCAAAGGCAACGGCGCTTCGAGCCTTCGCACATAATATTTTACGCTCTAGTCTCGAGCGCCGCGACGTGACCTTTGTTATGTCTGTAATGTCCGACATTCCTGTGTCAGCTCTATCTTTTAGCTTCCTGCTAATTAATCAGTATTCATGATCATTACGAGCGACAGAACTACGTCAGTTGTCTGTGGCAGTGCTTGCCGCGTTTGGCGCCTTCCTTCTTCGTGTTTCCAATTTCGTTTATATTCGTCGCTTGTACTAGACGTCTGTACCAAAGCAAGAACAGAATTCCAATACAAAGATCTGATATGATTTGCGGTGAGATTATTTTTGTTATACATTTTTAAATAAGCTCTACAGAAAATTTCTTTTTAACACATTTCAAACGGTATACTTTAAAACTGTTTTATTCGATATATGCTACTTGTTCCTATCTTTACTTTTCGCTAAGCAAAAAAAAAAAAATAAGTCTTCAGACCTTCGCGAACCTGCTCCTTATGATTCCGTTTACCTACATAAAACAAGTTGAAATCTGCGTGGATACTAAAATCTCCTTCCACCGTACAAATATCATTCTTGTCTAATTGTAATGGTTCTAACCAAAGTCTAAAAATCAAAATCTGTTCATTTTCAAGTCGTCGTAAGGCAGTTTCTGAAAACAAATCTATTTTGAAACCTTACTAATCTAAAGTGTAATTTATAGTATGATAGTTTCCTCCAGTATAAAGAGACCAGTATAAATAGTGTCTTCCAGTACTCTGTACTATTATTACTCCCAACATTATTCAATTAATTAGATTTTAAGACAACCGTCGCCACTTAACAAAGTCTATCGTCGCGGCCACATCGCCCACACCGGTGCCATTTTGTGTTGTACAACTACTTGCATCTTGCATGTAGGTGTCGACAATGCCTGTTAGCATATTAATTAAAATGAAAGCTGGAGGGAAATATTGAATTGTACATTAGGCAACATCTCTAAAAATTGAATACGTATGGTCACTGAACTTTGAAAGGTTAGATGTCTGTTCATTCTTAATTCTATGTGAAGCTAGGAATGGCGAGGAAAGAACAATAATTTCTTTCATGATTTGTTCATCAGGTGACTGATATTAGTCTGGTATAGTAGGTACTCTTATTTTTTCAATGTTTTCCTTCCTCATAACTTACCCACAAGAATAAATTACATCATTTAACTTTACATACGATTTGAAGGCATTATGGGATTGGCATTAGGATAGATAAATCTTTTCGTCATTTAAGTTAGTTTTATTTGCTAATTTCTCTTATTCTGCTAAACTGATATCAGTAAAAGCATGATGAAACTACTAATTTGTTTTCACGGCGCTACTTGCGATATCTACCCTCAAAAAATTAGGTGTGAAATAGGTACCTTTATACTGCAATATTTTTTTTTAATAAAGTTATATTATAAATACCAATCAAAACACTTAGTGTTAAGCAAAATCATAAAATGTACATGGCAATAAATATTAACCCGATGAATTTCCGTAAACAAGTTTTCGTTTATAAGTAGCCCCCAATGAAAATGTCCGAATCGAAATATACTGCATCGATATGGCATCACGCCCGATTGGCTTGTAATCATCAGACCTCACCTGTGCTGGTTTTTTTTGTCTGTCGACTTTACGTCGCCAGGTTTTTGTCCACTTTCGCGACTGTGCTTCCGACGCTTTGTAATTTGCCATTATCGAGTTGTTTACGTCATTCGTTTCGAAATTACACTTTTAAAAATTAAAAAAAAAAAAACATTCAGCCAGTGTTTATTCATTTTTAAATAATAAGTACCTACTGTTAGTTTAAATCCATATTTTGAAGTTAGTTTGAAATTAATTTACTTTTTAAAATCAACTTTGAAATACCAACCAGTCACGATGTCCCAAAAAATGTCAGCGGTGAAAGGTGGGTTGAAAAGAATTGTTTAGACCTCTGCCTTACCCAGTATTGGGAATGGATTGAAGATATTATTTTGAATTTTTTTACATCATGATAATTTCAAAATCGAATACCACTTAAGTCGTCTACTTTTTTTCAGATAAAGAAAGTCAAAATTATATTATTTTACGCTTGCTTTACTGCGTCTGATGCTAAATGTTCTCTTTATTTTTTCGTTGTTATTAGGTTACCTTGAGATTTATTCATCGTTTAAAATATCTCACGTTATTTGTTATGCATAAAGCAATAAAGTGGATTCTTGGGTGTTTAGAAGTGAATGTAAACTAGCAGGCGTACGTCAATCTATATAACGTAGTGCGTGCTAAAGCTGTTTGCGAAACGGCGCCAACGCCGGCGCCCGTCGACCTTTATTTGTGAATGTTTTTATTCGATGCCGCTTTTCGTGCCCACCGCGAGGGGGCAGGGTACTTATCTTATCGCGCGCAGGCGTCGACGCGGCGGCAGCCATGGGATTAAAGATCACCATCCCTACCGACACTTTCCAAGAAAATAGTAATTTTTTTTCCCGCTATTTATCCGAATTTACAATTAAAACGTAATGTGAAAGTTTTAACGCACTCATACATTTAACCGTCTGTATGTATGTTTTTGTTTCGTCGGTGTAAACTTCTTCATAAAATTTGATGTCGTTTACTGAATTTTAAAGCCAGCGAGGTTTTATAATAAGACTGTAAGCCACTGGCTACATTGTCGGCAGTGAGGAATGTTCAATTAGCTTAATATTCGATTCGCGAAGCCTGTTCCGTCGAGAATGCGGTGTCGTCTAGATCCAAGAGTCATCTGTTCAGTCGTGTCTCGCCGGTGCCGCCGTGGCCGACGGATATTTATTTATCCATAATTGCTCGGCGGACTGGCGCCGGCGCCTGTCGCGTCGCCGTGGGGTTGGCGGGAGGGGGGGGGGGAGGAGGAGGAGGAGGCGCTGGCGCAGGTACGAAGCCCGTTCGGATAGTCGTCCGTGATCATTTTTTTTCTCGCTCTTACGCTCTCTCGGCGCAGCGTTCCGTCGAATTTGTGAATGGCACGTTACTGAATAGTTTTTTTTTTGGTGGTTTTAGTTTTTATGTTGCCATTTTGTCGTTTGTCGAACTATCTATCTCTATTAACTTTGCCGGCGTGGAAACTGTGTCGCTTGGTGCGGAGGTCTTTATGGTTGTAATTTTTTTGTAAATTACGAAATGTTATTGGTTATTGTTAATCTCTTCAAACTAGTCTCTCGAGTTTTATAATCTGTCATAACATGTTTAAATTTCTCTGTGATAAACGCGTTTATAAAAAAAACATCTGTAAGATTATATTTTTCTTTATATAATACTAGTATTAGTACAACAAAATGGCCAGTAACAATTTACAAGTGGCACAGAATATTCAACGTTTAATATGTGTATAGTCTACGTCAGTTCGCGGCATTAGTCCGTGTGTCTAAATTATCGATGATCTCAGAGTGTTTACGGCCGGTCGGTGACAGCCGCCCCATTGACTGCCACCTGAGAGAACCGGTCCGGCCACCACTTGCCAAACCGCTATGGTCTTGTAGTCTTTATAGCATTTACGGTGCTCCTTTCTAGATGTATTCGATAACAGTGTTAGGTATTTGTCCTATATATTTTTTGGAAAAGAGGATTTTGAACTTGAACAACTACTTTTGAAGTCGAATGATACTTTGAATTGAATTTATACGTTTTTATACGAGATAATTAAGGCGAATTAATGTATATGTAAAAAGTCACGATAGCCGAGTTGTTGGGTGGTCGGAATTTCGAGTCGAGAGACCCGAGTTCGATCCCCAGGTGGCAGTACCAATGAGTTTTCAAAAACTTATGTACGAATTTCATCGTTGGCTTGGACATAAAGGCGGCGACGGGCTCACCACCTGTCACGTTGTCCCGAAAATATCTTCGGTGGAAGGTGGGTCAAAGGGACTTAATTGTCTAGACTTGACTTCTGTCTACCCCTGTATTGGGAATTGCGTGAAGAATTAATGTATATAATTACTTTCCTAAATGTCTCGTCTGCTTTTAATGAAAATTTCTTTAATACTACGACGGTAATTTGGATGGTTTCATACCGTCGTAGAGTTCGAGATTCTTAGATGACTTTCTGATTTTTACTTTTTATATTTTTGTCAACCATGATTACTTATTTAAAATAGTATAGAATAGAAAAACATTTCAGCACAAGCAGTTCGGTTCAGATTTTCAGCCAAGAAAACTTTTATTGGCGTCACGAACGTAGAACAGCCGTTACGTGTAGCCTAATCCTTAGATAAAAAACCATGTATTTGTCAACCATCATTTAAATATCAAACATCGATATTTCTTTGTATTCGCCTATGATGCATTAGGGGACTCGGACTTTCGCACATACGATCATCGATTACAAAATTGGTGAAAAGTACGCGGGAGATTATAAAAAGAAAAATAAAAAAAACGTCCCCAAGTCTTGATATAACCCAAAATTATTACACACGATCTGCAATAACCACTTGAATTATCAAACATTTATTTTATAATACAAACTGATATCTGTACTTTGACAGTTGTCTTCGCGCCAAATTCTTTTTTTTTTTTTCAATATTTCTTTTGTTGTTGGCTACTGAATGATGGTAATCGTATCTAATCTGTCGCACCGTAAAGCTTGAATTAGGTATTATTTTTAAGAAAAGGAAATTTTATGTAAATGTTGTACACGTGAAATTATTATTTATCGTTCCGGTTGCAGAGTCATAGTGGTGATAATGAAGTAGGTACGTCTCGATTCGGCCTTCGTCGCATTTAACTATACGGGTAAGGAAATGTGTAACAATTCGTATCTGTGTAGTTTTGCTATTGCAGTTGCAACGATGATATATGAAAAAAAATTAGAAGCGTTTATATATTCATATGTTTTCAAGTATTAACTAGACATTGTTTTACTACTGTTAAATATATACAGAAAAATAAAATAAAAATGTCTTTTTGTAGTGTATAACAGCTTTTAAGGGCTCATTAGGTACATACTGATAACAAAAAGAATTTTGTCCATCTTTGTGTTTTTTCCCAATAATCTTCGGTTTAGCAGGTCTGATTTTGACCGGGCTTTCACTAGCAGATAGCTAATGTTATAAGTTGTGGGTGTGTGCCTACTGATATTTAGATATAATGAGGATTCCGCATTGACTTTTCTAAGTGATACTGTACTCATTAGCGACAATATAAATAAATAAATAGGGACAACGTCACATGCATTGCTCTCATTTCAAAGTAGCTAAAGCACTTGTGTTATAGAAAACAAAATAGACCTTGAATTTTTTAATTATGTTTTTATTAATCATATACGATAGTTTATTTCTTTTATTTTCAATCACACCTCAAATCGATAGACTTGAATGTTTCTTTAGGTCACCTGGAGGATTTGGATTTTAGATTTCGCTGCTACTTAATAATTTAAGTTGCGATTTATATTTATCATATTCATGCAATAAATGTTTACGTAATGCTATTAATCATATAACAATTCGAACAGATGTTACGCGTGGTAGATGATTTAATTATAATGAATACAGATAATAAAGATGTATCGTTTGGTTGCGATGCATTGTTCTTAGATGCGTCACGACACCTGTCGATAATCGATAATCAAAGCCTTTAACAACAATTAAAGCTCTGTTCTGTTTTTAAAATTATACGGAATGTGTACAGTACATAAACAGTTGTAGTAGCAGTAATCTAGGCAAAAATTTTATTTTTAAACTCAGGATTGGAGCGCTTTGTGGCAACGGTGTTGACTATTGGCCAATGTGAATGAAATTAAAAAAAATTAAGTAATCTCATCTAAAACGAAATTTTGAGTGAATTTTTTTTTTATAAATTAGTTACTTATATTTGTATGTTACTACATATGTTTTCTCTTTTTCCAATATCCTACTAACTATAATACAGTCACGATAGCACAGTGGTTGGGTGAACGGAATTCGAGTCGAATCGGAGACTTGGACATATCAGGCTCAAGACCAATTTCATTTTACCAAAACAAAAAGTCTTCAGTGAAAGGTGGATAGGCTTAATTGTCTTAACATATATCTACCCCAGTATTGGGAATAGTATAAAAATATTTTTTAAATATATTATTGACTATGCATTAGTAAAGTCACGACAGCCGAGTGGAAGGGTGGTCGGAATTTCGAGTCGAGAGACCCGAGTTCGATCCCCAGGTGGCAGTACCAATGGGTTTTTTCAAAAACCTAAGTACGATTCATATCGTTGGCTAGGACATAAAGACGGCGACGGGCTCACCATCTGTCACGTTGTCCCGTAAATATCTTCGGTGGAACGTGGGTCGAAGGGTCTTAATTGTCTAGACTAGACCTCTGTCTACCCCTGTATTGGGAATGGCGTGAAGATATTTTTTATTTTTTCATTAGTACATGCGTAACGTCTACGGCAATATATATAGTTCTACTTCCGTGCGATCCAATTAAATTTTTTCCCATGCGTTAGAGCCGAAATGGTCACATTTCTCGCTAATGAGTATTAATTAATTCTTGTGAGACGCCGATATTATACATGTATAACGTATAAAAGCAGTCGGTCGTTTCATTCAACTCTTATCTATATAATTGTTCATAATTAGCTTTTCGAGGAGTTTCATCGACGATGTGAAATGATTCATATTTTAATGTACGATATTATTTGGATATTTTATTTCTTCATATTATTTCCTTTAGTGAGGTACGCAGTGGTCTTGAAAATTAAGTGCTTTTGAACCAACTCTTTACCGAGAGTTATTTGGGACAACGTTGTGACGTTATCATAGGTGAGCCTGTCGTCGTCTTTATGACCAAGCCAACGACATAAATCGTACGTAAGTTTTAAAAAACGAATTTAAGAATCTTCCTCTTGGTAATCGAACTCGAGACTTTTGACTCGAATTCCGATCACCACTCGGCTATGCGTGAATCACATTCGATTGTTATTTTTCTCCAGCTCGTTGTAAAAATTTAACATTGATTTTGATTATAATCTTGTCCAATCAGTAGTGAAATTATTCACGACTATTTTCTGGACGCGTCACTAACCCATATTTCGTGTGTTGAGTTCACTCTTTCAACGGCAAGGGTTATCTCTGCAATACTCCGATAGGTCTCAAGCTTTTACTTCGCCTGCGAGTCATGGGCATTGACCACTTCACGTCTCGAACGCGACTCGATCGGCTCGATATCGGTTGACCGCTCGAGTTACGTTCCACGAACCGTCGATAAATTTCAAGTTGCGATTTATATTTATCATATTCATGCAATAAATGTTTACGTAATGCTATTAATCATATAACAATTCGAACAGATGTTACGCGTGGTAGATGATTTAATTATAATGAATACAGATAATAAAGATGTATCGTTTGGTTGCGATGCATTGTTCTTAGATGCGTCACGACACCTGTCGATAATCGATAATCAAAGCCTTTAACAACAATTAAAGCTCTGTTCTGTTTTTAAAATTATACGGAATGTGTACAGTACATAAACAGTAGTAGTAGCAGTAATCTAGGCAAAATTTTATTTTAAACTCAGGATTGAGCGCTTTGTGGCAACGGTGTTGACTATTGGCCAATGTGAATGAAATTAAAAAAAAAATTAAGTAATCTCATCTAAAACGAAATTTTGAGTGAATTTTTTTTTTATAAATTAGTTACTTATATTTGTATGTTACTACATATGTTTTCTTTTTCCAATATCCTACTAACTATAATACAGTCACGATAGCACAGTGGTTGGGTGAACGGAATTCGAGTCGAATCGGAGACTTGACATATCAGGCTCAAGACCAATTTCATTTTACCAAAACAAAAGTCTTCAGTGAAAGGTGGATAGGCTTAATTGTCTTAACATATATCTACCCCAGTATTGGGAATAGTATAAAAATATTTTTAAATATATTATTGACTATGCATTAGTAAAGTCACGATAGCACAGTGGTTGGGTGAACGGAATTCGAGTCGAATCGGAGACTTGACATATCAGGCTCAAGACCAATTTCATTTTACCAAAACAAAAGTCTTCAGTGAAAGGTGGATAGGCTTAATTGTCTTAACATATATCTACCCCAGTATTGGGAATAGTATAAAAATATTTTTAAATATATTATTGACTATGCATTAGTAAAGTCACGATAGCACAGTGGTTGGGTGAACGGAATTCGAGTCGAATCGGAGACTTGACATATCAGGCTCAAGACCAATTTCATTTTACCAAAACAAAAGTCTTCAGTGAAAGGTGGATAGGCTTAATTGTCTTAACATATATCTACCCCAGTATTGGGAATGGCGTGAAGATATTTTTATTTTTTCATTAGTACATGCGTAACGTCTACGGCAATATATATAGTTCTACTTCCGTGCGATCCAATTAAATTTTTTCCCATGCGTTAGAGCCGAAATGGTCACATTTCTCGCTAATGAGTATTAATTAATTCTTGTGAGACGCCGATATTATACATGTATAACGTATAAAAGCAGTCGGTCGTTTCATTCAACTCTTTATCTATATAATTGTTCATAATTAGCTTTTCGAGGAGTTTCATCGACGATGTGAAATGATTCATATTTTAATGTACGATATTATTTGGATATTTTATTTCTTCATATTATTTCCTTTAGTGAGGTACGCAGTGGTCTTGAAAATTAAGTGCTTTTGAACCAACTCTTTACCGAGAGTTATTTGGGACAACGTTGTGACGTTATCATAGGTGAGCCTGTCGTCGTCTTTATGACCAAGCCAACGACATAAATCGTACGTAAGTTTTAAAAAACGAATTTAAGAATCTTCCTCTTGGTAATCGAACTCGAGACTTTTGACTCGAATTCCGATCACCACTCGGCTATGCGTGAATCACATTCGATTGTTATTTTTCTCCAGCTCGTTGTAAAAATTTAACATTGATTTTGATTATAATCTTGTCCAATCAGTAGTGAAATTATTCACGACTATTTTCTGGACGCGTCACTAACCCATATTTCGTGTGTTGAGTTCACTCTTTCAACGGCAAGGGTTATCTCTGCAATACTCCGATAGGTCTCAAGCTTTTACTTCGCCTGCGAGTCATGGGCATTGACCACTTCACGTCTCGAACGCGACTCGATCGGCTCGATATCGGTTGACCGCTCGAGTTACGTTCCACGAACCGTCGATAGAATTTCAAATGCACGCCTCGAAATAATACCGACATGTTTCGAATGCTTATTCACGATTTGTCTGTTCGAACGGCGGATTAAAATAAGTTTTAAATTCGAGATTGCAGTGATGGTAGTTAGAATTGCGCTATTTATACAGATATCGATGTTGTAGTTTACTGCTACGTCTTAAATATACTAGTTATAATGCATTAGCTTGGATAAACAATGATTAAAATCGATAAAATAATCAATTTGTTAGAAGTTATCGATTTTATTGTTTGTGATATTGATTTTGTCTGTTAGTAATTCGGCAGCACTTATTTGAAACTGGTTAGACTTAAGCTAGAAAGAAGAAAAAAGTTGTCATTGTACTTAAATCTAACTAAAGACTTATAAGAGCTATGAAAAAACCTCCGGAATAGATGCGTTACAATTGAATTAATATAAAGTTATAAATTCGCTTCACACCACCCTCATTGCTCTAATCCCTAGTAAGTAGCTAAAGATTCCTTAACACAAATAGTTATGGAATCGGAAATGACAAAGGTACCACAAACATCGAGACTAGAGACAATGTAGAAATAGGTGGAGTTCTACATCGTCCGGGAATCACATTACAGTTGCGTGATTTAAAGGACAACCTGTGTAAGCTTAACGTCATAAAGTTTTAGGGTTATATCCTGGAAATTAACCGATGTGTCCAGTATACGTTAGCAAGTGTTTGTCACTGTACTTAATGAGGGGGCGGACACAAGGCGGAACCTGTACTTTACAATTACAATGAATATCGCACGCATTGCGTTTGTTTGTGCATTGTTTTTGCAAGAACAAAAATAAAAAACATTTTTATGTTTATTTTCCAGTTCTTTGCATACTATTCATTAGATTTTTACGTGTTAGCAAAAGCTCATAAGATTACATTTCTGTCCATAGAGGCTTTAATAATGATTAAAATTTATGTATATAAGTCTTCTGAAATGAGCAAGATTCAAATCCGCGACCTCCGGCATGCCGTGGCTCAATTTTTTTCATATGCATTTCTTAATGTTGCCAAAAGTAAAAATGAATCGTTATTTAGCTTCCGATCTGTTTGACTCTCGTCCACTAAGGATTTATAATGGCTATGTACTATGCAGACTTGAATTGATCCAGGCAATGCCAGGGGCGGTTAGCAAGCGATGTGCGAGTGAGACGGCAGAGGATGAATATTCACTTGGTCCGCGAATGAGGTGTGTCAATAGGCGATACAATCCCCGCCTACTTTAAATATAGCGTGAGTGGAATAGAATAGCCGGCTGACGCATGGTTGCTGCCATCCATCATGATGCCCATGTCTATACTCTCTGGATGTTGTTAGTGTTGTTTGTGTGTTTATGACCATTCCCCGCGCACAAGTCACACGCATGTCAATGTGTCCAGCTATATTAGATGAATAATTTTAAGTCCGCTGCTGTTTGTTACTTAAGAGGCATATTTTATCGAAACACTAAGATATGTAAAATTTTTGATAGTTTTAAACTCGTAATTCAGAAGAAAATATCATATAAAGAATGCACATATTTCTGCAACATGTTGAGATCAAATTGGCCGTTAAAAAGTAAATTACAACAACTACATAAATTATTTACATTCATGCATTAACTTGTTAATCATAGAGTAGTTTAATTTGTAAGTAATATTATAGGTAGTTATGTAACAAACATTTGACTCGTTTTGATTTTCTATAAGATCAAACTGATTTCGTAAACAAATTCTATTTATTGCCGTAATTCATGCGCGAGTTAACCAAAATTGAATGAGACGAGAAGCTCAAGGTTACTAGGTGGGAGAACCGCCATAATGTCCTTTAGTAACCGTAGCCGTAATATGTCAGGTGTTAGATGTCTATTTTTTTATAGTTCGTGCCGATACCGCTTAGGTAAATTACAACAAAATCCCAGTAAGTGTGCAAAGTGATTATAGTTACTTCTGGGTATGAGATGATCACTCCCAACTTTGTTTTGTAACATTATCCTGTAACAATTCAGTTAGACAAAAATGAAGAAGATACTTTGACATGTTTGAGAGAATTACTTCTGTTGTGAAGGCATTCGGGCACCTAAAAATAATATAGTTATTAAAGTTACTTCTCTACCTTCTATTTTTCTTCATAGGAAGTCGATGGTTGTTTGATTTGGTTACAATAAACAGAGCATAAGTAATGCTCCATTACGTGTCTTTCATATATTATGTCAAATTGTATTACACGAATTACATTTGAATGTAATTTGGTTTAGATCCGAAAATTTTTAATAATCCGATTAAACTCTTTCATTTTTCATTACATCAATTATACGTGTTGTAGTAGCAACTATTACTGTGAAACATATTTTTTTTATATGTAAATGTCAAGTATGTGACATTATTTAATCATTGATCTGTTTTTTTTTTTTTGTAAATGTTCGTTTCAAAATTTCGGTAATGCATATACTCTGGTCGAATAGGATCTGGTAAGTACTGTACCGATATTGGTGTATTTGATCAAACATTGTTTAGGAAGGCCGGGGCGATGTGCGGGCGTCGGCCGATCATGCCGACGCCGGCGCCATCCGACACGTTATAATTCGGGCGGGCTATTTCTGTCGATTCACACGCGTTCCGCGCGTACAGTTGCTTTTTTTTTTTTAAAACGCTCGTTGCGTCGTGGCGTTGATAACATACGGTCTTGATGCGGCAAAGGTTCATTAAAATGTTTATTAATTTCGATTTTACGTAATGTAATGCTAAATTTTTTTTGTTTAAAACCAGGATTTTTGTTATAATATTTTGGAACCTAACAATAGATCGGCCTTTGATGACCTTTTTATTTGTTTATGGTGATTCACATTCACAATGGTGTTAGTAAAAACATTTGACACAGTATCTCGTCCCTCAACTACTAACTATCTTAGCCCTCAGTGGTGTCAAAGCTGTTTTATGGGTATTTAAGCTTAAGTAGCAATTGATTACACAAATCCACGACCCACTTAACTACTAATCGAATTATATTTGATGAACGACGTGGACCACTCAAGTACACACCAGGTTTGATTCGCGGTCGGGTCTATGAAGAAAACCACATTTCTACATTGTCCCAGGTCTGGGTGTTGGTGTAAAAATGTGCTGTTGTGTTACATCTACGCTTGCCTTTTCTGTTTTGATTTGTTGAATGAATGTCTGTATGATCGAAGGACATACCGACGGACGTGCGTACATTAGATATTGCTGTAGATTAACGCGAACTTCCCTTTGACTAGGGGGGGCAGGTTGTCCATGTTAAATCTAGATAAAGTGATTGAGAAAGTATAGTACCACACTATTTCACATTTATACTTATCTCTTCACGCATTATCCCAATGCAAAGGAAGTCAGTCCTTACGACACAAATTTCACTGGGGCTTTTTGGACAACGTGACTGGTGGTGAGACAGTCGTCGTCTTAAAAAACGTCACTTTTTGTGAACAGTTATTATTTTTTTAAACTTTCTTCAAGGTTTTCCCAATACAGGGGTAGACAGTAGGTAGAGGTCTCGACAATTAAGTCTTATCGACCCACTTTCTACCGAAGATATTTTTTGGGACAACGTGACAGGTGGTGAGCCCGTCGCTGTCTTTTTTGTCCAAGCTAAAGATATAAATCGTACATAAGTTTTGGAAAAAACCCATAGGTACGAGCCTTGAGGATCGAACTCGGGTCTCGTGACTCGATTTCCGATCACACAACCACTCGGCTATCGTAACTTTGTACGTAATCTACTACAGTTTCGTAATGGGGTCACTCTGACGGAGAAGAAATCTGCGATGATAGTGACTTCAATATTGTTTTAATTACATTTGAATGTAATTTGGTTTAGATCCGAAAATTTTAATAATCCGATTAAACTCTTTCATTTTTCATTACATCAATTATACGTGTTGTAGTAGCAACTATTACTGTGAAACATATTTTTTTTATATGTAAATGTCAAGTATGTGACATTATTTAATCATTGATCTGTTTTTTTTTTTTTGTAAATGTTCGTTTCAAAATTTCGGTAATGCATATACTCTGGTCGAATAGGATCTGGTAAGTACTGTACCGATATTGGTGTATTTGATCAAACATTGTTTAGGAAGGCCGGGGCGATGCGCGTGGGCAAGCCGGCCGACCGGCGCCGACGCCGGCGCCATCCGACACGTTATAATTCGGGCGGGCTATTTCTGTCGATTCACACGCGTTCCGCGCGTACAGTTGCTTTTTTTTTTTTAAAACGCTCGTTGCGTCGTGGCGTTGATAACATACGGTCTTGATGCGGCAAAGGTTCATTAAAATGTTTATTAATTTCGATTTTACGTAATGTAATGCTAAATTTTTTTTGTTTAAAACCAGGATTTTTGTTATAATATTTTGGAACCTAACAATAGATCGGCCTTTGATGACCTTTTTATTTGTTTATGGTGATTCACATTCACAATGGTGTTAGTAAAAACATTTGACACAGTATCTCGTCCCTCAACTACTAACTATCTTAGCCCTCAGTGGTGTCAAAGCTGTTTTATGGGTATTTAAGCTTAAGTAGCAATTGATTACACAAATCCACGACCCACTTAACTACTAATCGAATTATATTTGATGAACGACGTGGACCACTCAAGTACACACCAGGTTTGATTCGCGGTCGGGTCTATGAAGAAAACCACATTTCTACATTGTCCCAGGTCTGGGTGTTGGTGTAAAAAAATGTGCGGTTGTGTTACATTCACGCTTGCCTTTTCTGTTTTGATTTGTTGAATGAATGTCTGTATGATCGAAGGACATACCGACGGACGTGCGTACATTAGATATTGCTGTAGATTAACGCGAACTTCCCTTTGACTAGGGGGGGCAGGTTGTCCATGTTAAATCTAGATAAAGTGATTGAGAAAGTATAGTACCACACTATTTCACATTTATACTTATCTCTTCACTCATTATCCCAATGCAAAGGAAGTCAGTCCTTACGACACAAATTTCACCGGGGCTTCTTTTTGGACAACGTGACTGGTGGTGAGACAGTCGTCGTCTTAAAAAACGTCACTTTTTGTGAACAGTTATTATTTTTTTAAACTTTCTTCAAGGTTTTCCCAATACAGGGGTAGACAGTAGGTAGAGGTCTCGACAATTAAGTCTTATCGACCCACTTTCTACCGAAGATATTTTTTGGGACAACGTGACAGGTGGTGAGCCCGTCGCTGTCTTTTTTGTCCAAGCTAAAGATATAAATCGTACATAAGTTTTTGAAAAAACCCATAGGTACGAGCCTTGAGGATCGAACTCGGGTCTCGTGACTCGATTTCCGATCACACAACCACTCGGCTATCGTAACTTTGTACGTAATCTACTACAGTTTCGTAATGGGGTCACTCTGACGGAGAAGAAATCTGCGATGATAGTGACTTCAATATTGTTTTAATTACATTGATTCATGATCATAGCGGCCTGTAAAAGTCCTTGGCGGGACTTAGGCCTTTGCCCCGGTAAAATATTTACGTTCCGATGTGCTGTCAATTTGTCACTTTTAGCGTCGTTCCCGTTGCGTCATTTGAATTTATACTCTGTTGATATTCTTTCAGCATTCAAAACAAATTATCTTTAGTCCAATTTCCGCTCATTGGAATTTAAACCTTCCGTCGTAAATCTTATAAAACATATTTCGCTTTAACAACTATCGCTGTTATGAACATTACTATCATTAATTTTAATTAGCATTAGTAAATTACGCTCTATTTTGATAGAGCGAGAGTTTCTGTTTTTTTGTAAATGTTCGTTTCAAAATTTCGGTAATGCATATACCTGGTCGAATAGGATCTGGTAAGTACTGTACCGATATTGGTGTATTTGATCAAACATTGTTTAGGAAGGCCGGGCGATGCGCGTGGGCAAGCGGCCGACCGGCGCCGACGCCGGCGCCATCCGACACGTTATAATTCGGGCGGGCTATTTCTGTCGATTCACACGCGTTCCGCGCGTACAGTTGCTTTTTTTTTTTTTAAAACGCTCGTTGCGTCGTGGCGTTGATAACATACGGTCTTGACGCGGCAAAGGTTCATTAAAATGTTTATTAATTTCGATTTTACGTAATGTAATGCTAAATTTTTTTTTTTTTAAAACGCTCGTTGCGTCGTGGCGTTGATAACATACGGTCTTGACGCGGCAAAGGTTCATTAAAATGTTTATTAATTTCGATTTTACGTAATGTAATGCTAAATTTTTTTTTTTTTTGTAAATGTTCGTTTCAAAATTTCGGTAATGCATATACCTGGTCGAATAGGATCTGGTAAGTACTGTACCGATATTGGTGTATTTGATCAAACATTGTTTAGGAAGGCCGGGCGATGCGCGTGGGCGTTGAAGCCGCGACCGAGGCGCCGACGCCGGCGCCATCCGACACGTTATAATTCGGGCGGGCTATTTCTGTCGATTCACACGCGTTCCGCGCGTACAGTTGCTTTTTTTTTTTTAAAACGCTCGTTGCGTCGTGGCGTTGATAACATACGGTCTTGACGCGGCAAAGGTTCATTAAAATGTTTATTAATTTCGATTTTACGTAATGTAATGCTAAATTTTTTTGTTTAAAACCAGGATTTTGTTATAATATTTTGAACCTAACAATAGATCGGCCTTTGATGACCTTTTTATTTGTTTATGGTGATTCACATTCACAATGGTGTTAGTGAAAACATTTGACACAGTATCTCGTCCCTCAACTACTAACTGTCTTAGTGCTGTCTTAGTGCTGTCTTAGTGTCGAAGCAGTCATAAGATTTACCTACATAGATGAATGTTTCTATAATTATATGTACAGCAATTCAACATAAAAATATATATCCATAGCATTCGAACCCATAACCCACAGGTTTATAGGCAGGGTCACTACCACTTTTGATATAAATACGTCGTCGGCCACGTGTCTATTATAAATATTGAAAGGATATATTACAAAGTTCTCTTAAAAAATTAAAATAGAATATGACTGTAAAGGTTTTTCATATTTCACAATCTTGGACATTATGAATTAGTATGCAAGCCCATGCGCCGATTGTACGGATATTTCTAGCATAAATTCAGTTCAATACCTAAATCCACACCGCATAAAGCTGTAATATCATAAAATATAATTAAATTCAGCAAGCACCCGTGCAATTTGTATTCGCGCACCGTCAAACACCAAACAGTAAGAGGTACGACTTCACATCGTCTGCCCCGCCGGCGCCGGATTCGCAATAGCAATTAATGCATTATGCACGTCGCATTCGGAATTCAAAATAATGATGGCGTTCGAAATTGAAATGACCAATAGCGCGTGCCGGCTCATTCGTAAATGGAATAGAGTGCGTTCCGGATTCAAGCGACAACATTTCGGCGTGGCTGATACGCGAGGAATGTGAATGTTGAACCGACCGGAGCGAGTACTTATTACTTTGTACTTGATACTCTGTACCAATTGCCACCTTTACACTACAACACTGATCTAATACGAAATAGTTAAAACTATTTAACTGGAACTAGTAACGGATTCCTTGATGGTACTGGTGTATTTTCTTTAATATAATCTGTTTTGTCCACTACTGAGCATAAGATTCCGTCAATGCAAGGTTATACTATCATCTAAAAGATGATCGTAAATATAAATGTAGCAAAATATACCAAATACGTCGTTCTTCTTTAACTCCTCGCTCCCCTGATGGTGTTACTGGTTATGGTATTTAAGCTTAAGTAGCAATTGATTACACAAATCCACGACCCACTTAACTACTAATCGAATTATATTTGATGAACGACGTGGACCACTCAAGTACACACCAGGTTTGATTCGCGGTCGGGTCTATGAAGAAACCACATTTCTACATTGTCTCAGGTTTGGGTGTTGGTGTAAAAATGTGCTGTTGTGTTACATTCACGCTTGCCTTTTCTGTTTTGATTTGTTGAATGAATGTCTGTATGATCGAAGGACATACCGACGGACGTGCGTACATTAGATATTGCTGTAGATTAACGCGAACTTCCTTTGACTAGGGGGGCAGGTTGTCCATGTTAAATCTAGATAAAGTGATTGAGAAATTATAGTACAACACTATTTCACATTTATACTTATCTCTTCACGCATTATCCCAATGCAGAGGAAGTCAGTCCTTACGACACAAATTTCACTGGGCTTTTTTGGACAACGTGACTGGTGGTGAGCCAGTCGTCGTCTTAAAAAACGTCACTTTTGTGAACAGTTATTATTTTTTAAACTTTCTTCAAGGTTTTCCCAATACAGGGTAGACAGTAGGTAGAGGTCTCGACAATTAAGTCTTATCGACCCACTTTCTACCGAAGATATTTTTGGGACAACGTGACAGGTGGTGAGCCCGTCGCTGTCTTTTTGTCCAAGCTAAAGATATAAATCGTACATAAGTTTTTGAAAAACTCATTGGTACGAGCCTTGAGGATCGAACTCGGGTCTCGTGACTCGATTTCCGATCACACAACCACTGGCTATCGTAACTTTGTACGTAATCTACTACAGTTTCGTAATGGGGTCACTCTGACGGAGAAGAAATCTGCGATGATAGTGACTTCAATATTGTTTTAATTACATTGATTCATGATCATAGCGGCCTGTAAAAGTCCTTGGCGGGACTTAGGCCTTTGCCCCGGTAAAATATTTACGTTCCGATGTGCTGTCAATTTGTCACTTTTAGCGTCGTTCCCGTTGCGTCATTTGAATTTATACTCTGTTGATATTCTTTCAGCATTCAAAACAAATTATCTTTAGTCCAATTTCCGCTCATTGGAATTTAAACCTTCCGTCGTAAATCTTATAAAACATATTTCGCTTTAACAACTATCGCTGTTATGCTTTAACATTACTATCATTAATTTTTAATTAGCACAGTAAATTACGCTCTATTTTGATAGAGCGAGAGTTTTTTTTTGTGTTAACCGCACGTGTGGCTTATGACGGAGTAGTTTTAAAAGAAAATTTCAGTCACGCCACTCTACATAATAAGTAATATTTGTGTAGAGTGTTTAAGTAACAAGGTTGTATGTGTGCGTTGATAGTAGCGAATGGGTGTTTTATGTTTTAGGTAATACGGTTGAAATTATTTTGTTAGGGTGCACTATGCATGGCGGGCAAGTCGACTACTGATTATTTATGTCTGCAAGATGCCACGCTAGGCGTTTAGGGTCATTTACTTTCATTGCTTAGTCTTTTTTCAGTAGAACTGTCTTTGCGTATGGAATGCGGTGTGTGAATCATTTGTTGGTGTTCTAAATTGTCCGACAATGTAAGCCCACTCGTCATTCATGTCACGTGTATGTGTATATATCTTCACGCCGTTCCCAATACAGCGGTAGGCAGAGGTTTCGATAATTGAGTCTTTTCGACCCACCTTCTACAGATATTTTTGGGAAAACGTGACAGGTGGTGAGCTGGTCGCCGTCTTTATTACCAAGCCAACATAGGTTTTTGAAAAACTCATTGGTACGAGCTTGTCACCTGGGGATTGAACGCGGTTCTCTCGACTCGAATTCCCATCACCCAATCACTGGCTATCGTAACTTTGTACGTAATCTACTACAGTTTCGTAATGGGGTCACTCTGACGGAGAAGAAATCTGCGATGATAGTGACTTCAATATTGTTTTAATTACATTGATTCATGATCATAGCGGCCTGTAAAAGTCCTTGGCGGGACTTAGGCCTTGCCCCGGTAAAATATTTACGTTCCGATGTGCTGTCAATTTGTCACTTTTAGCGTCGTTCCGTTGCGTCATTTGAATTTATACTCTGTTGCTATTCTTTCAGCATTCAAAACAAATTATCTTTAGTCCAATTTCCGCTCATTGGAATTTAAACCTTCCGTCGTAAATCTTATAAAACATATTTCGCTTTAACAACTATCGCTGTTATGCTTTAACATTACTATCATTAATTTTTAATTAGCACAGTAAATTACGCTCTATTTTGATAGAGCGAGAGTTTTTTTTTGTGTTAACCGCACGTGTGGCTTATGACGGAGTAGTTTTAAAAGAAAATTTCAGTCACGCCACTCTACATAATAAGTAATATTTGTGTAGAGTGTTTAAGTAACAAGGTTGTATGTGTGCGTTGATAGTAGCGAATGGGTGTTTTATCTTTTAGGTAATACGGTTGAAATTATTTTGTTAGGGTGCACTATGCATGGCGGGCAAGTCGACTACTGATTATTTATGTCTGCAAGATGCCACGCTAGGCGTTTAGGGTCATTTACTTTCATTGCTTAGTCTTTTTTCAGTAGAACTGTCTTTGCGTATGGAATGCGGTGTGTGAATCATTTGTTGGTGTTCTAAATTGTCCGACAATGTAAGCCCACTCGTCATTCATGTCACGTGTATGTGTATATATCTTCACGCCGTTCCCAATACAGCGGTAGGCAGAGGTTTCGATAATTGAGTCTTTTCGACCCACCTTCTACAGATATTTTTTGGGAAAACGTGACAGGTGGTGAGCTGGTCGCCGTCTTTTATTACCAAGCCAACATAGGTTTTTGAAAAAACTCATTGGTACGAGCTTGTCACCTGGGGATTGAACGCGGGTCTCTCGACTCGAATTCCCATCACCCAATCACTCGGCTATCGTGACTTCAACCTGGGAGTTAGCTTATGGAAAGATAGTAAGGTCTCTTGTATTTGACTGTTATACGATATTATTACTATACCAAAAGTCACGATAGCCGAGTCACTCTCGCTCACTTCTTGTCACGTTGTCCCGAAAACATCTTCGGTAGAAGGTGGGTCAAAGGGACTTAATTGTCTAGACCTATGCCTACCCGTGTATAGCGAATGGAGTGAGGATACTTTTGTATTTCTTTCAATTTTTTAAAATTATTTTTTTATTTTTAAATGTTTTTGTGTGTACAATTTTAAATGTTTTATGTTATTGTTTAGCTAAGTTTATTTATAACTTCGATGAATTTCGGAGTTAAGTTACTTATTTAATATTTTGTTTTACAGAAACCCTGTATTTGGAATTGCGTGAAGATATTTAATTTAATTTAATTATTATTACCACATTATTCACGATATATTCTATAGTATTTTACTCCAATACTGGAGTAGTCAGAGGTGGTGACAAGTGGTGATATTATTGCTATTGCTGTCTTAGTGCTGTCTTAGTGTCGAAGCAGTCATAAGATTTACCTACATAGATGAATGTTTCTATAATTATATGTACAGCAATTCAACATAAAAATATATATCCATAGCATTCGAACCCATAACCCACAGGTTTATAGGCAGGGTCACTACCACTTTTGATATAAATACGTCGTCGGCCACGTGTCTATTATAAATATTGAAAGGATATATTACAAAGTTCTCTTAAAAAATTAAAATAGAATATGACTGTAAAGGTTTTTCATATTTCACAATCTTGGACATTATGAATTAGTATGCAAGCCCATGCGCCGATTGTACGGATATTTCTAGCATAAATTCAGTTCAATACCTAAAGCCACACCGCATAAAGCTGTAATATCATAAAATATAATTAAATTCAGCAAGCACCCGTGCAATTTGTATTCGCGCACTGTCAAACACCAAACAGTAAGAGGTACGACTTCACACGTCTGCCCCCGCCGGCGCCGGATTCGCAATAGCAAATTAATGCACTATGCACGTCGCATTCGGAATTCAAAAATAATGATGGCGTTCGAAATTCGAAATGACCAATAGCGCGTGCCGGCTCATTCGTAAATGGAATAGAGTGCGTTCCGGATTCAAGCGACAACATTTCGGCGTGGCTGATACGCGAGGAATGTGAATGTTGAACCGACCGGAGCGAGTACTTATTACTTTGTACTTGATACTCTGTACTCTATTGCCACCTTTACACTACAACACTGATCTAATACGAAATAGTTAAAACTATTTAACTGGAACTAGTAACGGATTCCTTGATGGTACTGGTGTATTTTCTTTAATATAATCTGTTTTGTCCACTACTGAGCATAAGATTCCGTCAATGCAAGGTTATACTATCATCTAAAAGATGATCGTAAATATAAATGTAGCAAAATATACCAAATACGTCGTTCTTCTTTAACTCCTCGCTCCCTGATGGTGTTACTGGTTATGGTATTTATTACATCAGTCCAACAGATATTTAGACAGTTTTCTATATACGTACTAATGATAATCGTTAGTGAAAAAGATTCACGAATAGCAAACTCGTTAAAGCAAACGGTGTCAGACGACCACCCACAACTTAAAAGTGACGACTTGAAAAATGTTTTGTGGAGACAATTCCTTTCTTTCCGTCAAACTTTAGGGGAGTGCTAAGCTCAGCAGTGGACTCTTGATAGACTGTAAATAAGAAGAAAAGAGAATTGAATTGACAGCAAATTAAAACTGATAAAGAGACAAATCACTGATTAATTTGCTGAATGTTAATCAACGATTAACTACCTAGTTTAGTAGTTTTCTCCTACAGACCAACTAAATCCTGTAAAAAAGATAAAAAAAAATAATCATACATACAATGACTATATACTATACTATATATGAGTTATGATAACTAGCAAAGCTAGCTAGATTATACAAAAGCTATTGATATTATTACACACTGGGAATTTCTTTCGATTACATTTTTTCGGCCTTAGATAATTTAAATTAAATTCACCTATTAATCCATAAAATACAAAAATATATATATATAATTCTTCTGTTCGTCCTATCTGCAGTCTATATAAAATAGGCGTTGAGGTGACGCGTAAGCCCTGAAGTATTAACATTGCACACGAAATATTAAAATCCTGAGCAATCTTTTGCATCACAAATAGCATTGATTGTAGCATGGCGGATGTTATCCCATAAATAATATACCGTCCTTTTAAAAATCCTAGAATGTATAAAATGGTTGTCTCAGTCGAAGCTTATCTTCGGACCCGCCAATTATATAAAAAGACAAAATTAAAATAAAACCCGATATCCAGAATATAGGTTACCTGTAAGGGGCTGTTCTCGATCGACCCTAATTGCTGTCTGGTATTCTACCTGGTCCGGTTATGTGATGTTTGTTTTAAGGTTTCTTTATTTTTTGGGCCCCGGGGTAACGCGGTTGTTGATTGCTTTTAGGGAATTGAATAACCTGTTTTGCATTTTTATAATTGAGCCACGCGAATTTTGAAAGAACAAGTTTCATATTCTATCTAATGTTCCATTCAGGTTGTGGAATGCTTCATTACAAATTTTAATCATGGGTTTTTTCAAAAAAACTTATGTACGATTTATATCGTTGGCTTGGACATAAAGGCTGCGACTGCTGTCTTCGGTGGAAGGTGTGTCGAAAGAACTGGGTTGTCTACACCTATGTCTACCCGTTTATAGAGAAAAACGTGTGAATTTTTTTTATTTGGTTTTTCAAAATGTTTCATGTTATTTTTTTTTTTCATGTTATTATCTAAGTTTCTTTATTTATAACTTCGTTGAATTTCAGAGTTAAATTACTTATTTAATATTTTCTTTTACAGAAACCCCCCCTCCGCCATACAGTCGGTTCGCGATGGATGACGTGAAGCCAAAAGGTGAGTGTTAATATTTTAACTTCTTCTTTTGTAAATTTAATTCTGCTCTTCAAAATATGTAGTCGCAAAGAATGGAAAAATCATGGAAAATCTTAAATTAAAAAATATTATTTTGTAATGCAAAAAGACATTAACTTGGCATTACCTAGAGCTTGATTCATTGCATTATCGGTGTCTGGTTAGTAACATCATAGTATGAAATGGTATTCATGTTGGCGGTAACTAGGAATATTTCAGCTCCCGTCGATCCAAGCTAAGCGCCGTCTAATTCAGACTTATGGACGTCATAAACTAAGAGATATTACGTTAATAATGAGATTTATTTACTATAATACAGATCATAGATCGTAAGCGGCTTGGAAAAAGCGCGGGACCGAGGAATCCGGCCGAGTGCCGGCGGCGCCCGGGTCTTCCTGGAAATTAGGGACCGCTAGTGTTGTATATAATTATCGTATCTGTTTTTAGTTTTGAAAAAACATATTGTTGTTACTGAAATTTATAATTAACACACATTTACTGAGATTCTGTTGTAGAAGCGTAGACAATGAATGAGTTATTAAATCACCATGCGTCGTGCTCTGTGATCTTTCTACGGTTCTAAATTAAACTTCTAACGATTAATATAAATTACACATATTGTCGTGTGGTATCGGCGTAAGCGTTTACCCTTACTTTTCGTTCAGTAGGTGTCCTCAGTGGCGACTAAGAGAAAAACCTCGAGTCTTAGAGAAAAACTGTCTCGGTAATTATCTTTTTTGGTAAAACCTCCTATGGGAGAGGCCTATTTCTAGCAGTGGACTATTACAGGCTTTTATGTATTGAATGATGTAAAGGTATTTCATATACCAATTATAAATAACTTAGTTAAATAAATTATTCCAGCATAAATCAATGTTAGATATGCAACCAATGGTAGTGAATATTTTACATTACATAATATTACAATACATTAATATTAAAATTATAAACGTTAATGAAATACAACGATTAATATTATCGAATCGCGCGCAGCACTAGCAGAGCTGGTCTCGGCGCGCATTCCAGCGTCGCCCGCCATCTTTAAACTACATTATTAATGCTTACGGCGGCACGGCAAACACTGGAGATTTTTTTTTCTCTCCTATAACACAACTGCGGCAACGATGTATTTGTTTTTAATAAAGCGGCTTTATTGGCCCCCCCGACCTTTACACGATCGGGTTTTCGATGACAATTGACTGATTGAGTGATTGAAATGTTCCGTCTTAATTCAACATATCGAAATATTATAAAGATACATACATAGATAGATAGGGACAACGTCACATTACGCTCTGATCCCAAATTAAACAGCTTAAGCACTTGTATTATGGAATCAGGAACAACGAACGTTCCATAAACACCCAGACCCGAGAACATGTAAAACATAAATAAATAAATAAATAAATATCTTCACGCAATTCCTAATACAGGGGTAGCCAGAGGTCATGTCTAGACTATTAAGTCCCTTTGATCCACCTTCCACCGAAGATATTTTCGGGACAACGTGACAGGTGGTGAGCCTGTCGCCGCCTTTATGTCCAAGCCAACGATGAAATTCGTACATAACTTTTTGAAAAACTCATTGGTACTGCCACCTAGGGATCGAACTCGGGTCTCTCGACTCGAAATTCCGATCACCCAACAACTCGGCTATCGTGACTTTTTTTTTGTACAACATGTAAAACGATTTTCTATATTGTCCCAACCGGGATACCACCCGGGACTTCTGAGCTACACTATGAAAACCACCACTCGACCGTGGTCGTCAATATTCTTTTTTATGCTTTTATGCCGTAACAGTGTTTGGAACATGTTCTGACATGTCACGGTTTCTTTAAACTCATTTAACAAATTGACTGTAAAATTTAACTATGCACTACTGTATTTAACTATCAACGTCTAACGCTTTTAACTGTAGTGCTAGATCTTTAAATCTCTTGCCTTCGTTGTTTCCGATTCCCATACCTCAAATTCTTTCTCTTCATACATTGGGATCGGAGCAAGGTATGTGATGTTGTCCCTATCTATATATGTATTATTATTATTTATTTCCAAGATGAAGCTATGTTCACTGACAACAGTTTTTGAGCCACTTAATTCTTAGTAGTGGCAAAATATGTCGGGCCAAGGTATTCGTTGCTCAAACTTATGTCTAAGTTTTAGTTTGTTTTAACTTGTTGCTAATAAAATTACATTTTATTTAAATCATCGTTAAGTTCAATTTAATATAATTTGGAAATCCAGCCAGCGTTCGTATGCGTAGTTTTTAGTTAATTAAGTATTATTAATATTATGAAATCATCATCATCAATCAATTAATGTTAAAATAATGAATCTGAAAGAAGCGAAAGAGGTATGTATATAAGGACCGTGACACTTGGCGATGTGTTCTTTCTGGCTACCCCTGGGATAAGGATCTGGGGACTGTGCATGAAGATAAAGAAATAAATAAATAAAACATATTAACATAATTTTATTTGTTGTTTCTGGGTGGGCCTTCGAGATTAAATCAATTTTACTTATTCCACAATTTTTAAAAAATAAATAATTTATTATAAATATCCTCTCCAACAACCAATCAAAGCATGATTACGTTTCTGCCAAACTTAACTGACATTGATCTCAAATGTTCAGATGATAAGCATGACGTTCGATACCATAAGGATATAGAAACAGACACAGTATCTATTCATCTTCACGCAATTCCCAATACAGGGGTAGATAGAGATCCAGACAATTAAGTCATTTCGACCCACCTTCCAACGAAGACATTAATTGCGACTACGTGACAGGTGGTGACCCTGTCGCCGTCTCCTTGTGGACATGCCAAGAATATAAATCGTACATAATTTTTGGAAAAAAATCCATTGGTACGAGC